>JARDVY010000109.1:0-5000 GCA_029030555.1 Ornithoptera alexandrae
AGACCTCACTAAATCATTCAATCGGTAGTAGCGACGGGCGGTGTGTACAAAGGGCAGGGACGTAATCAACGCGAGCTTATGACTCGCGCTTACTAGGAATTCCTCGTTTATGGGGGATAATTGCAAACCCCAATCCCCAGCACGAAGGAGTTTCAACGGGTTGCCCGGGCCTCTAGGCCAGGGAGAACATGCTGATTCCTTCAGTGTAGCGCGCGTGCGGCCCAGGACATCTAAGGGCATCACAGACCTGTTATTGCTCAATCTCGTGCGGCTCGAAGCCGCCGGTCCCTCTAAGAAGAATTTTAATACGTCGCCAGTGAGTTGCGCGACCGGAGCCGCGCACACCTAAATGACGACGCCTATTTAGCAGGCTAGAGTCTCGTTCGTTACCGGAATTAACCAGACAAATCGCTCCACCAACTAAGAACGGCCATGCACCACCACCCACCGAATCAAGAAAGAGCTGTTAATCTGTCAATCCTTCCGGTGTCCGGGCCTGGTGAGATTTCCCGTGTTGAGTCAAATTAAGCCGCAGGCTCCACTCCTGGTGGTGCCCTTCCGTCAATTCCTTTAAGTTTCAGCTTTGCAACCATACTCCCCCCGGAGTCCAAAATCTTTGGTTTCCCGGAAGCTGCCCGCCGAGCCATCGTAGTAACGTCGGCGGATCGCTAGATGACATATTTACGGTTAGAACTAGGGCGGTATCTAATCGCCTTCGAACCTCTAACTTTCGTTCTTGATTGATGAAAACACCTTTGGCAAATGCTTTCGCTGATGTTCGTCTTGCGACGATCCAAGAATTTCACCTCTAACGTCGCAATACGAATGCCCCCAGTTATCCCTATTAATCATTACCTCGGAGTTCTGAAAACCAACAAAATAGAACCGAGATCATATTCTATTATTCCATGCACGAAATATTCGAGCGGCATTTTGAGCCCGCTTTGAGCACTCTAATTTGTTCAAAGTAAAATTGTCGGCCCATCTCGACACTCACCGAAGAGCACCGCGATAGGATTTTGATATTGAACCGCCGTTTTACCGACGGCTCACCGACGATATGCACCGCAGACGTGTCAGTATCACCGCGGATGCGGTGCACCGACAGCGCGGGGCACAAATGCAACTACGAGCTTTTTAACCGCAACAATTTTAGTATACGCTATTGGAGCTGGAGTTACCGCGGCTGCTGGCACCAGACTTGCCCTCCAATTGTTCCTCGTTAAAATATTTAAAGTGTACTCATTCCGATTACGAGGCCTCGTAAGAGTCCCGTATCGTTATTTTTCGTCACTACCTCCCCGTGCCGGGAGTGGGTAATTTGCGCGCCTGCTGCCTTCCTTGGATGTGGTAGCCGTTTCTCAGGCTCCCTCTCCGGAATCGAACCCTGATTCCCCGTTACCCGTGACAACCATGGTAGTCGCAGAAACTACCATCGAAAGTTGATAAGGCAGACATTTGAAAGATGCGTCGCCGGTGCTGGACCATGCGATCGGCAAAAGTTATCCAGATTCATCAAAATTAACGACTCGGGACGCGGGGCCCTCCGTCGATTGGTTTTGATCTAATAAAAGCACTCGTCCCATCACTGGTCAGAGTTCTGATTGCATGTATTAGCTCTAGAATTACCACAGTTATCCAAGTAACCGAGGTAAGATCTAAGGAACCAAAACTGATATATTGAGCCATTCGCGGTATCGCCTTAATACGGCTTGCACTGAGACATGCATGGCTTAATCTTTGAGACAAGCATATAACTACTGGCAGGATCAACCAGGGAGCTGACCGATAAAACGAGACGAACTCTCCAACGGCGCGCAACGGCGCCCCCGAAAGGGCTAGCCGAGCGCGGCGCGATAGAGAAGAGCGCCGCCACCACACGATGCGTCCGAGCGTGTACGTTGACGCGACGACGCACCGGTGTCCGGTGTGTGCTACAATTGTAAATGCGCGCTGCGCGAGCGGGCCCGCCGAGCGCGCCCGCTCTCGTCCGCGTCCGCGTCGTTACAGGTTCGCGACGTTTCAGCGGAGATCGGCGATCCCCGCTCCAACGCGCGAAACTCCGCAACGAAACTGGACGGCGGGTGTGGACGACGTCAAAAAGCGTCCATTTAAAATCTGAACGTTCGCTAAACGAGACATCATAACAAAATCGTTTCACTCTATTATATTGTACATATATAGATTTTTTTAACATTGCAATATGAATAATATAAAGCAACGCTCGATATGATCGTGAGAGCCCGGTGTCGGTGAGATCGTCATCCGCGATCCGCATTGCGTTAAACACAATCGCGATCTTAAAGATGACGCGCGAAGCGCAAACTTCGAGCTGGATTCGTAGCGAAACGCGTTAACGGCGCGCGCGAAGTGTACTCGCGGGTCGAACGCGTCGCGCTATAATTTAAACGGACGATCGTAATAGAGTCTCCCGCGTCAATGAGCGGAGACTTCGTCCGACACAGTTTACAAGATTTGCGACGAGAGAGAGAGAGAGAGAGAGAGAGAGACACAGGATGAGCGTGTGCGAGCGCGGGTCGGGGGCAAAGAAATGTGCGCGTGTGTTTATATAGATAAACTGCACAATCGAGCCCCGCCATACCACATACCACACCACCCACCACTCTGATCGAAGTGATCGCAAGCGACGCGACACGACGTTTAAACTACAAAACACAACCCACACTTTGCTGCCGTCGTGTAAAACGGTTAAAAAATAAACGTCGTATTCGCCGAGATATCGACGGAAATATCGAATCAGGTCGTCGTCCTCTTTGGTCTCTCAAAAATCATCAATGATGCATATATATATATATATATATATATATATATATATCTCTCTCTTCGTCGAGAATATTAACTCACCAAATATGTATTATATCAACAAAAACCGCGCCCAGTCCGTGGTTTTGTATTCGTCCTCCTCTCCTCTTCCTCCTCCCCCTTCATTCCTCTCTCCCGCCGCCCCCCCCGCCGCGCCGAAGGAGTCGTTTCGCGCAAAAACGAAAATCACAACGACGCGGCGGCGACGAAGAACGACCGACTGGCTGGGGGGCGGCGCTTGGCTTGCTTGCTTGCTTGCTTGCTTTTTCATCACAAACGCGACTTTTCGTTTGTATAACACTAGACCGGCGCGTCTCGCGTCCAGTTCACGCTTACGTGCGGGCGCGCGTATGCCTCTCCGCCGACGGATGGGTCGCAGGCGAGAGTTCGCGTATCGATCGATGGACTTTTAAACTTTCAATATTACTTTTATTCTTATCGTTCTCCTTATACACTCTATCAATATATAATATTTTTTTTTTTTTAAATATATAATTATATCTATGCATCTTTTCTATTCATATGCACCTTAAGTGGGTGTCAGTTTTTCGCCGATAGCTTGTTGGTTTCTTGCTTAACTGTGCCAGCCGACTGAGTGGAAGTCGCCGAAGAATGCAAATAGAGCTCTGTACGCTGACACCATGCATGCAATTAACATTGTTAATTTCAATTTCCATAACGATCAATATTGATAATAATAATAATAATAAGTAGAAGTACAGTAGACACACAGTTCACGCTGCATTTACTTTCCTTGCGCCCGTAATAGCAATTATTCGGAGAACAAAAGCCGAGAGAGAAATCCCTTCACAAAAATAATAATAATAATAAGATATTAATGTGAAACAGCTGTCCGTGTATCAAACGTATAATTTTATTATAATATATAATTTTATTACAGTATAACATAAAATTTTAATTGTAGACGACAATTACACTGTCATTACAAAATACTGATTACAAAAATTTACTTATTCTCTGCATGTTGTAGTTTTTCAAAATATGCATGATGCAACGGAGGTATATAGGGTAGTATCTGCTTGTTTCGTGTCTTTATATTTTTCGTACGTAATAGGTCTCTCGCATTTTCGTACAAAGGCTCCAGGGTGATTTTTTTTTTTAATATTAACCATCTCCCAGGACGTAGAGGTAATAAATTGATAATTTTAAATTCCGCGTCCGTCATCGTTATTTTATAAAAAATGGTATATGGTCCAATTTTGAGGAACCTCAACCAACAAACATATTTGCAACCAATTGACCTGTTCCCTATTAGTATTTTTTTTTTATCGGTTTTTTAATTGCATTTTAAAGATTTTTTATTGAAATGAAATTCTCCCGTTTCATTTCATATAAAATGAATCTATCCTGTTTTCTACATTGCGCTATTACATTATAGTAATCTTGTGGTGTGTACACAAAATTCATTTTAAATTAGCACCTCTTGACACGTAATCCTATAAATGTTACAAGTCTGAATGTTTGTTTTTTTTTTTGAGTGAAACTATCGCCAAAAACACGTAATAGATTGGTTTCAAATTTAATACACAGCCATAGTATGAATTGGAACAGTACATAGGCTACATTTTATTAAAAAATTCGACTCCTAAATAATATAAAATTAGAAAAATCGTAAAAAATATAAAATCGGGACACGGCTAGTATAAAATAACAAAACAATGATCGGCATCCATCTGCTATGCCACCTACCTCTGTCAATTGGACTTACACCACTTTCGTAATCGATGATTATGCAATTTCATTTACCGACCGATTTTAAGTTGTACATAATATGGAATTTTTTTCGAAAAATTAAACACGAACTAGTTATATATAAATAATTTACATTAAATTAAGCATGAATTACGTGATAGCTCATTTTTCTCAAAAATTGACTTACACCACTTTCAAAATAAACGGTCCATATATATATGTGTGTATGTATGTATGTATGTATGTATGTATGTATATCATACGATTGAGGAGTATTTTTCATGAAATATTAGATGAAGTAATCGGAGCGATCATCGAAAATTTGGCAGTACAACGACATATGTTATCAGGCCTCTAGATTGGGACGCCGCGTGGGCAACCGAGTCGAGCACCGCTTGTATTTTATCGAACCTCAATATTTCTCCGGCCTCTGGATTACACACGCGTGATGCAATAACAACTTT
>JARDVY010000109.1:10000-578903 GCA_029030555.1 Ornithoptera alexandrae
GACCAGGTTTTGCGGTCCAATTCGGTCCTCTCCCAACCCGACCCGCCACCACCTCCGCCTCCGCCTCCTCCTCCTCCTCCTCCTCTCTCGACCGATCTCCTCTCTCCCTCTCCCTCCGCCGCCCCTCACCTGGCGCGTCCGCGCCGCGGGTCTAGCTCTTCGCCGATCTATGACCGGACACGTCGATGCGCCCTTCGGACGTCGAGTCCGCCTACGGGCGGGAACGCCGCGTGCAAGCGAGCGAGCGAGCGAGCGAGCGAGCGAGCTGACGAGCGAGCGGCGAGCGAACGGACAGCGGAACACGCCTCGAGAAGAGAACGATCCACCGAAAGCGCTAGCGCGCGCGCCCCCCACCCTCTCTCTCTCTCTCTCTCTCTGCCCTCCCAACTACACCTCCTCCACACTCTCTCGGATACGAGAGCGCGGTGCGGACAGAGCCGCGCGCGTCCAGCGTCGGTGTCGCGGTCGGTTCGCTTCCGGCGCGCACCCCCCTCTAACGGTAAGTTTAATAAAACTGGCCCGAAGAGTAGCGCGCGCGTCGCGTCGACCGCGCTTCGCCGCATGAACGCGCCCCGCGCAAAGCGAACGAGAGCCGACCGACGACGACGACCTGAACACGGCCGTCGGATCGATCGTACGATCGCAAAGCTGCGGAAACCGCGCGCGTCCGAATAACGACGTTCGACATAATAGTGAACGATCACGGTTAAATAATATTTGAACGGACCTCCGCCGCGCGCTCGTGACCACCGGCCGGTGCGGATTGCCGCCAGCCGTGCTGGTACTCGCCGCTTCCTTTGGAACCGTCATATGCGCGCATAACAACCGGAGGAGGAGCAGCACGAGCGCGGTCGATAGACCGAAATGATCTATCGGCGACCGCGACGCGCAGCCCCTCGATCGCGCGGCGCGAACAGTGTGGCAGTTGTATTTTAACAGCCGGCCCTCACAACAGCACGTGTCGAATGTAAAACATTTGCTCCGTGCGAATTGATTGAAACATTGATCGGAGATTATTACTGACCTCCAGTACATACTGAAAGGATGTATAAGGGTGGTGTACTGTATAGTATACCGATTGAAATCCTAACAAATATAAAAATCCTAATAAAGTCGCTAGTGATGAGTTATAAAGGATGTATCGGTTCGAATCCCGGGCAATATGGAAATGCAATTAATAATGTGTTATGATACAATACGATAGAGTAATGGTGTGGAGGTCTTTGAAAAATGGAATTTACAAAGTATACGGGTTCGAAACCGTGTGAAATGGTGCATGGCAACTTTAACATACAACATCAAGTTGGTGAAGCAGGTGAGATACCAGCCGGGTGTAGTTGGTGGTTACTTTAGTAACTACTGGATTATACTCCGGTTCGGGAAGTGTTAGATGGCACTTCGATGATATCGAAATACTCAGACCCATGTCTTAGGGCTTCCGCTCTGTGATACATGGGTGCTCGGCGTGGTACTGGCTTGCCGCTATGACATGTCGTTTTTTTTTAATAACATGTGTTCATTCCAAAGTCGACTCGAACTCTGTCGATGCATTATGAGGTAGCGGAAGCGGATGCGAGCCGCTGCCTCGATGCTTATCAAATATTGATATTGCGTCTTGTCGCAGCGGGACGTTAGCATCGTTACTGAACTGATGCGTCTTACGGATTCGGTTGGCTGCTGTGATGTCTTGTGCGCCTTTCATGATGACGTGCACCGATGGTAGTCGATTGCATGTCTGTCGCAGTTCAGCGATACGACGTTTTCGACGGTCACCTGGCTAAATGTCACCTTTGAAGGTTGCGCCTCGCATTATGGTTTGACACTCTATCTTATTAGATTTTTCCAAGTCGGGTCCCTTGATGACGGGGCTGCAGACTGTCTGCCCTCCCTATTTTATGAATATTGCAAGTGAAGGCCTCAATAGCGCCCCATGTTTTAAGACATGTGGCGAGTTGTCGGCGGACGAGACAACTTGATCAAAACGACATTTTACTCAACGACAAAGACTACGCCTGATGGCTCATAATAAAATTGATATTTGTTGGCTACATCCACTACAGCGGTTTGCGGAGATATGCATTTACTTCATGTATGGTGATTGGTGGTGGGAGTACGATCTCTCAAGGCTGCGACGTAATCGCTTTGCCATCTTATGAGGTGAGCTCTGAGCTCTCTAATGCACTCCGCGGATTGCGATCCGCGCTGACTACGTAGTTGGTGGTGATGCCAATTCCAACACTTTACAATGCGTCTGCAAGTGCACCTCCCTGGTGAAGGTGGTGGCTCATACAAGGACTAATCTCTGAGTCAGAGTACCCTTTATATCTATTATGTGTCATGGAATGTGCGCTGACCATTCACTGTATATCTGGTTACGGTTGTATCTCGTGAGATGCCTACTCACATTGCCATGCGCAGTTGGAGCAGTTGGACCACAGTTTGTGCTTACGCACTAACAATGAGCCGAGTGCTCTCCTACTGGTTCGCCGGTAAACCTTGCTGTGGACTGCGGTCCGAGGCCAATTAAACTCTCCCTGTGTCGGGGGAGGGGGTGGCGCAGTATTTGGTTGGCGGTCACCGCATACGGCGGGGTCTGTACTGGAGCCGTATGCCATCCCCACGTTTTTTATTTTTTTTAAATCTGACGATGCGAAATTAAACACTTGTGTCGGGGTCTTAAGAATTAATAAATATTGTGAACCCGTAACAAGATGTGTTCACCCTTTACAGGCGTGATGGGATTATAAATAAGATAATATACCACACGAACGGCATCGGACTATCTTAACAAATATTCATCCTTCTATACTCGTATAAACCTAAAAGAACTGAATATTACTATAAACACAACGTAGAACAAGGTACTAATTAAGACGATCACAAATAATTATAATTAATTAATGGCCAAAACATAAACATCAATAATACTAAAAAGAATAGTATGCATGATCCTGGTCGCGTCAAATAAGATTATATGAGATCCTAAATAGTTTTTTAGAGTCTATTTATATTTTAAAAACGTCTGAGGGGGACAAGATTACACCATCTATATCTATTACTATTCAAAACCATCTTCACCAGATCGCATGTCAGTGACGTAGCCCGCTTAATATCATTTCATTCTTGAAATTTGTGCCAGAATTTTGTTAATAAACACAAGCAGACTTACCTTTTTAACAACTTCCGTTATTAAACCCGACCAAGCGTCAGGGTTACTCTTGCTGCCAATTTTATTCTCCTTTACTAGTCGCAGTTCATCTGTTAACAAACAACCGAGATATAGGAGAGATAAAATTTTTTGGTAAGAATGAGACGTAACTTTTGCTTAGTTTGGAGTTGAGACAAAACTTTCATAAGTGAAAAAAAAATATATTTTTAGTTATAGCCAACAATGTCTAGAACATTGTTGGCTATAACTAAAAATATCAAGACTGAATTCTAAAATCATGAAAGAACAAAATCAATCACAATACGTCCTTGTAGTTAGGAAACGAAACCGATACTAAATACGACAGACATACAAACAAGACAAACTCATATCCTTCCTCTTTATGTATTGTAGATAAAAAAAAAATCGTACATTTTATTTTAAGCCTCTTCGCAATCAGATCAAAGAGGTCTTTGCAAAATCCGTGGAACTGTTCCTCTCTTCGGCCGTAATTAGTCGTGTCGACCTTGAGCATCATGTAGGGCTCCTGAACTACTGTTGTGATTATGTATGTTTTGCTCGGATCCACTGCTGATGGAGCGTGCAGTTGGATGTACTTCGGCGATACCAACATAAGGCCCTCCTTGTCTGTCCATTTCGCCACCTATTGAAGACAGCATATGTACATTATGTATGTCAATTGAATTATAAATTATCTTTGGTACTAAAACAACTTTGGCCACTACATCATTTGAGATTAGCGGTTATGAAAATATTACTATCGTTAAGTAATCATCATTATCAACTAATAGACGTCCACTGCTGGACATAGGCCTCACTCTTATATTTCCACATCGCGCTGCAATGCCCGCGTCAAGCGGCTACACGCGATCTTACAGTTAGCATGCGTCCGGTACCGTCGGACACCAGGTGCAGTCGTTTGTAGGAATTTATGTGAAGGGCGATTTGGGCTATTTCCCATCGCACTGGCCCAATACGGATTGGCGAGAGCCAGAGCCTCGTTTGTTAATTAGCAGGGTGCACCACGAGCAGGTGAGTTTCACTTGGATCCCGTGAGTTGTTGTGCGGGAACCCTTACACCCCCGTTATGTAAAAATTATATTATTTTTATTTATTTCCAGTAGTGTAAATATAATTAATATATTTTGTATAAAAAATGCGTTAAAATGACAGCATTAAATATGTAGTAATGGTGCCAATTGAAAAATATGATGGCACAACTTTCGGAAAAGTCGAGTCAGAAACTACGGTAAGTTACAAGTGACCAAGTGCAAGTTGAGGTGAGGTAGTAGTGAAAAATATTTCCACAAAGTAGGTAACCGGTGCGCAAACTTCCGCCGGCTCGCTATGAAGTTTAGGCAATAGGAAATTCTGAAAAATAATTCATATCAGTTACGGCAAACTTTATTCCAAAGGAGCGAGTGGAAATGGACTTAAAAGAAACGTCTGGCGGCTGTAAAATTTATAAACATAGCCGTTTTGTGTTCTGTCGTAAAATTTATATTTTGGATATCACAATAAAAACGCTTTAAAGTTTATTTCCCTTGTTTAAGGTCCAAGATATGGTATCCGCTCCACCTTATTACGAAGCAAACAGCGGCCCGTGAAAAGTATATTTACTTAGAAAACATTAAAATTATAATAAATTTAGTTTTGATTCAACTAACACACAACTGTTGTAATAGTAATTTCATTTTAGGTTTTTTTTTTCCTAACGGCTACCATCTGGTGTTAAGTACTGTTAATTAAACTACTTAAATATTATCTAAATAAATATCTAAGACACCCTCCAATATAAGTAGGAATGTCTGGATAGTAAATATGGAAAGGTGCGAACAATATACAAAAGTTTGAACGGATTCATATAGTATTATTGTTATATATGAAAAATGGTGTAAGGGTTCCCGTGCAACAGCTCACAGGATCCAAGCCAATCTTACCAGCTCATGGTACATCCTGCTAATCAACAAACGAGGCTCTGGATCCCACCAATCCGCATTGGGTTAGAGCGGCGGGAAATGGCCTAAATCCCCCCATATGAACCCCTACAAATGACAACTTCTAGTGCCCCACGGTACCGGAGGCCATGTTGAGTGTACGTGAAGATCTTTGGGGGAGGCCTATGTTCAGCAGTGGACGTCTATCGGCTGATGATGATGATGAATATATGATAAAAAACGTAAATCATTTCAGCGATTTCAAGTCTTTGTCGCGGATAGACGAAAAAATCTATAAAATACGCAACACTCACTTTTTCGTTATGGATCCAATCTTACCTGTATTATGGCGCTCTCAACAGTCATCTCCACAACTTGCAGACTGAAATTGTGTCTGCGACCATCCTCATTGAATGAAATGTTGCCCGTAAGCCCCTCAATGTCCGTCTGAAACAATGAAACAAGAAACAACTATACATATAAATTTTTAATAGTATATGATAATATAAATTATATTATCATGTACTACGGCCTATGTCCAGGAGTGGACGCCTATCGGCTGATGACGATGATGATGATAACATAAATTTACATTGTGAATAAGTTACATGAAGCTTACTCTACTGCCGCTGTACTGGATAAAGCTTACATGTACTTTGAGAACTTTGAATGTAACAAAAATTATATAAAGGCAATTACACACTTAACCTAATTAATAATAATTAATAATTTTACATAAAGTTACCTTTTTTATTAGCCGTGAGATTTTATCGCCTTGTTCGAAAGGAGTCACCCAGCTTCTACCCAGGTTGCAGTCTATTACGTTGGAGGAGTTCACCTGAACTACAGCCCGGCGCAACGCACTTCTGAATGCTTCAGGTTTCTTTTTCATCAGCCTTCCAAGAGCATCCATAAACACTTGTATCCCGTCGTACATAAGTGCGGATTGTGCCTGATTATGGATATTATGAATTATTATTGATAATCCTTATATTTGATGTTATATTTGGATGAAAGGAGACTACATGTGGCCGAGGTGCGAATGCAAAGATGGATATTTGGTATGACGAGGATGGATAAAACAAAAAATTTGTATATTAAAGGAAGTCTGGAAGGTGCTCCAGTGACAGAGAAATTGAGGAGCAAGAGGTTGGCGTGGTACGGGCATGTTATGGGGATGGATGAAAGACGTATAAAAAGATAGTAATGAGAATAAACGTGGATGGTTATAAGGGTAAAGGAAGGCCGAAGAAAGTGTGGATGGATTGTGTGAAAGATGACATGTGTAATAAGAGTGTGAATTCAGATATAACGGCTGATAGAGGGATATTGAAGAGAAGTACATACTGTGCCGACCCCACATAGCTGGGAAAAGGGCAAGAGGAAGAAGAATCCTTATATTTGCAATCATATATACTTAATAACCAAATTCTGTAAATTGGATAAAGAAGACATTGGTTTCAAGATGTTTAATTGGATATGTCATAATTTAATTTTATTGTAGTAGTGTTAATACATTATTAATGATGAAGGATAATTAGCTGGAAATAAAATATCGGTCGCAGAAAGCAATCACGGCTAGACAACATTAAAGAGTGGGCCCATACCATTAGTGCCGCGCACCTGTTCCACTCGGCGCGCAATGGAATGGTATTCGTAGAACTGGTGTCCAATCTCCATTAGTTGGAGGGACACAAGAAGATATTTGCTTTATTCAGGAATTTATCGAATTAGAGCCAGAGTACTCTGAGCAAGCACGCTTCACCAACTTCGGCACCGTTTTACTTAATATTTAGTGCTATTAAAAATGTCTCAAAAAATATCACACCCCTCTCAAATATTTGACATTTGCGACAAGTGACAAATTACTTGAAAAGTTTTTATTACCATCATAAACCACGAGTGAGTTGAGTGAACATCTCATCGCATACGTAATGATGTACGATATATACCCTCCAGCACATTGCCAATTACTCTGAAACAATTCAGCGACCGGAGCGAGGGAGGTTAAATCTAAAAAGGCCGAAGTGCAACTGGAAACGGGTAGATCGTAATATGGGGTAATAATTTATGCCGGGCCCCCCACTTACGGTTTCATTAGGGTGTACGCGAGTTAGTGAAATCTACATAAACGCGTTATTACTCCACCTCGAAATTTTCTTTAAACGGAGCCGTGTTACCCCCTCATCCCTCGCTTCCGCCACGCCAACGACTTTATGTTACGCCTCGGGTTCGTCGTAAAATGTTGTTGTTGCCGAGCATTAAAGAAGATTTATAAATGTGCCCAGCGGCTTTGAGTACGTAGCTCCTTTCTCTTCAATAAGAAATCCTTGGCAATGTCACAATTATTAAAAACGCTGTTCAGACCGAGCGATAATACCATAACTGTCAAATTTCATGATTCTCCAGTTTTATCCTTATAGGAAATAATGAAATAATGAGAATTATTTGATGGACTAAGTAATTAAAAAAAATGACGCAATCGCCATTAATGTCTACTCATGAAGGAGGAATTTCCGTACTCAGTGACAAACTCGAGTCCTTTTTTTAGCTTTGAGATCAACTATCCTTATCGCTCACACCGACTGTCTGAAGGACGATGGCTAGTTGACTGCTTTGCCAACGTCCCAAGACACATACGTCCCACGACACAGCACAGCGTTACAAAAACAGTAAATCCAACTTAACCAATTAAACCAATCAATTTAAATGACAGTGGGCAGGGCATATCGCTTCAATGAAGGACGGCCGATGGGGCAATAAGGTCCTCGAGTGATGCCCACGTACCAGTAGACGTAGTGTTGGGTGACCTCCCACAAGGTCGACCGACGACCAGGTGAGAATCGCGAGACCGATCAATGCAGAGATCTATCGACTATGTCCAGCAGCGGACGTCTATCCACTGATGATGATGATGAATTAAACCAAAAGGCAAAAGTTTCATGGAACCAGAGGCATCATTTAGTGGGTTGTACTACTCAACGAATCCCTAGAAGGATAAACTAAGATAACCATGAGGGTTATTAAAGATATACTTTTGCAAGTACATCCTTTTGTTGTCTTTAAAATCTTTACCTTCCGGTATTTCATGTTTAATTGTCTTCACCTGAACAATTTACAACCCTCACTCAATTGCGTATACAAGTATGTGTGTGTGAACTACAGCTTCGTATTAATATAACTCATAGCGCGTTACATTGTATAATTGTCTCGCTGCTTACCTGAAACCCGCGGCACGGAGAGGGGCGAGAATGTAGCTAATAATATTATGAAGGAATTCTAATAACGTAAATTCGCAACATCCAATCGGTTCGTGATATATTATAATATAATGAGCGTTAAGACAAAATTACCGCTTGATTTGAACGCTCATGCGTCGTAAGCAATTTCTCCATGATATTAATTTTGTTTTGTTTGTATGTGCGTTTCGGTCCTCATTCTGCTTCCAATGATAGGAAACATCGTGAAGAAACCATCATGTTTCAGCAACATTTTCATTAGTTTTCAGTGTCATTCATAATCAGTTTCTAAATCGGGTTCGATTCCTTACAAAAACATTTCAGTTAGTAATCTATGTCGATACCTATTTTGTATGTACTCGTATTACAAGCAGAGGAAATCCATGTAACAATTACTGATAAACTGTAACACGCCCTGAAGGATACCTTCAGTGCACGTTACCTTATAAATTATGCGATATGCTCCGTACTCCTTTATCCAAAAAAAAATACAATTTAATTATCGCTCCTTATCTCTTTCGCCCGTTGCGATGGCAGCCTCACCGCTGGAATTTAATAAGTGTCAGGTGAAATGTGAATATCTTGCGCTATTTTGATCTACCGTCGATACGAGATATTCCTTTCGAGGTGCACGGTCTGGAAGAACAGGACGAGGACAGGGGATCGATGGCCTAGTGGTAGCGAGTTTAAAATCAGTGGAGATTTCTTAGACATAGAATCCTAGAATATTTAGTTCTTTACGTCCCTCTTCTGTGCCTAAGAAAGTAAGTTATTTTGTCTGCTTTATTTTTTTTTTAATCGATTATCATTCTGGCAACGAAAGCATGATTCAGGGATTGATAGTGGCACAGTATATATTATAATATTGTTATCTATTTCTATAAACCTATCATTATCGTCATCATCGGTCAAATCTCCAGATCCATCGGTCCTACGCTGCGTACATCCTGCGACCTTCAACAGTCAGCATAGCCTCCGCTGTCGCCGGACACTAGGAGCCGTCGTTGTAGGGTTTCGTGTGGGGGTAAAATTGTTTATGCAATGCTAATTGCATTAGATCTATTGTATCAGTTTAAAAATTGTTTCGGCTAAAGTTCTCAATGCGAACAGCGAAGGATTGGAACAGCGTAGGAATATTTAACAGAAGAGTGAATAGACTTCTACACTAGGGAGCTTTACTACCAGATACTACATCACCGTTTACCATCAGGTAGTATCATAGACAAGCGCGAATTTTAAAAAATAATAAAGTTCTATATTGATGTAACAATTGGTTTATGCGTGAACTATAAGAACACCCATTTCTATTAATTTATTTAGAGATGAGCTATCGCAATTGATAATAATCCTTAAACCCTCGGCGCAAAGCTTTGAATCGCTTGTGATTTATTTACACTTAAGTCATTTTTGTCGTTCTAAATATTTTAACGAAGATAATAGAACTTAAACGTTTAACTTAATAGTAAAGTTGAAATTTAAAGGTGTAAGGGGTCGAGCATAACAACTCAAGGGATCCAAGCCAATCAAACCTGCCCGTGATGCACCCTGCTAATCAACTAACGAGGCTCTGGCTTCCACCAATCTGTATTGGGCCAGCGTGGTAAGAAAAAGCCCAAATCACACGATTCTTTACAAACGACGATCCTTACTGCCTGGCGGTTTTGCGAGTAGCACTGGATCAATCGATGTGGAGATCGTAGGGAGAGGCCTATGTCCAGCAGTGGACGTCTAGTGGCTGATGATGATGATGATGATGAAAGTTGAAAGTTAACTGTGTCTTAAACATTATTAGATGAATAACAAACAATACAATGTACATATACAGCAATTTTTATAAAAATTTCTGTTTGTTTATAACTTTAGCTGTTTGTAACATTTTTTAAACGAAAGTTTTAAGTTACACGCATCCATTTTTTTAGTTTAAAAACGTGCGATCAAAATTCCACCCCAATTGCGAATTTAACCCGCTATCTCAATATTTTGAGTTCGTGCTTTGCGAGTCAAAAGGTTTTTATTTGCCCTTGATATTTTTCTCACATTCTCTACCTATCGAAATGCGATTGGGATAATATCGCTAAACCTTTCCAACCAAGATATTTATTTTCTCAAGGTATACATAAAATAGACTTCTGGCTTTATATAAAGTGATAAACCGAGGAGAAAATATTAAAGAAGTATAAGATGAATCTAGTATATATTTACAATGTCTTGGATGAGACGGTTGAAAATAATTCACTGATATCCCCAAGATAAAAATTGTCACACTAACTATTAACAGTTATCTAACTTTTGCTGTATCTTTTGTCTGCTCTGGTTAGTCTTATCATCTTACTATAGCAGTATCCTGTTTGGACATTAAAATAATAAAGCAACCCTCCCATTTACAATAGTATTCCACTCGGCTATTATGAAACTGTACGATAATATATATGAAAAGCGAGCGAATGTTCAGAAATGTTGTTTTCATTTTTATTTTGTAGCAGTTGATTTGATAGTTACATGGAAAAACTGATGAAAGAATTTCAATGCCCTTTTTCGCTGGCTTCGCAAAAAGTAATTTTATTTCACATGATAGTTATGAACCGAAAGGTGGAAAGCTCTGTAGTGAGGTAATGAACACCATGAAGAAACTACCGAGCTTTCGGAGCTTGCTACCTAGGCTGACTACCACATACCTCAAATATATCTCTATAACAGCTATTGTGTTGTAGCAATCATTATTAGGTCATAATGGTGAAAATAATCATTATACAAAATCATCATACAAAGCAATTCAACACTACAATGTTGCTCATACGTTTCCGGTTGCGGAACTATCAATATGATATTTGTATTACAAGTTCAGTGACCACGTCATTCTTTCTAGACCTCAGCACGTTGTTATTTGGTCTTATAGGCAGTAGTCGAACAAAAAAACTACTCAAGGACTCCCTTTTCTAATAACTAGAAATATATTTGATTTTTTTTTATCGTACTTTCATCCTTGTTTTGTATAAATTAAAGTCTACTTACCAGGCCTATATTAAAGCACTATCCTTTAACCTATAATTCAATAACATTGTTAATTTTTTATTTACTCATCTTGGTTTAAAGCGGCTCGTAATAAGGACACCGTAAGGATTCGTGTTGGGGGTTGGGGTCCGATATGAAGTATGTGTGCGAATTGGAAAACAATATGACGGAAGTCGGAACCGACTGCACGCAATATAAATGCTGGTTTTATTACTATTGACCAAATGAAGTGTCGACTTAAGTCTATCGGACTGAGACTCACTAATTAAACTGCCAGCGTCAGGCACCGCTGGAGGATTGCGGGTTAACGGTATCAGAGCACTTACCGATATGGTCCCCTTGAACCGAGGATCCATTCTTCGTAAGCCGTCCATGAAATCGCGCACGATCTTGCGGGAATGATCCATAAATCGAAAGCCTGTTACATTTACAGCTCCGTATTCGGAAACTTCCTTTTCCCAGTGGTCGTCCATCACCTGTTAATTGAATATTTTTGATGATTTACAAGTATGTTAAGTTTGCTTAATACATTATTTTATCAAAGGTTTCAAAATAGAGCCTAGGTTTATCGAGGTGCGGAAACATACGCAGTCAAACCCGATAGCCTTAATCCTGAAGATAGTTTACTAATAAAGACTATAACCGCTAAAATAGCAAATGAAACCACATAGCACTGTTAGTATGAAATTGATGCATACGTGGTAGGTACCAGAATATTTACAGTTCTAGTCAGTCCAAGAGTTAATCCTACGTTCTTGTTTGCTGCAACCTATAAACGATTGTCGAGTGAGATCGGTGCGAACCGGTACAGCGCGTCCGACGTCACACAGGATCGGTCCGGTCAAACGAAAAATAGCAGCGCTTACCAAACCACTGAGCATGTAGTGATAGGTCCTGCGGCCCAGCTGCACTTTTCGAACATGCTCCACCAGTATTCTTTTAGCGTTTTTAGCATTGCAATCGAGCACTATGCGCTTATTGCTCCATCGGTCGTACTGCTCCAAAGCCAACATAAATTCCATTGCATCCGAAGCGTTATTAATTCGCTTCACCAGCGATATTCGAAACGTTGTCCGTCCCGGTTGCATCGTCTGGTACAGTTGCTGCAGCCGAAGCAAACCTTATGGGGGAAACAGATATTATTGTATCATTAGTAGTGCAAGTGTGCGGTATGGAGTGTAAAGGGTCCCGTATAACAATTGAACGGACCCAAGCTCATCTGCTCGTGATGCACCCTGTTAATCGACAAACGAGGCTCTGGCTTTCATCAACCCGCATTGGGTCAGCGTGGTGAGAAAAGGTCCAAATCCTCTCAACATGAACCTCTATAGACAGCGACTCCTATTGCCCGGCGGGTTTGCAAGCAGCACAGGATCAATCGATGTGGAGATCTTTCGGGGAGGCTTATGTCCAGCAGTGGACAACTAGCGGCTGATGATGATGATTAGTAGTGCAAACATCTATGAATACAATGTCTACTTATACTTGTACGAAGTTTGAAGGTGTGTAAATTGTGATGGATATTTGCAGCGTATAAAAACAAATATATCAGTGCGATGTATCGATTAAAGGAAACTAAAAAAAAATCTTTTCAATTACATCGGTACGAAAATTTTTATGCCGCTGTATTTTCCCACTCTCCTATACCAATTCGAGTCCACGCGAATTTTATCGAATTAAACGCCCCATATAAAACGAGCCAAACGAAAAAAAGTACAAAGCGGGCACGGAAAAGTCAAAAAAATACTCTTCAGCTCGGCTCGTAAGGGGGTGCCGAGTGGGAGGGCAGGGGTTGGTTCAGTCGCCGGACTGTTATAATATAACTGTCTAATGAAACGGATGAAATACGAAATATGGTCCGTTCGCGAATGTTAACACGGCATGAGCGCCATTCGGTGCAGATAGTTTTTATATACGGGCACAGTGTAATGGGTTCCGTGCAGCGCTTCTACGCACAAACTCTACGTACAGCCTTCAACAGCTAGATGAGCAGGAACATGAAAAAAGTACACTAAAAGAACAATATACACCAAGTAAAGATATTTCTATTAACAATACAACACCATACAATTGTAAACGATATTAAACAACAAAGGTTTGCCCTTTTTGTGGTAAGAATCTGGTGTACCTAGGAACCTGATTATGGTCCGAGTTGACAAGCAACCATCAGACATGAACATGTAGCAGAAGAAGTGTTATACCTTTAAGTGGTATTAGTTTAGATAATTACATGAATGAGATAGTACTTAACTTCTATTTTACATGATGTAATGGGGCAGAAGACTTAGAATTTTATATGTAAAAAATAATACTGGAAATGGTATATTTATGGTGTGAAGGTCGCGGCTACAGTCAAGTGGTATCGCAGTGATTAAAGAAGGAGGTGGAATTATCGGTGTAACGAGACTTAACATCTTTTGTCTGAAGGCGACAAGCGCAATGTGGTTCAATGAATATCATCCTAATTAGTTCCACGTTTTTGTGAGCAGGCGTATTACTTACGATCGAATGAACGTTCTGCTGATCTTATCGCTTCGTCGGATAAAAAAAATGCGGTTAGCCACGGGGAAGTCATAAATATCATTAAATAATTGTAAAACATATATTTTTAATTAAGGTACTTTGAAAATTTTCTAATGAATACAATATTGTATTTTTTTTTTGGCGGTAGGTGCAGAAGTGTTAACACGTCCTTTCGTGCATTGAATTTCGTAAAATTGTGTTAAATAGCAAAAGTTAAGTTATTTGGCTGTAATAGGTTTATTATTGTTCAACATAAAGCTACTTACGTTGTTCGTATGTGTAAAAGTGATTAGAAGTGTTATTATCGCACCACTCATCAGTATAATAGGTTCACTAATAAAATTCTTTTTCCTGCGCTGCATTGTCTCACCTCGAGGAATTAAGGACGGCTCAGATCAATCTTGAAAAGTTTCTCTAAAAGAATGGCCGAACTTGAGGCACAGTTGCACTCCTGTGGTCCAGCTAAGGATACAGTGGGGAAAGTTGCTGAAGAGTTCCGTGCCTTTCGTGAACTAATGTTCTCTGTCTTGGGTCTACTTCGTAAGCAAATTAATGAATGTTCCAACGTACTCGAAGTCATGGAGACCCGACACCGTCATAAGGCCCACATTTTCTTGGGCATACCTGAGACTAAAGGCGAAAACTGCAAAACTATTATAGAAAGCACAGTCCACAGAATGAAAGTAAAAGACTTTACTGCTGTCAGCTTAGGAGTGTGCCACAGAATTGGTGTACCCAATAAGGACCATCACCGACCAATTCTTGCAAGATTTACAAATTATGATACAATGTCATCGATGTGGAAGGCATTGTGCTGACTTCTCCCGACATAAAATTATCACAACGGATGAAATTAATTGTCTTGCAGGCAAATATCCTATGGTAAACACTGAATCTCAAATCGAGGCTTGTAATCATGGAAAACAGCAATCTTCAGGATTGATCTACAAGCCGCGATAATAAATTTAAGACTCTGGAGCGTATTCACAATTTTAAATTAATCTGAAACTAAAAATCGTGTAATGGGAAAGTAAACATGTATTGTGTGCAGCCCGTACTGTGTGACTGCTGTATACTTGCTATTGACTGTCGTTTTCATATTGTCACAGCTTGCTTGCCTTTATCACTATAGTTTATATACATACGTTTTTATTATACTATCAAAGTTTTCGTACTTTGTCATTGTAGACCTTGCTCTGTATACAACACAAACCATTAATAAACTTAATGCTGCATACGTATATAAGTTGTCTTAAAAATATATGAGTTGTTGTTTATTTGTATATGTCATAACATTTGTGTATCATTATTGTTAATTAGACAATTGTGGGTAATTGTAAACAATCCCGTTCGGATACTCGCTGCGGAGCGTGGCGGCTGCGTTGTATATAGACAACATCCATTCGTGGTTGCTTTAACGCTTTTATTTCCTTTTGTCTTTTATTTTAATTTTACTTTCCTTGTTTTTAAATGTAGTTTTTTTTTTCTCTTTTCTTTCATTGTTAATTTATACTGTGTGAATTGTAACTGTATATGCTGGTGAGTGGTGCGGAGATGGAACGGTAGTTCTGTACACCTATTATAATTTTTAATTGCGCTTATTATTTACATTATTTATTATATATATACTTAATATATATATATATATATATATATATATTAAGTATATAAAATATATTGTTGCTAAGTTATATATGATTACTATAATATGTCTCATGAGGATTCATTTGCTTCCTTTCATGACTCGGATTTATTATCTAACGATGACAGTTCTCACTCCGTAACTGGTACGTTGGGCGATGTTATGCGAAGTACGTTTATCCAAAGTAGGTCTTTATTAAACGTGTGTCATATTAACGCTCAAAGCGTACCGGCTCACTACTGTCAAATGGAGGAGACATTCAGTGATGCCGATATTCACGCTGTTCTGATTTCAGAGACCTGGCTCAAACCTAATCTTCTTTCGACCTTTTACCCTCTCCCTGGCTTTACACTAGTACGCAATGATCGTGAAGATAAAAGAGGTGGTGGTGTCGCTATATACCTCCGTAGTTACTTTCCTTTTAAAAAAATAGCATCCTCCTCCCCAATTAACAACACATCTGCAGAGTTTTTTTTCCTGGAAGTTAGTGTTCTAGGAATAAAAATTGTCCTAGGCGTTGTTTACTGTCCTCCTTCTGTAGAGCATTTCTCCAGTATCGAAATGATGCTGGAATCTTTAGAGTCGGAATATTCGCATCACGTCATCATGGGTGATTTTAATACAAACCTCCTTACTAATTCCTCACCACGTTCCTCCAGGTTACTGCATATAATTAAGTCAGTTGGCCTTCATGTGCTTCCTTTGCAAGCCACTCACCACAATGTCAATGGGGAAAACACATGACTGACTGAATTGATTTGACTTAATTCTCACCTCCAATCCTGCCCTTGTCTTCTCCCATGGTCAGCATTTTGCTCCTGCATTTTCCCATCATAACCTTATTTTTGTTTCTTACGTTTTAAAACGTCCTACGTCCCGTGCTAAAGTATTGTACAAACGTTGCTTTGGCCGTATGGATGTAGAGAAATTACTTATTATTATTTATTTATTATACTTATTATTATTATATATTACTTATGGATGCTTCTACCTTAAAGTGGGAAACTGTTCTTGGAGCTAGCAAAGTTGATGAAAAGCTATGTGCGTTCAACGATGCCTTCTTAAACTTGTACAACACACATGCTTCTATCAAAAGTGAAGATCAAGCGACCACCAGCGCCTTGGTTGACCCATGAGGTACAAAACGCGATGAGAAACAGAGATAAGGCCTTTCGTAAATATAGAAGTGATCGCTGTGAAGAAAATTGGTGCTCGTATAAAACTGCTAGAAATCGCTGCAACCAGATCGTACGTAACGCTAAACGCCGACATATTCTCACTGACATTAATTCCTCGTCCCCTACAGGCCTGTGGAAGCTACTAGGAACTTTAGGCCTAGGCAAACAGAATAGGGCTGAACCTCCAAATACAGTTGCTTTAGACGACATAAATAGCTATTTCTGCGATCATATTCCCTTCCCCATATACCACCGAACGAAGAGTGACACCACAACTCATATCAAGACTTTACCCCGACCAAACTTCGAGGAATTTTACTTCTCATACGTTACTACGGAAGAGATCAAGAAGATTATCCTCTTTATTAAGTCCAATGCACTAGCTTTTGCCGCAACATTAGCCGTCGCACGATTATCTCTATATTAAACCACGTTCTTCTGCTTATCACACATATTATAAACTTCTCACTTGATTCTGGAATATATCCATCACTATGGCATAAAGCATACATCGTACCTTTGCCCAAAACTGCAAATCCTTCTTTACTTTGTCATTTTCGACCTATATCTATACTCCCATTCCTATCCAAAGTATTCGAAGCCAGTGTGCATAAACAGTTATCACATTTTGTGTACTATAACAACCTATTAGGCCCCTTTCAATCTGGTTTTAGACCAAGCCACAGTACCGTTACGGCTCTTTTTAAAGTCACTGGTGATGTAAGGGCAGGCATAGAGAACTCTACCGTTACAGTACTTGTTTTAATCGGCTTCTCCAATGCGTTTAATGCCATCGATCACGATATACTACTTCAGATCCTTACTCATTCAAAGATTTCCTCCGCAGCTGTGGATTGGTTCTCTTCCTATCTTTGAGGACGCCAACAAATGGTTCGCATCAATGAAACTTCGTCAACCTGATGTAACCTTAATGTTGGCGTTCCCCAAGGCGGTATTCTATCTCCTTTACTGTTTTCAATTTTCATTAATCTCATTACCCATAGTCTTTAATGTGCGTATCATCTATATGCCGATGGTTGGCAGTTGTATGCACAGGCTAGTGTGGATAGTGCAGATGTAGCGATAGGCGAGATTAACACAGACCTAGAGTACATTAAGAATCGGTATAAGAGGTGTGGACTAATTGTTAACCCTTCGAAGTGTCAAGTATAATAGTGGGGAACCATCGGACTATCCGTGAACTGGATCCAACAATTCTACGGATGATAATATACGATGGTAATATATTTGAATTGGCACCCTCTGTTAAAGACCTTGGTCTTCACATCGACGCAACACTTAGTTGGCAACAACAAGTGGCGGCTGTTAGCCGGAAAGTAACCGGTACTCTTCGAGCTGTCTACCGCTTGAAAAACTTTCTCCCGTCAAGTACTAAGACAGTGATTGTACAAACTTTAATTCTCCCTATCATCGACTACGCATCAGCCTATAAGCTATTTGCTATTTCGACCTGAATGCAGACCTTCTCAATAAGTATGACCGTCTTTTAAATAACTGCATTCGATTCAATTTCAACCTTCGTAAGATGATCATGTATCTACGTTTCGTTCAAAGTTAAAGTGGTTACCCATCCGTCAGCGGCGAAGCTTGCGTGCTCTCAACACCTTATTTTCTATTTTGACTTCTTCTAAACCACCTCGTTATCTTATTTCCTGTTTTAAGTATTTAGGTACTAACCACGACAAAGCTCTTCGCTCCTCTAACAACCTGCTGCTTTTGTGCCCTTCCCACACCTCTGATATTGTCCACTCTTCCTTTTCTATCCAGTCTATTTTTCTCTGGAATGCACTCCCTCTAAATATCAGAACAGTAACTAATCGGTATACTTTCAAACAGAAAATATGGGAAATTCTTCTCAATGACATTAGGAATGAGACTTCCTCGTAATCATTTTTAATATTTATTTAATATCATGTTTGTGTGTCTATATATATTTATATGTCTATATTTATATATATGTATATTCGTGTATTATATATTATATTGTGTATAAAGTTAAATAAATAAATATTGAGTATGTTAAGCTAAAAGCTTTCAAATCGGATCTTAAACAGAATCCTATTTGGCGCGGGGTTCACAAATAAAAGTACTAAGTGATACTCTAACCGGCCAGTAAGAATAGGAGTATGGTAAGCCTTGCCTGTGTTAACAGGCGACTAAAACGGTATAGGAGTTTCGCGGGCCTAGGAGGGTTAGGCTCCTCCTCACAAACGTGTTAACACAAAGTGTAGAGGGGCACCGGTGCGTTCTATAAGAGAACCCAGAGCCTCTCCGAATGCACTGATGCAGACCACCGAGCGGGGTTTTTAGAAGAATCTCACATAACCCTGCTTTTCCCCCGGAAGCAGGGTATCTTTCGAAGATTTCCCCTCGAAACCAAAAAAAAAGTTAATACTCTAAACAGGGAATGTCCTTAACAACCTTTGAGAGGGTATTTTAATAGTAAGATGGGAACATCAAAAAGGTACCCGGGTAATGCTCGGGTTTACCGTTCAGCATTGAAAGTGGAGACGGCTCGCATGAAACCGTAGCACCGCCCATATAAAGTTACTCAGTATTTAATATTCGTGATAGTTTAGACCTAAGTTAGATCGATTCTAGCTCGCAATAAAACTATTTCACGCAACTTGGTCATATTGCGTGCACGTCGTCCGTTATGAAATTTCAACTGTTTGAAATATAATGTTTGTTTATCCCGGCTGTAAGGGGTCCCGCACAACAACTCACGGGACCCGAGCCGACCTCACCGGCTCGTGGTGTGCAGGCCATGCTGACTGTTTGTAGAAATCTTTGGGAGAGCCCTATGTCCAGCAGACAGACAGATTGGTTTCCAATAGCGTCAAATGTATATACGCTGCGTGGTGGGTAGCAGCGATGATTTTGAAGCAGTGAAAGCGCTCGCTGCGGTTGAGTACCCGGGTGGAGCTGTTTGAATGCATCAAGCGCTACAACATGTGAAGGCTTTTTTTTTTCATGAAAAAGCGCCGGCGCCGTACCTTTACAGCTTTTCCCGTGTATCGCTCCCGTCGGACTTTTAAGTGATTAATTAAATATTCGAAACTAAAAGCATTCAAAACTCCATCAATATTTTTCAAAGATGCGTACCGAAGAGGTTTTTTGTTGTTAGGCCTCTATTTACCCTCTCTCGTTGCCCTCTAGAAGCATCGTGGTTGTGGTTTGCGAATCATAGTGTTATTCGGAAATATGCTTTTGACGTCTTGTTATACACTTATCGAGGAACTGCGTAACGAGTTTAGAAAACATTCTACTGCGGTCGAAGGTTGTTACAAAAGCGAAAAAGGTATTTGATGAAAGGGTCCTTGGGGATGTGGGACGATCTGTCCAAATAGTGTGATGAAAAAAAAAGGAAATACTCAGCTTGTATTTGTTATATAAACATTTATGAGAGTCTTGTTATAATACCCCAAACAATACAATCCTCTCTGAGTTAGATTTTAATTATCTTTTTTAGTAACCTCATATTTTCTGTTACAACTATACTATGTCTTTTAATTTTGCTAACAAGTATTACTGTGATTGCAAAAGTATTAGTAAGTTTTTAATCACAAAAACTTAATAGAGCATTAACACATGTGCAGTCTACAGTATGGACCTTCAAATATATTTTTTTTAATGCTTCAAAAAACCTGTAGATCTACACATTCGTAAAACGATACTCATACCTTTGCAAAATAGTATGGACAATATCATTAATGAATCAAGTTATTCTTTTTCTCTTTATATCAGTAGTTTTGATGGTGTAACGTTTCATAGTTACAAGGTTAAGAGATAAATGTGCGGTGGTGGATGCGCTGAAAGGTTTGTCTCCTCTCGGACTATTCGCAGCATGTGCCGCGTCAGAACTCGTGACCCCTGAGGTCAGCGACCGACTAATGACCCGTGACGTCAGCTGGGACCTTTATGTATCAACATCTATTATAAACTTGTCGAATATGAAAACGACCCTTTTCGAAAAAGCCATTCCAACTTAACCTTGAATACCTAACCCTTTATAAAAACATTATGCTAATTAGATATCTTTAAGAGTACATCGACAGATGTTGAACATGAGATCTACATTTCCAATAAGAAATAGAAAGTAAGGCCGCAGTTTCATCATATGTTATATGATGTGAGATGTAAGATGATGTGGAGAGCCAGAACACAGCAATGTGCTTATGACGGAAGAAAGACTACATAAAGAACTTAACAATAGAGTGGAGGACAAGAGCAAATGACGGATAATGTATACACATAGGTAAGTGATAAGTGGTCCACCGAACTGAATGCTAAATATATAACGTATGTAGTGTGAGTCGTTAAGATAGCTATCACCTTAATGATCATTTCTACACCAAACAGTACTGTGCAAATGTTACCTTTGTCCGGTCCGGAGTGGTTGTAGCTAATTTAGTTACTGGACTAACGAAACTTGGCACAGTTTATCTTTAAAAGTAGAAAGCATTAAAGGAATCTGCAAGCTTATAGATTAGTTTGTATTATTATAGAGTGAGCATATCGATAGTTATCTTCTGTAATGTAAACGACGATATGAAGCGAAAGTAAAAGATTCTTTTCCCAGTCAAAATAAATAACAACCGATGTCGACAGATACTTACCTGTTAACCAAGGGATTCCGTGGAATTATTTTTTTTTCAATAACGTATTTATATATCGTATCTTTACTCCTTATAATGCATTTATACGTCTCGCTCAGTTAACAGGTTAACAAGGGTTAAGAAGACCGCTTCTAAAACTATTAAATCATTGTTCTTCCATCCTTCCATATAAAACATTGCATTACCTATCAGAAAGTGAATGTGCGTCGTTGTCGTTTGTCATCAGTTTATTTCATGATTGTCTATCCTAACACTCCAGGTTTAAGACGCTGGATCCGCTAGAGATTTCGCTGTAAACGTTGCATCTAAATTCGTAAACAGTGATACCATAATAAATGCGCTTTAACGATTTTTGGGTAAGTCTGATTAGCTCCCCACCATGACGAAGTGCTCCGCTTCAAACCGCAATACAATAATATATTCTCGCGACATTTTAACCGGCTGTTCACGGCAACGCGCTGCGGCTGAACGACGGACTAACCAGCGGATGCTGTGCATTAGCCGAGTTATTTCGCTAATCTATCACGTAACAACCTCTAGTAACTATGCCTACTGAACATACTTACAACTGTTGTCATTTAAAATGCAAGTTAACCCAAACTATGTTTTTTTGGAAAACAAACTCACTCTCATATGATGTCAACTGACAATGATGCTGGTGGAGAATACACTGACTTTCAAATGTCAAAAGTTACAACACTACAATGTTTTTATAGTAACAGATTCAAAATAAAAAGATAGTAGCAATTTAAACAAAATCATACAGATTAAAAAAAATTTACCACTTAACAAACTCCCCGTAGGACTGTTAGCGCCGGAATGGAATCTGTATCCTATGTATCATAAAGGCGAGTGATGAGCCGCTTAGATGCAGCGACTGTGTAAATATTAGGTTTTAAATAAATTTTGGACTAAAATGATTGGAAACTGTATATAGTACTTTTTATGTATTTACCTTAATTTGATGCCTGACAAGCGCGAGTGTGCTCGAACCGAGCGTACGAAAGTTAGTTAAAGCTTTATCGGCGCACTTCATGGACGTGGTCGTCATCGTCATTATCACTCAAGCTAATGGTGTCATGTCACTGCGTTAAATTGCAAAGATTATGTAAACAAAACAGGTGGAGGGTCCTTATGGCTCAAAGTCGCCTAGGTCGAAAGCATCGTAGCCCTGTAGTCTCGGGCTATTAAGAATAAGATTAAGGTGATCACTGCCTGTCACCTACAAGCCCACTAAAAGGGTCCTCGGGTTCGTGGGCCTTGAGGGTTCGTGGAGTGTGGACCTCCAGAGCTTAATGAGCGAGCCTTAGGAGGATGGCAAAATGGTGGTCTTGTATTTGCCGTAGCAGAGCGTGGGTGGTTCCGTGGGATGTTTTAGTCAGAGTGCAGGGGGGCACCGTTGTGTTCCGTAAAAGAACCCGGAGCCCCTCCTAATGCACTGAGGGAGATCACCGAGGGGGTTTAAGTTTGTAGAAGCCCCCCACATAACCTTGTGTTCCCCCAGAAACATAGTATTTTTACTATTTCCCTAGCGATAAAAATAAAAGAAAAAAAGTGGAAACCATCGCAACCATTGTTCTTATGTCAAGACTAAGAAATTATTGGTAAAGGTGTCAAATGTCTCATACGATGGCCAATAAAAATCTTTCGATACTATCACCGACATCGGTTCACGAAATAAATACATTAATTGACAATCTTAAAGTCAACGCTAGTGCCGGTATTGATGGTATTAATACGAAAACCTTAAAGTGTGTAAAAACACTTATATTGCATGAACTTACCGCATGTATAAATAAATGTCACGAAATTGGAGTATTCCCTGACTCTCTGAAACTAGCAAAAGTATCACCAATTTATAAATCTGGACGCAAAAATGACCCAAGCAACTATCGCCCAATCTCAGTCCTGCCTGTATTATCAAAGGTTTTCGAAAAAGTTATCTACAACAGACTTGAAAAATATTTAACGTCAATAAGTTATGTAAATGAAAAACAATACGGCTTTAGGCCAAAATCAAATACACTCGCGGCAGTAGTCGATCTAGTTACAAAAATCAAAATACATATCGATCAAAGAAAGGTAGCCCTCGGAATATTTATAGACCTGAAAAAGGCATTTGACACGGTTAGTCATTGCATACTTCTCAATAAGTTAAGAGACATCGGAGTCACTCAAGCTGCGTACGGCATGTTTGAGTCTTATCTATCAAACCGGTATCAACTTGTTCAGATTGGACGGTACAAAAGTGATCTCATGCCAATAACCTATGGCGTACCCCAAGGATCGGTGCTGGGACCGCTGCTTTTTCTTATTTATATTAATAGCACGAAAGACATAGGCCTCTCGGGTGATGTAACATTATATGCAGATGATACTAGTCTCTTTTACTATGGGCATTCTATAGATGTCCTAACGGAAGATGCGCAAAAGGATTTAAATATACTTAATAATTGGTTTTCGAATAATCTTCTGACAATCAATATTAAAAAAACAAATTATGTAATTTTCTCCGCTAAAAACAAAAAAATCAATAATAATTTTCATTTAAAAATAAATAACGAAATTATAAATAAGAAAAGTCAGGAAAAATATCTAGGAAGTATATTGGATGATCAATTAACATGGAAACCGCAAATTGAAGAAATCAAAACCAAAATTATATCCCTAACAGGATCATTGCGACGCATAACTCGATGTTTACCAAGTCAAGTGAAATATACGATATATAATTGTTTAGCAAAACCCCACATGGAATATCTGATAGAAATTTGGGGCACCGCAACAAAAACTAATTTAAATAGCCTTAATGTACGTCAAAACAATCTAATAAAGGTTCTTTTCCACTACGATTATTTAACATCTACCGAAAAGATATATAAAAATACTAAGATTATGAACATTTCTCAAACATACTACTTCCGCACTTGCATGATAGTGCATAAAATACTAAATAAAGAAATACATACTAAAATAACCCTTCCTAAAAAAGTGACTCATTTTCCTTGTAGAGAGACTTCTAATCGAATGAATAATTTATATTTACGGCCTCCGCGAACTAACTATGAGAAAAAAAGTGTACTATGCGAAGGAGCTAAATTATACAACAGTCTACCCGATAGTATAAAAAATGCTAAATCATATGAAGTTTTCAAAAAACTACTAGTCAAACATGTCTTAAATTCACCACAAAACATTTATACAATATAACAAAACATTGCGCATGACTATTCTAGTTTGACTCACTCCATGTAACCGACTTAAAAAATTTTTAGCGACTGCCCTCCGATCTCTGCTTATTGTAAAATTCAACCACACCGACCACCGACCACTGCCGCGGACTGCAGTCTACCTTCCTTCGGCCGGCTGCAGTGTCAGCTGTTCTATGCATTAAGTTTATGGAATCACTGTATGTGTTTCTTTGTACGCTCGTAATTTTAGCTTAATCTATTGCTTATTGTCTTCTCGCATAAGTGAATTGTATATATTCTTGTGAAAAATAAAGATTCTTAAACCTCAATTACACCCCTTTGGTAATTTGTCGAAGAAATGATGGAACTTAACAGGGGGCGAGGTAGTTTATTTTGACAATGTGAAGGTTGTTATTTTTATTACCATATAGGAAGCAGTTCGACCTTAAATGAGTAAGTAATTCAGCCATAATTGAAGTTCTGGAAATTACTTCATTACGTACATCGGGTAGCATCTACTGGATAGATAGTGTGAAGGTTGTAATGTAGAGATCATCAAGATAGAACCGTGTCCAGATGTGGTCCGATGATTGAAAAAAAAAAATACGTCTATGTTTTTTCAACAGTTTCGATGTAAAAAGTGTTAGCAGTGAACTCTTTGTAACATAAAAGCGGATAACATCGGCTGTTGATCACATCTCACATCCGGCTAAGCCGCGATTGGAAATAGATTATTGAGCTGGAAGCGAGGAGTGGTTCGTTTGGATACGTTAAATGAAAAACTCTCCGTCCGTTGATTAGCCGTATCGACTTTTCTATCGGTTTGTGTACACTGCGCTGTCTGCGTGTCGCCGCCTCTCCATCCTCAACAATTTCGTTTGATAGGGTCCTATTGTTCTTTTTCCTTCAACCCTCTATATTCTGACATTCCCGCTTATAGGATACAAATTGGATTAGAAATACTCCGATCTTGGTGTGTCGCTCAAATTGATTTTTAGGTAAGCGGAACGTTTTCTGTTCGCGTTGCTGACAAATACAATTACTATATCTTGGGGTTAAAAGAAAAAATGTGAAACAGTCCCAACTTTATTCTTTTTACATTCTAACTTGTTTAAACATGATTATTACAAATAATTTCATTATGGCGGTGAAATTTGTTAAAGAAGAATAAAAACAATGAAAAAAAGCTTCATCACAATTTCTATCAGAGGCGTTGAAATACAATGACTGTGACGCGATGTATAGATCCTTAAAACTTTCATATTCTTCATAGTGCAGAGATTGGTAATAAAGTTGCTAGGGCAAATAACATACTGCTCAAGGAAGCTGTTTAAAATATATCTGACATTATATTAGATTATATTTTAGGTACGCCTGGCTCGTTTCTGATACCTTTTAGCAAGGTCAGGTCACTGCTCTTTTCTTAATTGAAGAATGGTGTAGCTTTTATAATTCACAAGCTTAAAAAGCATTATGACTTATGATTACAAGCGATGACCGAAATATGGCAATATGTAAATAACCTAACAAGGTCGGAAAGTTTCCCTTAGCTCGTGTGTTAGTTAAACGACCTCTTTTTGATATCGGGTGCCTCCTCTCGATGAGGCGGATATATTTTCGCAGCATACCATGCGTTCCGGAGGGAAGTTGACGTTACATAATGGATTCATACCCAATAAAATATCCTTCGTCAAGGGTCGAAAAATGTGGCTCGCGAACCGCATACCCATGGGGACCTCTTAGATCCTACGCTTTCAGGAAATATTTGGAGCTTATACAAAATTTTATTTACTTACGCGGTTTTTAGGATAAGTATAAACATTTTTAAATCGTAACCCTACAAAAGGTATTGCAGTAATTAGTAAAAGCAATTTTGCTTTTTCGGAGGCTATCGTCTGTATCATTTAATATGTTATCTTTTTCAATAAACCTATCTTTTCCTAATTGTCATATAAGTATTATTTCATGTACTATTATAAAATTAAAGGTAGGTACATATTTACTAAATGCAAGAAAGAATATGTATTTTTAATCCCAAGTTTTGTAGTAAATGTCTCTCTACACATTGACAATCAAATTCAATTTGTCTCGACTAGAATTTTTGTATGACGTGCATGCCATCCATTGTCCTCGTTTATCTTCCATGGCACTTTAATTCTAAGGACTTAATGTTGTCCATATATGTACCAAAGGGAGGCATCAACGTTTTCCGTTATTTTGTCACCTATTCCTCGTCAACATCTGTTTTCTTAATTATTTAGTCTACTAAAATATCTTCTCGTTAACAAGAATATCCCAGTTATTGTTGACAATGCTCCTAACTATCGTAGGGTCTACCGCATTAGTTTAAATAAAGATATTTAGATATTTAACTGACTATGTTGTATGTTCTATTTTACGCTACTTAATATATACATCTAACTGAATTTTCGAGCACGAGATAAATTTCATTTCCTTAAGTTGAAAACTTCCAAAGGATGAAACATCTATAACTCGTTGAACTCAATTATGCCTTTGTAATGCAACTTATCGAAGTTTTAATTCAATTAATAAATCAGAGTGGAACAGGACCTTTTTATTCACTTTCCGCATTCATCCTGGTCATGAGGCCTGTAATTATACCTTTGGCTTTTATTGGATTTACTCTAAAATTTTAATTGCTTTCAAAACTCTTATGGCTTTCTTAAATAAGAACTCCAAAATTTTCTAAAAAATTCTGTATGTACAATATATTATGAATACCTTTTATATCTTAAACTTAAAAGATACCCTTATATAATTCGTATTCCATGAACTAAGTTTTTTTTAAGGTACGTGAAAGTAAGACGGTATAGAGCTAATGAAATCAAGTAAGAAGAATAATTAGAGTCATCTTCTTCTTCTTCTTAAAGTGGCTTTCCAACTAGTGAAGGTTGGCGATCAGCGTGATACAGTCCTTTCCGTCTCTGGTGCGGCGGAACAATTAGAGTGATACTTTACTGTAATGAGTACTTCACAGTTAAACGTCAAACTTAACATTTTGCTTTCGATATGATGCCATTATCAATACAAATGAAAATATCAGAGTCAAGCAGGAGGAGTCTATTCAACCGTAAGAGCATCCAAGTTAATTATTTATTTGTATAAAATCTCCACTGCGACCTGTAACCGCACCACATACTATGTGGATCGGAACTATTACCAGGAATTCCTGCAATTCAACCGTGGAGCCGTGGCGCAGCTGCTGATGCATAGAGAAAGCATACCTACGGGTGCAATCGTAGAGTTTAATTTGTAATTGAATACCGCTCTTCAGCTTTCACTTAAATGAACTTCCATTTGGTCGAATGGTTCGTTTGTGTTAGCTACATCTGTTAAAAGTTAACAATTCATTCAGGGCTGAATATCATTTGGTATATTGCACGGCTGTTCCATTACATGGACGTTTCGCGTATGATAATTAATAAAGGGGACGGTATCGTATCTGCGACGCATTGGAATCCGATTTATTCGATGTATTACCATAGAGAGTAGCGAGATGAAGTAGCGCGGAGGCTGAAATGCACCCCGTATAATGGACTCGGATTCATAAAGAATGTTTATTGTTTATTTATAGCGACAAAAAGTGCGATTTCAAAACTTTCTCATTGTTCTCGGTAAATTATTATCGGTCGTTAACAATGAAAAAGTCGGAAAGTTTCGACTGTAATGTCAACGGAAGTAAATATTTTATGCGGATTGAAAGAAAAAAAATATATTGCTATCGTTACTTGAACGATTGGACTTTCGCCATAAAACGACATTATATTTTTACAGTTGACAAATTTATTGCCATATACAAGAGAAATGACAACGAGCATTCATGAAAGAGTTGCCACCTATTTTATTTTAATTAGGTAGGATAATTTTAATGTATCTATCTGCAACACTTGATCTCGATTTCACATGGTGTTAAGTTGCATTGGGTCCAGTGATAAGAATACTCCGTCTCTGATACTCGTATTTGACACTCGGAACACGGCGGTGCTGTTAAGACAACTAATTACCAATTTAAGGGTGATAACTAAGCAGCGGAGTTCTAAAAGCCAAACTATTAACATTATTATAAGTTTGTACAACACCAACACTGGTATTCTTATAGCCTTCATGAATCAAAACGCGGGGGACTTTACGGAGGTATACACCAGGAAAGCTAAAACAGGGATACGGTTTAGGAACACAGCGCTCATGTGATTCTTAGACTTTCGCCACAAATATATCGTAATGTTATGAAAAATTACATATGTACGTCGACCGTTTATCCAGTGCTCAGATTACTCAAGATATGGCCCTGTATGCAAGCTCTGTAAGGAAGCTGTATCGAAGTACAGATACTACCGTGGCCCCTAAATTAAAAAGAGGTTTTGAGGTTCAAAGATGCTGCAACTGCAGTGCGTCCAAGCTCGGACAAGTAAAACATAACGTATTTAGCGCTGAGTGTGCAGTGTGCAGAAAGTGGAAAACACTTGCCAGAGCAAAAACGTATATTGTTGATATAGTTGACAATGGCTTACGAGTAGACGTCCCCATAGGAGTAAATGTACTCGCCCAAGCTACAAAGGAAGCAGTTGACTACGAAAGAACTAATGATACAGTCAATCAACCCGAACATGGTTTTAACACTTGTTCAGGAACCTTATGTGATATGGTACGTGGGTAAATGCATCCGATATGGGAGTTCAATTAATCACTTTGTTCTGACATGATGTGTGTCTCACTTATAAATTCAATACATTACAGTAAGCAAGCCCAGCACCATAAACGTCCTCAGAGGTGTTGAGGTGTCCGGAGCCCTGGAACAATCCAAGCTCCACGTATTGAACCCAGGAGATGCACCCACGTACGACACCGTGCGAGGTAATATGATGATCACAAGCCACATAGACATAACGGCGTGTACCGACGATCTTGTTGACATGGTTCACTCCATCCTCTTGCCGTGGTAAGCCAGGGAGAATTTGTGGAGTGCCTCTTCTCATAGCAAAGATATGTCCTTATTCTGGGTGTCCACACGGGCGTTCCTAACAATGAGTATGCTGTTGAATTAGCCAAGCTAGTTGCTCTTAACAGCAAAAGAAATCAAATTTATGACAAGTGCTCTGTATCATATTTTAAAAGTTTGCTCTGAGAAGCCTCAGTCGTCAGATGGAGTGCTTAATATAATGAGGGTAGCACCGCGTGTATCACCAAAATATTTTTTCCAAACGCATCAGAGGCATATCAATTATTACGGAAGGTGCGATCAACTGGGTAGATAATCCAAATGTTTTTTGGCCACGGCGTATTCTCTCAATACATGGACCGTATATATAGAATGCAGGTAATCTACACGTCATAATAAAGAAATAAATTAGTAGTAACTTCATAAATTACTGCTTGAAAATATGTAAGATAGTAAACAAAAGAAATAACGATAAGTAAATATTACTTAACTATTAATAATATTCAGCGTAATATTAGATAATATAACCATTTATATATACATATATATAACGTAAAAAAACCAAATAGAAATATTGTTTCATATTAAACATATGAACATTATTATAATAAAATTTTAAACAAATATTCTGCTTTATCGGTTCATTGATTCATAACGCACTCTAATAGAGCTATTCGGGTGAATTAATATTGTTACGCATTCTATGAAAGCGTTTATTATTCGCTAACAATAAAATTCCGAATTAAATAAGCTCTTCAAAAGTCCATAATCACTAATTATGTCGTATATTTTGTGTAGATTAATCGCCTCAAAGTTCAAAACGAGAATAAGTCATGGGCTCGCCGAGCGCTTACATATATGAGTACGTGGTCGTCCGCCGACCGCTCTAGAAGTTTCCAGAGAACTCGTCTTCCTGCTGCAATACAGATTAATTATTAGCGATGAGTCATTCTTAATTGTCGACTCGCAGCGGGTCGCTATAAAATGTTCTAGTGCTACCTTCTTTCGTCGCGATATAATGTCGAAAATATATAAAAGTCGTTTGTCTAAAGTGTCTCGTGCTTAATTTTGACCCGTGCATACTGTCGCATATACACATTGTCGAACTGAAAATTAAATATATTTTAACAAATTCACTGCAGTTCATAAAGAACAAGCAAATTTATTTTATTTTTGCAGGTGAATATCCTAGAGCAAACATCCTCTCTGCCGTCAAAGGAACAAATATCATTGATGACGACACCTTTCCTCTAAAAAGAGGGAGCGGAATCGCGTGAACAGGCAATTAACGCTATCTCTTGCACTTTGCATATCAGCCATTGTAATTTGATCAAGTCTTTTGTCTCGCCTCATTCCACAATCAGCCGGATGTGTTTTATTTTCGTTAACGGAGATATTAAGTGATGAGAACCGTCGTCCAGTATCATCAGTGACCATGTAATGGCGTTACATAGTATATATTCGCCACCGACTAATTGCTTCGTATTTAAGGACACTGTAGCACGAGTGGTTCCCGAAATAACCTAACCTTGCCTTAAGAGATTATTTTCGACAACATATATAGCTCCGCATTAGATGTCATTCCCTTTCCTCCTGATGCTTCATGCCTTAAAAAAGATATTTCTACTCAGTTTGTAAACAAAGTATTCAAACACGGATTCGTTTCTATGTTCCTCTCTAAACCTTCACGCGGCTCTTTAGATGTACTCTCGTGACACTCTAACGTTTATTGAGTAAAAACGATACAAAACTCGGCGGAATGTTCCAAATAACCGACTAGATTTTTTTTTATATAACAAACAAAAAAATTTGTCACGTGTTCCGTTTGAAATGTCTTACCATCAATGTTGATTCTAATCGTTTAGAAGAATAATTTGGGAGCCGCATAAATTGTCACCAAAACCGACACTTCTACACAACGGAGGTGCATAGACTTGCGTGTGCCTGGTCCTCCACTGGCTTAGCCGCGCTGTTGTCATCGATGTCTACCCTATGTGCAAATGTGGTCGCCACCATCAGTCCCAACCAGCGTCAAGCAGCTAAAGATCGACGACGATAAAACAACTTACTGCCTTGACGACCTTAAGTTCTACGACAAAGCTGTCCTTTGCGTTAACTTTAATACCCTCGAGCAATAAACTCTTTTCGAGAGTTGTAATTCAGCAGCACACTGTGGTGTTTGTGATATGTTTACTGAGTACGTGCGCAGTTAATTCGAGTACAATTAAGGATGCAGGCTGTGGAACATACAACCGGTACCAGTTTGAAAATAATGTAATTACACGATGTCGCTGAAGCAATATCCGACGGATACGAAGCGGCGCCAAAAGTTTACGTTTTAATATTCATTTTCTTTTCGCGTTACACTGGACGCTGTCGAGATGCATCTGTAGCTTTTTGTTGATTGATACCTTTTATATTATGAGTAGAACATTCATCACATGGTAAACGATAGCCCTATCAAAAGTGACGAGTTTATACTGACCCACATTGTCATCATCGCGTTAAGACAAACGGCGCTAAATCTTGTTTACCCCAAACATTTAACAAACTAACTACAACGCCCTATAAACCGGTACACAGTAGTCATCACCATCGTGAGGTATTTTCTTTTCTGAAGTTTAGAGCTTACATTCAGAAAATTGTTTCAGTATCTTCAGCTATTTTTTCCAACACATGATATTTAAACCCAGTACTTTACGTCGATGTTTGCACAGCATTGTCGGCAACCGAAATAGGTACAGGGTACATCATCATCAATATCAGTCGATTGATGTCCACTGATTGATATAGGCCATCCTCAAAGATCTCCAGCATGGTCTCTGTTACCGTCGGGCGCTAGGAGCCGTCGTTTATAAATGTTCATGAATGGATTTGAGCCATTAACCCACCACGTTGGCAGAATGCGAGTTGATGAGAGCCAGAGATTCGTTTGTTGATCAGGGTGCACCACGAACAGGTGTGTTTGGCCTGGGTTCGATGAGTTTTTGTGCGAGGCACCTTACACCACTTGGACAGGGTGTACCCATAACTAGTGAATTAAGGTGAAATCCCAAAAGAGGCCAGTGGTGTCAATAAAATACACAATGCAAATGAAATAGTCGGAGCGGACTATTTTCATTGATATTTAACAAAAAAAAAATTTGTATACTTTTCTGTTATTTTTAAATCATACTTTTTCATAAACAAATTGTTATTCTCTGATAAAAAAAATACAAAATGTTTATTTTTAATTATTTTTTTTTTGTAAATTTGTTCACATGTTTGTACGAATCTTGGGAATGTTTGAACATTTACATGTACATTGCATTATAACGATTCCGAGGCCCCGTTATACACAGTTTGGACGGTTCTGAATCGAATCGAGCTGGCCCGCTTCTCTGAACCACAATCATATTGTCAAGTTTCAGCTACAACAACGCTGTTGATGGCCGGAGAATTCTGAGAGAACACGATCAAATATTCGGCCTCATTTTCACTTAACATTCGAAGTGGAGTTCAAGTTTGAATAAAATATTTTCTTTCAAGCAATATATCCTCGTGTCTGAGGGTAGTGACTACCTCCACCCATCACTCTTGTCTTTATGATGATTCTCCATCATGAAAATAAAATATCACATATAACTAGTAGACAGTATTTTACAGTATATGTGTTAAATGCTCTACTTCCAGAAAATGGTCAATAAATGACTCCAACTCGGCTGGGCAGAGTTCGAAAGGCAATGCAGCATATTCTCGTCTCAACTACCACGGTGTCTAAAGACAGAGGTCTTTAATTCATGCGTGTCGTCAGTGATGAGTTACGGCACCGAGACGTGGTCGCTTACAGTGGGCCAAGTGAAAAGCTTCAAGTCGCACAGAGAGCAATGCTCGGGGTTACCCTGTGTGATCCAATCAGAAATGAGGAGATCCGCAGATTTCAAATGGCAATGGGCAGGACACATCGCTCGAAGTACTGACAGCCGATAGGGCACTAAGGTCGTCGAATGGCGACCGCGTACCGGAGGACGTAGCGTTGGCAGGCCCCCCACCGGGTGATCCGACGATCTGAAGAAGATTACGGGAAGCAACTGGATGCGTGCAGTGCAGGATCGATCTGCGAGGAGATCTTTATGGGAGGCCTATGTCCAGCAGTAGACGTCTGTCTGCTAATAATGATGACGATGCTTTAAACAAAAAAGGGTCTTTTATTGATCCGCAATAAATATTAAATAATTGAGTAAATCGAGCTTAAACTTCAATACATCAATTAGCTGCGCGTTATCCCGCCATCAATGTTAATGGGTGAAACTTCTCGCGTTTTTGGAAGTTCACTTCAACCGAAAATTTAGTTCGGGTTCATTTTCCATGCGAACAGTGAAAGACATTAATATTCATTATTGTTTATGAATTAATATTAATACAACTTCTTCAATAGCCCCTCCAGGTCGCTGTAGTCCTTCGGGCGTCTCCGACAACCGGCTGAGGGCCCAATAACTCAAAGTAAATAACGATTTTCGCGAACTCCTCGACTCTTCACAAATTAATTATGAAACTGAATGACATGTATGGGACAATAATATTCAGCTCGCCAACGAGGAGTTCCTCTGCAAATTTTATTTACATTATTATTATTAAATATTACTTAGAACCAAATATGAAAATTGGTGCCATTTATTTTTTTTAACAAAATTCAAAAATTTTATTTTGCTTCCGGTCGTGAAATATACGTACACAATCGGTATATATGTTTGCCGCAACCGATCCCGTAGCAAATAAACTTTTTTTAAAATTTCAATCATAAATATTAATCATCATAATATAAATAACTTTAATAATACTGTTATTAAAGTTTACTAATTGAATTAAGTCTAACACTTTTATAAACAAAAATGAAACGGATTTAGAACTCATACGGTAGCCATACGTTTTACTGGCTGCATGGTGTACAATTGTCACATAGACGTCTCTGGTCCAATTGCCAGGCTACATGTTGAAGCCTGGTAAATCATCACCATCATCGGCCACCATCAGACGTCCACTGCTGGACATAGACCTCTCCCAAAGATCTCCTCATTGATCGGTCCCGCGTTGCCGACATACAGCGGCTTCCCGCAACCCTCATCAGATCGACGGGCCGCCTTGTGAGTTAGTAAACCGTTTACAAATACCGCGCGTGCGCCCGCCTATATACTTCGTGGTCTTCTTAGTCACAGTATAAATACAGAAGAATAAATAGCCACAGTATATATATATATATATATACACAGGCCGTGGATCCAGGTCCACGTGCCCAGTGTCAAATAAGCTGTAACAGTCGCATGGCTTGCAGCGCTGACATAATCAAGAATCTAGCCATAGTATAACTAAACCAGCTCATTAATTTTATACTAATAACAATTTGTAGATATGTTTTTTATTTCTAATTTTATTTTCCTGTCACTTTATATTTAAGCTTGAGCGTTTGCAAAATTTGTGTATCCGTTTTTGGTCTCAAAAAATATGGTCATGTTTCTGAGTTTCGCAAAAAGCTCAAGTGGCTCCCAGTCCGTTTCCGCAGAAATACTATAATATTGTGCCTCCTATTTAATATCCTACATAATCCTAACTACCCGCAATATTTACGTGATCGCTTTACCTATGCCCGCCCCTCCCTCGCTCCTTGTAGAACACACATTAAAACTCTCCTCAAATGCCCTGTTCATAAAACACATGCTTACGCAAAATCATTTTCTGTACAAGCAGTCATACTTTGGAATTCCCTCCCTCCGAGCACACCAGCGTGCAAAACCATAGCAGCATTCAAGAAATCTGTTAAAGAACACTATTTATCCTTACCGTATTAAATAAAAGTATATATTTGTATAATGTATTATAATATAAAAGTAAGTATATGTATGTATATATATATATGTATATGTATATGTATGTATTTGTATTGTTCTATATCTTGCAATATGTATATATTATTATATGTAATGTTTACTGAATGCACTAGGTTTGTGTTCCTAATTCTGCTTTCCTTCTGCGGGCCTACTGGAAGAGATTTAAACATGAAATAAGCAGTGCCCTTGTACTCTGTATCCTTATTGTCAAGTTTATTCTAACAGCTGTGTGTACAAAAATATATTAAATAAATAAATAAATATTAATCTAATTAAGTTTATTGTTACATACCTTGTTTATTTAACTTGCATCAGATTGTTATTATTTTTAGTGAATTATTAATTTACACATTAAAATCATTGCATTTAAACACATTATTGTATTTTATTTATTTTTGGGGATACTGTTATTGAATAATTAAAAATTGTTGGATGGATACAATATTCATAGGACTCGCAATAATATTAATCAGAACAGTGGCGGAGTCATCAATTCGAGAATAAAATGGAACGTAGCAGTTTCAAAACAGAATTTTAGAGAAGTAGATTGTTTAATAAGTGATCTCCCAGACACTTACGATTTTTGCTATATACCTCTCCCCCACGTTTAATAATATAGATACGTGTTTAACAGATTTAAACATGTATTTAATAAAACATAATCAAAAATCAAATATAGTAGCTATTGATAACGCAGATTTAATGACACCGAACAGTTCAACCTGTGCCTCAGAATATCAATGTTTCACTGCTGAATATGAATTACTTCCAGCAATTGCATTATCCACTCGTAATAATACTTGCTTAGATCATATATTTATTAAAATTCAACAGTCTTCTGTGGATATTTTATGTGAATCTGATGTCACTTATCATAGTTTAAGATTGTTACGCATATCCTTCCAAAGTATTGTCAAAAAAATTTGTTATTAAAGGAGTAACTAAAAGAGACTACATTGGTATCAAATCTGAACTTTCTATAAACGACGAGGGTGCTTTAGGATATTATAATACCAAATATTTGTTATAAAACCTAGTATCGTTGAGGAAATTAAACGTCTCATAAGTCAGTTTGATAACGACAATGATACCGATTGTGATCATGTTAAAAATTTAATTTTAAAAGATAATATTGTAACACCTTCGGTAATTACTTTTAATTAAAGTTTCGAAACTAGTAAGTCTCCTACTCGATGAAAATAACTTTAGTACATCTCATTCACAAAGGCGAAGATAAAATATTTGCTGATAATTATCACTCAATATTACTCTTACCAGCATTCGTCGAATTATTGTAAAAGATAATAAATATACCGTTAACCAATTATTTTGGATATCGAGGCTTATTATCAAAACTCCAATTCGGTTTCAGGAAAGGCAAATAGGTTAATGACTTAAATAGCTTACTAAATTCTATTGTTTTTGCGAAATTAGATAATTGTTTTATAGGATATTTTTTAGGTCTTGCCAAGGCATTCGATACTGTTTAAATCCTTTTGCTTGTAAAACAATTACAAAACACTGGAGTTAGAGAAACTGTATCAGATTGTTTCATAAGTTGTTTACAGGATAGGAAACAATTTATTGAAATCGGCCTATTTAAAAGCGATATTAGAAAAACAGATTTTGGTGTTCCTCAAGGACGCACTTTGGATTCATCTTTATTTTCGCTACACGCATTATTTTGGAATCGTTTGTTAGGCAGAACTATATTGAAATCATTTTTAAATGTAATAGTGGCAAAAACAATACAGAAGACAGAAAAAAGTATATCACATATTACACAATGGCTACAACAAAATTTGTTAACATTTAACACAAAAAAACGTTTTTTATGTTTTCATAAGGCTAAAGCTTCAGCACCTCTTAAACATATAAATAGAATAAAATTATCTAAATGCGAAATATGGAACAATGATTTCTTTAATTATGAGCCTATCAATCAATATCTATCCACAATGGAATTTTGGGAACAGCTGATCATTCTAGGGGTGTAAGGGGCCCGCACAACGACTCACAGGATCCAATCCAACCGCATCTGTTCATGGTGTATCCTGATAATCAACAAACGAGGCTCCGGCTCCCACCAACCCGCATAGGGCCAGCGTGGTGGAAAATGGCCCAAAATCACCACCCATATGAACACCAACAAACGACGGCTCTTAGTGTCCCGCGATACCGCGAGCCACACTGACTGTGGACCGATCGATGTCGAGATCTTTAGGGGAAGCCTGTATCCAGCAGTGGAAGTCTATCGGCTGATGATGAAGACGTTGACATAATTAATTGCCGTTGTTTGATAATTTCGTCCCATATAACGCGTATAATTCATACCGAGTTGTTAATATCTATTTAAACTGTTATTAAAAGATAACTCTGGTGTATGGGAATTGGTTTAAAATTATTTTAAAACGAGAGATTTTTGTTCTCAAAATAAACTATAACTTCTCTTTAAACGCAACTACACAAACAAAGCCAAAAGAGTTAAGCAACAAGTGTAAGCGTGAAGCATAAACTATAAATCCGTGAAGTTTCATAACTCGAAGCTATTGCTTAGCAACGTAGTCCCGAATGAAATGTTCAGTTACTGTACTACAAACATTATTTATGCCTCTTACGAAATCCCAGGGAGTTTCGGCTAAAGGTATATGTACGAGTACATGTAACATCTATGTAGGTCAAATACGATTCAAAGTTACAGCTTGAAAGTCGAAAATTTATATATATATATATATATAATAAGAGGTATTATTATAACTAAAATATATTATATTTTGTGTTTGTGATTCTTTTTTTATATTGATTTTGCTTGTTCACCTCGTGGGGTCTCTGCTGACGCTGTAATAGACCTATATCTAACCGGACTAGACTAATTCCGAAGTGAACAGGCATCCTGTTAAATTTAATATAAGTGCTAACTCTTTTGTTAAACAATATGTGAGAACGAATAAAACTATCTCAAATAGCATAGTTAAATATGAATTGATGTTTGATGACAGGAAGTTAAATTTTAAAACCCCAAGGGTACTGATGATTAATAATTAATCTAAATCCACCGGTTTTTCGCAAATAGGTCATTTCTGAAAGGGCCCCATTCTCTGTTCTTTATTGAGTAAAAGGTTAAATGATTAGCAACATATTAAAATAATACTTTTTGAACTAAAATACTTTGTCTCTAAACAACTTAAAAAAGCTTTTTTTCTTCGTTCTTGCATAATATCAATTATGTAATTGTCTAACGAAATCGGAAACAATTCGTTGTTGAATCAAATTGTTATCATGAAACATGCGGACATTTTCCTACGAGGTTGTCGGCATTCAGTCGACAGGAGGTAGCCTATTAAAACTGATGCTGTGACTTTCAGCTGGAACCGGACGACCGCAATCTCTATCGTGTCGACATTTTATTATCGGAGGATTCCGTAATACCCAGTGAACGGTGCAATTTACGATTTATAAAATAACCATTCCTGTTGTAAAATGTAACGATAAAAGTAACGTTACGGAGCCACGATCCGTGCAACGCTGACTTCCTGCCCTCGTCCTTCATTTTCAATAAAATTAAAACGAGATTCGAGTTTCCATTTTCAAAAAAAAAATTCTTACTCACCAAATATATATATATAATAGAAAATACTAAGTAATAGTCGCTTTCAAATTCCTATAACATAATATAGAATGTAGCCTGAATACATTTGTCACTACCTAGGTAGTACCGACCTTTTTTTTTTGTTTCGGGGGAGAAATCTTCGAAAGATATCCTGCTGGGGGGAAGTCAGGGTTATGTGAGATTTTTACTCACTAAAACCCCCTCGGTGCTCTGCATCAGTGCATTCGGAGAGGCTCCGGGATCTCGTATAGAATGCACCGGTGCCCCTCTACACTTTGTGTTAACACATCTCTGAGGAGGGGCTTAACCCTCCTAGGCTGTCCCACACAGATTCGCATGTTGAGCGATAAGGGCCCCCACTCTCAAGGCCTGCGAAACTCCCCAGGCCCTTTTAGTCGCCTTCTACGACAGGCAGGGCTTACCTTAGTCCTATTCTCACTAGCCCGAGACTACAGGGCTGACGGGCTGGTGCATTCATTACCACCGTCCTGTCGTCTTCTTCTCCGAGCGGAATCAATTCTCTCCCGATTCCGTTCGGCGGCCTCCTTCTGTACCATTACAGTTTCACAAAAGGAGACCAATGCTGCCCATGCACTTTTGCTCTTAATTGAAGCGGCTACTGTTACTGGCAGCGAAAGATAGTGTCCGATCCTGTTGACCAGGCTTTGTCGCTCGGACTCCCACGCAGGGCATTCAGCGAGCGTATGCTGCGCGGTATCCTGGTCTCCGCCACAGTGGTGGCATTGCGTCGTCGTTTCGCGGCCGATCCTGTTTAGATACTCACCGAAACACCCGTGTCCGGTGAGCACCTGAGTCAGTCTAAAGGTGACGTGCGCCATTCCACCCGACCGGAGCCATACTTCGAAGCTTGGCAGCACCGCGCTTACGATGCGCTGTCGTGAGCTATGGGGTTCAGCGAGCCGCTCTCTCCAGACCTCTAGAGCACGGCTGTGCTCCTGCCTACGCACTTCTGTCGCATCCAGGGGCTCGGCCTCACCGTGGCGATAACGGAGTCGGCTATAGACTCGCGCATCCATCTCTGCCAGAATGTCTAAGGGTGGAAACCGAGCCAGGATAGTGGCCGCCTCAAAGGATATCGTTCGGTATCCTCGCGCGATACGAATGGCCATCTTACGCTGTAGGCTGTTCACTTTGCCTCTACAACGCCGGCTACATGACAGCCGATGAGACCATACAGGCGCTCCGTAAAGAGCCATCGATCGCACGACCCCCGAGTAGAGGCGGCGGACTCCTTCCCCGGGACCCCCAAGATTGGGCAGCAATCTATGCAGAGCACCTACTACCTTCTCAATCCTAGGGATCAGGCGGTTGAAGTGCTCTTCGAACCTCCATCGACTGTCTACAGTGAGACCGAGATATTTCATCACCGATCCCACCCCAACAGGCACGTCACCTACGCGAACCGAAAAACTGGGAGGTTCCCTTGTTTGAGGAAGCTTGTGAAACCATATCGCCTCGGTCTTATGAGGCGCTATCCGTAGACCCAGCTCATGGATTTTGTCCACAACGCATGCCACTTCAAGTTTGGCAAGCCGGATGGTGTCCTCGAAGGACCTGTGTCTGTACCTACTATCAATTTCGAAACATGAATGGATTCATATCACTTAAATATAAAGACAACAGAAGTTTCCTTTGCACCTGCTGATGTATGAAAGCCAAGGCTAAATGGAGACGGTCCGCTTGTAAGTTTGATAGTTAGATTCCAATTTTCCTCATTGGCATTCTAAAAAACATGATCTACTCTCTTGTTTTTCCCATTGCAGGAGCTGACCCTTTTTATACAGGCACCCTGGTAAAGAGTAGGCGGATGCGGCATGTTCAAAAAAACTGGATTTTGAAATTGTCTAACGATGTTTTTTCTCATTGAAAGTAGTTCTCACTGCAGATAGAATCGGCATCACTACGAGTTTCCACCGAATTTGAAACTATTACCGTATTTCAAAAAATACGTTTATATATTTCAAAATGTTATATTTGGAATGACATTACTAAATCTTTGTAAGAAGCGTTTGCATAATTGAAGTAAAAACAAGGAATTACAACTCACCGTCATGTGAATCGTACATGTAGATTATTTCCTTCCAGCCGTAGTACAGAATGGTGTCGACGATAGCCTTATGGTAGTCTGGCCTCATGCTTACGGCGTGATCTATAAGCCCGGATGACGGTGGTATTACCTGTTAATATAAAATGATCATAATTAAATGAGATTTCATTTTTTCTCCCGCAACAATTGTGTTAATGAGTTAATTAACATTTAAACGTTTTTGTTTCATGAACGTAACCGCAAAGGAATGCTTAGTTTAGTTCAGTACAATTGTTTAAGAAAAATTTTTATCACTGTCCAATGTAGGCTCAGTTCATATTGTACCTTAACCTCCAGCCCTCAGCCCTCCCCCCCGTCAGATGTTTTTAAAGTATAAATAGACCCTAAAAAACTATTTAGGATCTCATATAATCTTATTTGACGCGACCAGGATAATGCATACTATTCTTTTTAGTATTATTGATGTTTATGTTTTGGCCATTAATTAATTATAATTATTTGTGATCGTCTTAATTAGTACCTTGTTCTACGTTGTGTTTATAGTAATATTCAGTTCTTTTAGGTTTATACGAGTATAGAAGGATGAATATTTGTTAAGATAGTCCGATGCCGTTCGTGTGGTATATTATCTTATTTATAATCCCTTCACGCCTGTAAAGGGTGAACACATCTTGTTACGGGTTCACAATATTTATTAATTCTTAAGACCCCGACACAAGTGTTTAATTTCGCATCGTCAGATTTAAAAAAAATAAAAAACGTGGGGATGGCATACGGCTCCAGTACAGACCCCGCCGTATGCGGTGACCGCCAACCAAATACTGCGCCACCCCCTCCCCCGACACAGGGAGAGTTTAATTGGCCTCGGACCGCAGTCCACAGCAAGGTTTACCGGCGAACCAGTAGGAGAGCACTCGGCTCATTGTTAGTGCGTAAGCACAAACTGTGGTCCAACTGCTCCAACTGCGCATGGCAATGTGAGTAGGCATCTCACGAGATACAACCGTAACCAGATATACAGTGAATGGTCAGCGCACATTCCATGACACATAATAGATATAAAGGGTACTCTGACTCAGAGATTAGTCCTTGTATGAGCCACCACCTTCACCAGGGAGGTGCACTTGCAGACGCATTGTAAAGTGTTGGAATTGGCATCACCACCAACTACGTAGTCAGCGCGGATCGCAATCCGCGGAGTGCATTAGAGAGCTCAGAGCTCACCTCATAAGATGGCAAAGCGATTACGTCGCAGCCTTGAGAGATCGTACTCCCACCACCAATCACCATACATGAAGTAAATGCATATCTCCGCAAACCGCTGTAGTGGATGTAGCCAACAAATATCAATTTTATTATGAGCCATCAGGCGTAGTCTTTGTCGTTGAGTAAAATGTCGTTTTGATCAAGTTGTCTCGTCCGCCGACAACTCGCCACATGTCTTAAAACATGGGGCGCTATTGAGGCCTTCACTTGCAATATTCATAAAATAGGGAGGGCAGACAGTCTGCAGCCCCGTCATCAAGGGACCCGACTTGGAAAAATCTAATAAGATAGAGTGTCAAACCATAATGCGAGGCGCAACCTTCAAAGGTGACATTTAGCCAGGTGACCGTCGAAAACGTCGTATCGCTGAACTGCGACAGACATGCAATCGACTACCATCGGTGCACGTCATCATGAAAGGCGCACAAGACATCACAGCAGCCAACCGAATCCGTAAGACGCATCAGTTCAGTAACGATGCTAACGTCCCGCTGCGACAAGACGCAATATCAATATTTGATAAGCATCGAGGCAGCGGCTCGCATCCGCTTCCGCTACCTCATAATGCATCGACAGAGTTCGAGTCGACTTTGGAATGAACACATGTTATTAAAAAAAAACGACATGTCATAGCGGCAAGCCAGTACCACGCCGAGCACCCATGTATCACAGAGCGGAAGCCCTAAGACATGGGTCTGAGTATTTCGATATCATCGAAGTGCCATCTAACACTTCCCGAACCGGAGTATAATCCAGTAGTTACTAAAGTAACCACCAACTACACCCGGCTGGTATCTCACCTGCTTCACCAACTTGATGTTGTATGTTAAAGTTGCCATGCACCATTTCACACGGTTTCGAACCCGTATACTTTGTAAATTCCATTTTTCAAAGACCTCCACACCATTACTCTATCGTATTGTATCATAACACATTATTAATTGCATTTCCATATTGCCCGGGATTCGAACCGATACATCCTTTATAACTCATCACTAGAGACTTAACATAATTTCTCACCATACAATCACATTTGTATTTTTATATTTGTTAGGATTTCAATCGGTATACTATACAGTACACCACCCTTATACATATTCTCAGTATGTACTGGAGGTCAGTAATGATCTCCAATCAATGTTTCAATCAATTTGCACGAAGCAAATGTTTTACATTCGACACGTACGCAGTACATGTCCGGAGTCCCGAGTCCGGAGCCCATGTGTACGTAGGAGCGCGAGTATGCGTCTCCGCCGCTCATACAGCCGGTCAATACACGAATAGTTCCTTATTACTGTACTTAGCGCGTCTCGCAACCATCCAACTGTTGGCCTTTAACTTTTTCACTTATTATAATGGATCTTTTTTTTAAATTTAACTTCTTTATATATTTTCGTATTTTAAAACATAGAATAAAGTTTGTTTAAAATATTTTCGTATAGTTTTATATTTTTATAGAATCATTAATTTATTTTTATAAATTAATGTATTTCGTTACAATATCAATAGTTAAACGGATAATTGTTTTTGAATCGAATGTGAACCATAAATTTAAAGGACACGCGCCGCTGACACGCCGAAAAAAAATGCAATTTTCACCATTCGAACCCATACATCAAGTACCATTTTTCAACTCATACGGAAACAAACGAGCATCTTTCTTTTTATATTTGTAATTTTAGCAAGATTTGAACTACAACATACACGACATAGATATACTGGACATCTGTCACATAATATTTACCCTTAGCTTAAAATGACAAATTTTACGCGTATATTCTATTTACACGTTATAATCTTACTAATGTTAAGTCGTCGTAACGTAAGTCGACGAAGCATTAAACAAATCACAAAGATAGTAATACAAAAAAATTACTTGGAAAGTGCTGAATGTAAAGAAGTGCTTAATTTTTACAAATCGCTCCCGCAATTTTAGCATCGAAATTGAATCAGAGAAATGACTGTCAGCAGGATTCATCAGACACTCGGGGAAGTCGACTTTACCCGCATTCGGACCATTTATATTCATCAAAGCTAACGCTTTCACGGAGACATTTTGGTTTAGTGAGCGTTACGAAAATATATTGTACGATTTCTGTATCGTTTAATACACTCAAATGTATGTGTTGAATAACTTGCTTTTATGCCGTTTGGTGATTTTTCTTTCTTAAAACAACGAGAGAGGTTTTCAGCAGCAACAGATGCAACCGCATACGAAGCATTAAAATATTTACACGGCACCCACATTGCACTAGTCGACTGAAGAAAAACTATCGTATCCTTGTTACCGCTGTAACTTTCCTGGCTTCAGATATCAGTAAAGTTACAACTATATCTAGTAATAATCATCATCTAAGGATACCACAGACTATTTGTATTAATAACAACTTTCGGACGACGACAGACAAACAAAATTAACACCTCCGTTGTCTAAACTGTACATAAATAATTATTAATTGGAATGATCCGGATCCACACTCGTGAAAATTGAACTTCATCATAACTGATTAATTTAATTTGTTACCAGTTAAGACATGTTTGTAACTGTTTAGTGTAATGCAAGTATTCGACTCGATACTCAACGAATTGAATTATTTTTCAATCAAACCATTGACTTTTATGACTAAACTATAAAGTTTGTAATTTTATGAAAGTTAATCACTTTAGTAAATTTAAACGTAGACGTCGAACTGAAATTACGAAAAGGTTTGTATTTAATAATTTGATAAGTACAATATAATTGGTATTGGATAATAAAACAGGTAAAATACCTTCTCGGAAAATGACGACGTGACGAACGGCATTTGGAACGTGTTGGTGTATGAGCGGAGATTGTCGAAAGATTCCGGTGTCACAGCGCCCAGCATCCCGAAAACGCCACGCGCAAACTGCTTGCAAACTGCACAGAGGTATAGAAATAAAATTGAAGGAGCAACTAAAATATTTCAGGAATTTATTACAGTAGGAAGAAACGATAAGACTGCGAAAGAGGCGCATAATCTTACTTATTTTCTGTTTAGCTTCTATTTTACAAAAATTACTTAAAATTAAAATTTATAAACTACCAATCACAGTGAAATGATCTATTTGCAACAGCCAATCAGAGCGCGTACATTTTCGGCCAATCAGGAGCCGAGGATAAACATAAATTACAAGCGGATAGTAAGCAAGTATTATCACGTATAGTAAATAAGTATTTTAACAGGAATCCAATAATCTCTATTTAAGTTTTCGGTGAGATTACAAGAACGTTTTTCTGACAATACCACGGATGTAATTAGTATAAAAGAAAGAAATGTTTATTATGATGAATTAAAAGTGTAGGATTTGTTGTTAGTTTCATTCATCTAATTATCATTGGCCTATGTCCAGCAGCGGATGTCTATCGGCTTATCATGATGATTACGTCATCATCCTACGGTCACAAGATTGGGCAAAGGGTTTTCACAATGATTCTTCATCGCATTCGATCTTGGGCTTCGCCTTTAATCTCATTCCACGTTTTCCCGATCTTCTTCGCCTCGTCTGCTACTGTACGGCGCCACGTCTGTCTGAGGCAACCGCGCTTGTGTTTTCCTTGCAGATTCCAATGAAGCGCCTGCTTGGGAATATGGTTGGGATCTCTTTGTAGAGTATGCCCAATTCACTTCCATTTGCGACATAAAACGATTGGAGATTCGCGGCAGAGCTCCACCAAATTTTCATTGGAGGTTCTTTCGGGTCAGTGAATACCGAGAATTCGGCGATGACAGCGGATGACGAAAACCTGAAGTTGGTGCTAGATAATCTTGGTGATCTTTCATGTCTCAGCCATATAGCAGTACGGACACATCCTGATAATTTCCGTGCCACATGGGTCGGAATCGTGCGTAGGTCGCTCAAGGTTAGTTTAGTTAATTGAAATCCCCTTGACTAAACAACCAGCCCTTAATTTTATTGCACTCCTCTGGATAAGGAACAGAAGCGCGATGCGCTTCCTATCTCTGGATAGTTTTCTCATTAATTCATAAACTTCTTTAACAGTTTTAAGTATATTTTAATGTTTGAATACTAGCGCTTAGCGAGACAAAAGGCACCAGCAGCAATGTTTATTCAAAAAGTACTTTATTTTTGCTTGTACTTTTTTTTAATGTACTTGAGACTGACTACGCTGTAAGTCATTACGGAGAATATAAAAGTGTTTGCTCTTTGTTCCATCTATCCAGGACATTTCAATGAACAAATTAGATTAATATCTAATTCGCCTAATGATCAATTTGCGTAATCGCGGACACTCCAATTCATAGACGTACGTATGAGAATTTAAAAACGACCTTAAGGCTAATGGTATAATAGAAATATTTTGGTAATAGTGATGTCTTCTATACTAGTTTTATTATCCTTAGCGAAAAGATATACATCTTGTGGTTGCTAAGGACATCGCATCACCACAATCTTGAATTTCCAACATTACAACCAAACTCCACCTACAACGAACGGGTTGAACTATTTCCACCATCACTCAGCTTCTCATTTCAACTCACCAGAAAAGGTAAGTAAAGAGATAATAATTCCATGGTATGTACATCTTCCTTCTTCTTCTCAAACTGCCTCTTCAACTAGTGAAGGTTGGCGATCAGCGTGGTACAGTCCTTTCTGTGTCCGGTTCGGCGGAACGATTCGGACGCCCCAGATATCCATTCCCTGATATTCCCCAACCGTGGCGTCTTCTTTACTATTCCACAATTACTGTTATGCTAATATATTATCATGTATTAATTATAAATATAATGTTAAATGCGCAGCACTAATCGGTGTGGAGATTTTAATGGCAGACCTATGTCCAGTAGTCGATGTTTATCGGCTGATGATGATGATGCTGATAAATTATAATGTTAAAGGCCATCATTCCATTAGGGTAGTTCTAAGTCGGGAAATATTGTCAATTTTTCATAGTACTGTTTGATAGTAAAAACGACCTGCATTACTGCACCGGATGATGCTTGATTGCTTTCCTGCACAATTTTAATTTGAATTCGCAAGTACAGGTTGTAGGCTATACCAAAAGTATTAAATAAATCATAAATCCGTTTACAATAAGGAACCGCGGTCCACTTTGTTTATACGGAACGAAATTAATCATTGAAATAAATTTCGGGTACAAAAAAATGTAAATAGGTAAGTTAAGTAAGAAAATTCTCTTGCTTTAAAGTATATTAAATTTAGCCCCAATGACAGGCTTTTAAGGTAATTGTGTTAGGGTGCAATTACAATAGACGGAGTTCCCCGGAGCGGATGTCTATCAGTTAAGATGAAATAATATCCGAGATAAAATGAATGAGGAATTTTAGTTAAAACTCATTTTCAACGTTAAAACTTGGAACAAAACTTTTGCTTTAGCTTGCTTTGCTTGCTTTAAATAACTGCTGACACAAAAAGAGAGGTTTCGTAAATTTAACGCGAACGACTTTTTAAATTCTTTACCGCATTTGATACAGTTCTCTGGTTTTCTCGAATGGTGATATGTTCTCAAGCATTGAAATTATTCCGTTCGGGTCTTTTTATATATGTGCCTTAGTATCTTTTATTCTTGGTTATACAATAATTATAATATAACCATTATTTCACATGATATTATTTTATACCTTATACGGAGTGTACCGATTTTTTATTATTTTTTTGAAAAAAATTTAATTCATCACACATCCTAGAAAATTTCCTTAGGATAAAATTCTGCAAGTAGAAAAACAAGGCAGAGTTGATGATGTAATCACCGTTTTCAGCTGGAGCTTTGTTTTCACCAGTAACTGGGTGGAATTCTTCGTTTTATTTTTACTCATCACCACTATAATTATAAAGCGGTATACAGCCCCTAAGCTTCAATATTACAGCTCACACCGCTTTGCCGCGTAAAATTCTATTTGGGAAAGGAGATACATTGTTTAATAAAGTTATGACTCGAACGTTACGTAGAGGGTTATTAAATTAAGCAAAATTATCTCGCAGCTTTAATATCGTTAGGATATTACTTAAGGAGAAACCCAAAAATGGCGGTGTATCTTTCAATGATCGCGCTTCGTAAGAAGGAGTTCCCAGGTTCGATTGCATTTTCATATAAGTTTTGTAGTTTATTACTGAACCCGTTTGACTAAATGTCACTGCCGTTGCCTGTCTGTTGTCACTACCATCGACGGCCTCGTTACCACTTAACATCGTCTGAAATTTTAACTGTATATCAAAAACACACCTCGAGCAGATTTCATAACGCTAATCTCTGAAACCATTGCATCTATCATCACAAAGAGTTTCTTCCGTTAACATTTTCTTTGTCTCCTTATTGCAAGTCACCGTCGTCTGACTGCATCGTTGCGACATCAGTATCGTTAATGTCATTAAATGGTACAGATTACACCGGCAGAACAGCATCGGCGGTCCAGTTAGTCCTATTCATAACGATCTCTTACCCAATCACATATCAAAGCATCATTTACATAGATACGAAATGGCTAATTATGAACACACCGACAATTTGTTCGTGTGTGTGAATATGTGGAGCGTCTAATTTATTATCACAAGCAACGTACGGCCTAATCATATACGTGCAATGGAAATCTAACTGCAGATCTCAATCTAGAGCTGAATTTGCATAACAGGCATTTATGTAAATAACACGTCAGCGTTTAAATATAACATATAAATAAGCATGATCCTGTTTTATGAAGACGTTAAGCGCTTGAAAGTCATATTGACTCTTATAGCTCATCTGATACTGATCTCTTGGACCCGGATCCATAGCCTGTTCATTATAGTGTACTACTTAGAATGTAGTAATCTGACTGAGGATTTTCGTATTGTGTGTCTGTATTTTCGCTTTCTGGCGAATCTACTCGGTCGCCGAAGACGGGCTCGTGTTCGTTCTCCGACCATCTCCGCCTGTATCGGAATCTCTGGGCGGTGAGGACCGCCTCTGATCGCAGGTGTACCTCGTGTACGCGGTGTGTGTGTTGCTGTGGCGCCGCGTTCTGAAGCGAGGGCTGTGTGATGTCGAAATTTCGAGTATGTTGGTCGTGGCCGAAGTGCGTGGTGACGTTGACGTTGTTGGTGACGGTTTCATTGTGCGTGGTGTGCGGGACTCCTGAGGATGTCGAGATTAGCGCATGGATAAAGAGGAGGTGACGGGGGAGAAACGGCTGCTCTGAAAATACTCGTCATTAGAGGAAATAGGCAGTCCGCCCGCGGTCGGCGCCCATCCTCTTTCACGGGAAATTTGCTTTTCCTCCTGTTCCTCTTCTTAATTTCCGTGTCAGTATTTTCGCATTACTCCTTTTTTTTTTATTCTAGATACGAAATATGTTCCCACTTCTACCTATTGCCCCCGTTTCGTTAGGCACAAAAAGAAACACCAGCCGGTATCTCTCCGCGAAGCGAACTCAACGACCCCGCCGCTGCCTTTCTACTGCTGCGATAAGTTTGATGCGCGTCGTCAAGAAAAATATCTTTCAGAGATTTGTCTTTATGGTCTGAGAACAAAAATATTAAGATAGTTTAGCTCCGACCTTTTGTGAACGTTCACAGTTTTCGCACTACAAGCGGCTTGGGATAGCTAAATACGAATCACAAAGTTAACTGAGGTTTTTGTTCACCTCACGAAACTCTTTTGATGCCGACGAGGTCTCGTAGAAATTTGAGTACATATCCTAAGATTTTCGATTGCGACCTCGACCATAATCGAAAGTCGAATTTGAAACGAAATTTGGCAAATTTTAGTTCTACTTATATCATAAACTGGTACAATTCGGATCCTTACGCTATGATAGTGGTCACATAATAGTCTAGTAATACTTATTCTATTGAGTTTTAATTTTTATCATCTTCTTATTTTGATCTTTCCAATTGTAGCCACGGTGCAGAGGCTAACCAGCGTGGTTTGTCACATTAGTCCTAATTTGAAACCCGGACAGCGTAATAGGACAGTGAAAGGTATTTTAGGTAACTGCCTGGCTAGTTGGTCCTCAATATCAATCTGCCGCGTGAAACATCGCCGTTTCCCGGTAGATATTTAAGAGTTAGATTATTCTGGATGATTACACTTTGCCAATTATTTGGTCTCATTGTTACTTACCAATGACCAAGGTGCTAGACAGGGTAGCCCGTCGATACTAATGTAATAATTATGACGCGCTAGTTACCTCGTTCACACAGCACCACATTGGGCTCATCTTTTTGACGTAACGTCTCATTATAATGATTTTTTTTTTTAATTAAACGAGCAGACTAACGGGACGTTCACCTGATGGCAAGTGATACGCCCGCCCATAATAACGTGGCGCTAGTTAGAATGACATATATTGCACATCGTGCCTATCGCCTGACATATAAGATGTTGAGTCTCATTACCCCAGTCATTTCACTAGCTATAGCGCCTTTCAAACTGAAACACAGGAACTGTGTGCACACTACTGTTTGGCAACAGAAATAGGCTCAGGGGTTATGCCTACCTAGACGGTCTCCGGCTAAAGAGACCTATCACCAGTATACATTCACACACGATTATACACAGCACCTTTCAGGCAGAAGTACTGTATGTACTGATTGCACTTTTAAAATATAATATACATTAAAACAAAAACACGATCTAGAATTGCAGGCCGTCAGTCAAAGGTCTGGTACCTACTGCTCCGGTATTGATTATGATACTTAAGTGGAATGTCATTTAAAGTATTCCTATCACGCTGCTCATTGACGAAACTTTCAAAAGGTCACCCCTCACTCGTTCTGGGGCGTATCTGGCGACGCGTCTCGTATTCCGACGCGTCGCCGCGCAGTGTAGGGATTTTGTCAGTTGGGAGGGATGCTTCACATCCCTCCCCGAGGCGGGCTCGTTCGATCCGGGCACCGAACGGGGGTTGCGGAAGAACTGTAGCGTTATCCCGCGACCCTCGTGCATTTATTTGCGGAGGTGATGGAATACCGTGTGAAGCTTTTTAGTCGGTTGGAGTCCGACACTACCCCGCTACCGGCCCAGTATTGGTACGGGGTGTGCGTTCCGTTAGCATTTTGTTACACACGTTAATAAAAAAAAAAAAAAAACCCCTCACTCGTTTCTAAGACAACGGTCTGCAAAGTTCAAACTTTATACAACTTGACTTTATTTATTTGGAGAGAGGGATATTTATTTTAATAACTTGAAATATTATTCAGTGAATTAGGAAGCATAATGTTAGCAGTTAACTAGATAAAAGTACTGGAATTCTATAAAGAATAAACCTGATAAACTTTTTTTTTGGACTCTTAAACAGGCAAGTAGAAATAATGATTAATTATTAGCTTAACCTAACCCCTCGCTTTCTTTGTAGAAATAAAAACTATGAAGAGATCACCTGTTCTTTTTTTACTTCAGGTCAAGTTCGAGTCACCTTTCTTGGCGCAATCATATGTGTATTGGTAAACCTGTAAAAGCCTTCGTTTTAGACGAGGTTCAGAACCTGTGTCAGGTATCCGCTGCTCGGATTACAGTCAAGATCCTGCAGCTGAGCTGATTGCCGTCCGCTGGATACTCACTGAGCGGCGACAGCTTGAACGCGTCGGCGGTGTTAATGACGTCCACGTACGCGTGGAACTTCAGCCGCCTGCTGCTGATGTTCTGGTTGTGCACCGTCATCGCGTATTTGAACACATTCTGTATCTCCTTCGTGTTCTGATCGAATATCACCCCTGGAAAATGAAACTTATTATATTTCTCGCAGCCAATCAGCACATCGTCAGCGTTTCTATGGCTCTAATTAAGATACACCGCGCCACGTTGAGCTTGTTATCTTGAGGCTTAAGATGTTAAGTCCACTACCCCAGTAATATTACTAGCTAGAAATCTCTTCAATCCGGAACACAGTAATGTTCGCGCACTACTGTTTGGCGGCAGATACAGATGCTGCGGTGTTACATATCCGGATGATCTTCAGCAACAGAAACCTATCATCAGTAAAGTGATGAAATTGATATAAGCTACTCTAACAGTATAAAATAATAATTAGCAATTAATTACACATGTAACATGTATCAGAAGCATAGGGTACACTAAGGATGTAACTCATTGCATCGAGGATAATCGAGTGCGGTGAAGATCTTTATGTGAACCGTTGAAAGAACGCGGTGAAAGTAAATGTACCGAAGGCTAGATTCTGGATGATGTCAGCGCTGCAAGCCATGCGACTGTTACAGCTTATCTAACACTGGGCACGTGGACCTGGATCCACGGCCTGTTTACAAAAAATGTGTACTATTTGTGTAGTTATCCGACAGCGGAGTTTTTATAATGAGTCTGGTTATTGGTTACTCTGGCGAATCTACTCGGTCGTCGAGGGCGGGCGCGGACCCGTTCCCCGACTACCTTCGCCTGTATCGGAATCTCTGGGTGGTGAGAACCGCCCCCGATCGCGGGTGTACTTAGTGTACGCGGTGTGTGAGTACCTGTGGCGCCGCGTTCTGAAGCGAGCGCGGCGTGATGCGGGGATTCGGAGCGTGTTGGTAGTGTCCGAAGTGTGTGTGGTGACGTGGGTGTTGTCGGTGAGTGTGGTGACGTGGGTATTGTCGGTGAGTGTGGGTTCGTGTGTGGTGTGAGGGACCCCTGGGGATGACGGAATCAGCGCATGCCGTGGTCTGCGCTTATTGGTCTTGGGATTCGAGGACGGCTCGTAGTCGGCCGCTTTGGCCACCAGAGGGTTCGGGTGAGTTGACGCCTTGGCGAAGTATGATTCGGAGCACTCTCTGAAGTGTTCCGCAATGGTCGGGAGTTTGAGGTCGCTGTGGAGGTCCACATTGCGCTGGTACCATTCGGCACCGGTTGCGATGCGGGCGAATCGGTTTTGAAGAACCTGCACGGGTTTGAGGCGTGCTCCGGACGAATGGGCGAAGACTACGCTGGCGTAAGACATTATAGGTCTTACGCATACCTTGTAGAGGTGAAGCTTGTGCCTGAGAGAGAGCTTGCTCTTTATGCACAGCAGGGGGTATACCTTGCCCAGCACTTGGGCCGCTTTGTTTTTCGCCTCGCGAATGTGGGCGATGAAGTTGAGCCTGGCGTCGAGCGTGACGCCGAAGTATTTGATCGAGTCCCTCCATGGGATGGACTGGCCGAAGAGGGAGATCTGGCCGCGTTTATGGCCTTGTAAGACCGACTTCCAGTGAAGGGTTGAGGGTTTTCGATGAGTGAAGTGGATGGCTTCACTTTTTTCCGGGTTTACATCGATTCGCCACTTCCGGAACCCCTCGCCTAGACGAGTGGTCGCCTTTTGTAAGCGACTCGTTATAATACCCGGAGCTCTGCCCGAGTGGTAGAGAGCGGTGTCATCCGCGAAAAGAGCGAGGCTGACGTAGCGGTCTTTGGGAATGTCGCTCGTGTAGAGCGAGAAGAGTAGCGGGGAGAGTCAAGAGCCTTGGGGGACGCCGGCTTTGATCGGCTGGATCGAGGAGAGAGCGTGCTCGACGCGGAAGGCGAAAGAGCGGTTCGAGAGGTAGGCTCGAATAATGGTGACGAGTCGGTCTGGCACTTTGTGAGCGTAAAGCTTGTATAACAAGCCCTCGTGCCAGACTTTGTCGCCGACTTTAGGCCACAAAAAATTGCTATAAATGGTTTTGAATCGAAGACGTGGTATGCGCAATCCGGAGTACCTCAAGGCTCTCACTTTGGACCTATACTATTTTTAATATTTATTAAAGACATCAGTGCCGTAATACAAAATAGTAATTTCTCTTTATTTGCCGATGACCTAAAACTTTTTAAAACCATTAATCACCCATCAAAGGTGCAGCTCTTACAGGCAGATTTAGACAATATAGAATTATGGTTCCGCGACAACAAAATTTCACTTAACGTAGCTAAATGTTTTTCGATTTCTTTTACTAGAAAAAAGAATGCAATGGTGACGGTGTACTCTCTGAACGGAACAGCCCTATCTAAAGTTGATGAAATCCGAGACTTGGGAGTTATAATACATAGGGAACTTAAATTTCACAGTCATATTAACACAGTAGTAGAGAGAGCATCTAAAATGTTGGGGTTCCTGAAACGAAACTCTACAGATTTCAAATCACCTCAAACCCGAATGATTTTATACAACACTCTGGTACGAAGTCACTTAGAAAACGCTTCTCTAGTGTGGAATCCAGTGTATAGTACATCATCACAACGATTGGAGGGTATTCAACGTGCATACACCAGATACTTGCCTACAACACAACCAGATTTTCATACAAAGGCACTTACGACAGTCGTTTACAGTTCTTTAAAATGACTACTCTACACAATCGTCGGATAATTTCTGACCTAATGTTCCTCCACAAGGTTCTAAACGGAAAAATTAAATCACCTCCTATACTTGGGAGTATCAATATTAGAGTACCCCACAATTACCCTCGTCGTCCAATAACCAACATTTTTAGTCTTCCACAGTACAGAACAAATCTTGGAATACACCACCCGATAGCCAGAATGTGCAATGCCTATAATACATTTAATGCCAAGATACCCGAATTAGACATTTTCAGCGAATCTAGAAATGTTTTCAAAGAAAAGTTGCTACATCACCTCGCTGATATTCAATGCTTATTTATTGAATGTGGTTTCTGCGAGATGTCACTGTGCTGAATGTATGCACCATGCTATACCTAACTGCTGATTGTTTGGAAACTGATATTTGTTCAAAATTCAATTGTATATTTTAATTAATTGTAGACTACAAGTTTCTTTTTCACTTTAATATTTTAAAGTCCAAACTATGGCCAAAGCTGTGTGCGCCTATAATAGGCTTACATATTTAATATTGTACACTATACCTAGAACGTAAGATAGTATATGATATGTTATGCTGTTGGTGTATCAATAAATAAATAAATAAATAACGCTCTACGTACGTTCACAAACAGTCATTATTTAAACTCAATGAACTGCATGATTTCATTGACACCTTGTGCCTCCGATTATTATATGGTACAGTATAAGTATGCTGCTACACTTTTTTTATTATACTAAGCGACAATACACGCAGGACCTTCACCAGGTAATTATAGCGTAGACTAAAGACAAGAAGAAATTTATAGCGAAAAATATTGCTTTCCTCTTTTCACGCTACTTTGTGAAGGTCGGAAATAGATGCTATAATGATATAAATCGAGACGGATTTACGACGACATCATCCACAGGTAAATGCTATATTTAGTGGTAAATTGCTTCAATCACCAAGCATTAATGTATTCCTATTTACGAGGAGTAGACCTCGTAGAATTTCTGTACTAACCTAAGTAGCACCACTAGATTAACAATCCGTAATTTTACTTACTTGTACTTATATTGTACCATATAGGGGTGTAAGGGGTCCCGCACAACAACTCACGGGACTCAAGCCAACCTCACAAGCTCGCGGTGGACCCTGTTAATCAACAAGCGAGGCTCTGACTCCCATCAACCCGCATTGGACCAGTGTGGTGGGAAATGGCCCGAATATGAACTCATACAAATGAGGGCTGCTAGTGCCCGACGTTACCGGAGACCATGCTGACTGTAAGGTCGCGGATAGCCGCTGGATGTGCGCAGCACACCACCGATAGATATGAAGATCTTTGTTATTACCATTGTTTTAAAGCCGTATTAGTAAATGTATATATATATAGTATGAACCATCAGACTTGTGTTGTTGATATATGCTTAAAGCCTAATTCATTAAAGGCTTCAGATGTTTTGCCCACGATGTCCACGTTAACGCGTGTCCCGTTGTATTATAACGTCGCCCACCAGCCCGCTAGTTGCTGTAGTACGCATTAGGAACCGCGTAGGGATCGGAGCTAATCCCGTATCGGGTGGAACTGACAGAGACGAATGCTCCAGAGGAGAGAGAGAAAATCGATATCGCACGTTTTGTTAAAGCGAGAGCAACATTAGCTAAAGGGAGCAAGCAATAATACATGGAAAATGGATAATATGCCACGGCATCCATTAAAATGAAACTACTACGTATAACCACATAATTAGTATTTAAAGCGTATAGTAATTTTAGTAACGAAAAACATAAACATATACTTACTACTTAGTTATCTATTATTAGAAATTGCCTCTATCCAAGCAAGCTATCATTTTCAGTTTAATAAAAATGATATGTATAATATGTTAAGTTAAACTCACCGATGGCAACTTTCTCGATCGGAAACGGCTGCGCCAACAACACCCCGATGTAAGACAACAAGAAGCCGGCAGGGAACAAAAGCGACGCCTTCACGGCAACCATCTCTTCGGACCACACCCGGCTGTGTGCTGTGTGCTGTGTGTTGTGTGTGTAATTCAGTGATATCAGTTATATGCTAGGTTGATAACAATTGAACTGAAACGAGCGATAACTATGAGTAACGTGAACGATTACGCGTCGAGATGTTTCGCGCAAACCTGAAACTTGCCGACTGCTGTCTAAGCGGTGTAGAGTTACGGGTACGGGGGGAGGGAGCCGGCGGGCTGGAAAGGAAGGGAGGCGGCCCACCCCCGCCGCTGCCTCGCTCTTACTCGGTGGCTTATCGCATCCCGCAATAATGTTATTAAATTGTTACTATTCTCCGCTATTTTTAATTTCACCTTTGCCTAGCCATCGGGGACTTTTCTCCTTCACACATTAGCCAAAACTCTCTGTGAAACTACTGATCCTGACACCGCCCCGTACATTTGTATTAAATAAATGGAATTGATGTTAAGCTTCCAATGAGTTTATTAAACAAATATACTTTCAGATGCATATATCAACCCGGATTATCAATACAAAATATTTCTATGGTATCTGTCACCTGATCGCCGAAAATACCATTTACATTGAATAAAACCGCGTCCATGTATTACAATCACAAGTATGTTACAATAATGAATTTTTTAAACAAAACTATGATATCCACCGCGTCGTGATGATCACGATCACACTGATAAAAGTACAGTGATCGATTGTCGACAGTGCTAGGGTTACCTCCTGTCGGCCTTCTCGAAGAATTCGTAAAAATTATGTATATTTAGGAACGACCGACGATCTGGTGAGAATCGCGGGAACCCACTGACCGATCGATGTAGAGATCTTTTGGAAGAGGTCTATGTCCAGCAGTAGACGTCTATCGGCTGATGATAATGTATTTTTATGTAATATATATTTAACTTAATATAAAGTCGCACCGAAATATAAATCGTAGAGAATATTATTTGAAATGTTTAACCAGAAAAGGCAAAAACAAAATCTACACATAAAAAATAACCTTTTTTTTAATCTTACATTTATATGAATTAGAAGTTATATCTAGATAAAACCTTTACGACAAATATCATAATATATTTATGATGTTTTGTTAGAACGGAAACCGAAAAACAGTAATCCTCAATCCATCATACTCGTAGCTAGCAACACACATTTTCCAGAAACATCTTCTAATACATCAATCATTACATCGAAGAATTTCGTGAATATTCGTGGAACTTAGTTAATCCACCTGCAGCTTGAAGTTATAATTCCAGTTACATATAACGAATTTAAACGGAAATTTTTATTTCAGCAGGAAATTATGTTATCGGCTCCCCTACACTTCAACCTGTCACCTACTCCTACTTTAGCAAAGCACTTTCTCGTGTTCCATCGCATGAAATCACTGTCAACCAAAATATTTGATTTTCCAATCCTGTCACATACGATATTGGTCCTGTCGGAAGATTTATTATAACGCACACCACATCCATCCCCTCCGTACACGATTGACGAATTCAAACGCTGATATTTGTTTATTATACATATAGTATGAATCTTAATCATAATGTAAGAGAAACAGATAAAGACATTATTATGTGCCTAGTACTAGTGAAAATATAAGGAAAAAGACCTAGGAAATTATTAAACAGAACAAATGAGAATAAAGAAATAAAAATTAATGTAGAACCATTAAAACTAGTATTTCCTAGAAGCATTTTCAATGAATTATGAAGTTTATTTAAAATAAAATTTCATACGAATGCAACAATTATCGGGGCATAAAGTTGATATGCCATACAATGAAGCTGTACGAGCGAATCGTAGAAGGTCGATTACGACAGGAGAGCTCCTTATCAACCAACCAGTATGGTTTCATACCAGGCTTATCAACTGTGGATCCGATGTTCGCAGTGAGCATGATCGTCCAAGAGTTTAGAGCTAAGAACAAACCGCTTTACCTTGCGTTCTTAGACATGGAAAAGGCATTCGATCGTGCACCTCGAGCAACAATCTGGAGGAGTCTTCGTAAGAAAAATATCCCAGAAAGGTATATCGATATTATAGCCGACATGTACAAGGACGTAAGATCGGTTATCAGGACAACAGTAGGGCAGATCAAAGCGATAACAGTTACGGAGGGGGTACATCAGGGATCAGTACTGAGCCCATATCTGCTCTGTTTGTTGATGGATGCCCTCACTGAAAATGCGCAGTCCCTGGCACCTTGAACATTTATATATGCCGACGACATGGTAATGTGCTCGACCACCCTTGATGAACTCAAGCAGGCTCAGGAAAAATGGAAGCGTCAGTTACAGAAAGGTGGCTTGCTACTGAATATTGCGAAGACCCAGTACATGGTTTGCAACGATCCAGTTTCAGAAGAGGTACCTCTTATGATCGATGGACAACGAGTCACAAAATGTGACAAATACAAATATTTGGGATCCATATTAGACTCTTCTGGAAATTTGGAAACAAATATTCAAATTATACAAATTAGGCCTGGCTTAAATGGCGGGAAGTGACTGGCGTAACCTGTGACAGACGAATGCCAGTAAAAATCAAGGGCTTAGTATACAAGACCATAATCAGGCCTGTCCTAACATACGGCAGCGAGACTTGGGCCATAACTCAGCGCCAAACCAACGAAATCCAAGTCGCCGAAATGAAAATGCTTCGGTGGATGTGCGGAGTGACGAGACTCGACAAAATCCGCAACGAGTACGTCCGCGGCAGTCTCGGTGTACGCAACATCGCCGACAAGCTGCAAGAGAGCAGACTTCGTTGGTATGAGCACATAAAAAGAAGACCTCCTGACTATGTTGGAAATGTTATGGCCAATCTGAACATCACGGGGTCCAGACCCAGAGAGCGGCCAAAGACAAGATGGACAGATGTGGTCAAAAAAGATCTAAAGTTCTGCAAGGTTACCGAAGAGGACGCGTCCGACAGAGCGAAGTGGAAGAGAAAGACCAGAAAGGCAGACCCCACCATCAGATGGGAATAATAAATGCCACGGAGAGAGAGAGAGATTTAAAATAAAATTTCATAAAATAAATTGACGATTAGGGATTATTCAAAAAGAAAAAGGAATGAATATAAGTCCAATAAAAGTTCTAATTCAGTTTAAGTAAAGAAAAAAAATATTAGTAGAAGGATCAAAAATTTAAAATAAATTAGTTATCATTTTCAATAAATAAAAAAAAAATTTTTTTTAGATTATATTTGGATAAGATGTATTTATTATTTAGGTTAAAAATATAGTAATTTAATATATTAAATAAAATTTAAATTGTAATAAAAAAAAGAATAATAAAATTCAATTAATAGGTATTATTTGAGGTCTAAAAGAATATTACTTTGAGGTAATAATTTAAATTTAACATATTTATGTTATAATTAAACTAATTCTTTCATTAGAAGTAAATGCTTATTTACTATAAAATGGTTTAAGAGACCAGTACTTGCTTTCAGTCATCTAATGAAGAATAATTATTTATTCAATTAATAACATTTTTAATATTAACACTTTCAATTATAATATAGGCATAAAGCTATGATTAGCTTCGCAAATTTCAGAACATTGCCCAAAAAAATTCCCGGACGGTTAATAAATAAACTAGCTTGGTTTAAACGTCCAGGGTTAGCATCAATTTTAATACGTAAAAGAGGGAATAGTTCATGAATTAATTACAACAGTAGCTGTGATTAAGATTCGAATTTGATTATTCATAGCTAAGACAAAACTATTATCTACATCAAGAAGGCAAAAATTATTTAAATTTCTTTTTTCATAGTTATTTATATATGAATCAAATTCTACATTGTTAAAGTCAGAATATGCATAACTTCAATATCATTGATGACCAATAGATTTTAATGTAATAAAGGGATTATTATTAATTTCATCTAAATGATAAATAAGATGTAGGGAAGGAAGAGCAATAAAGATTAAAGCAATGGCAGGAATAATACTTTAAATTAATTCAATGATTTGTCCTTCTAAAAGAAAACGAATGATACATTTACTAAAAACTAAATTAGTAATAAGATATCCGACTAAAATAGTAATTATTAGTAAAATAATCAAAGTATGGTCATGGACAAAAATTATTTGTTCCATTAAAGGAAAAGCTCTATTTTGTAAATTAAAATTAGATCAGGTTGCCATTTCTAAAAAAACGGATAATCAGAATACCAGCGAGGTATTCCTACTAATCCTAAAAAATGTTCAGGACAAAAAGTCATATTAACTCCAATAAATATAGTAATAAATTTTATTTTTTAAAAAATGGATTGAAAGATAATCCTGAAAATAGAGGATATCAATAAATAAACCCTCCTAAGATTGAAAATACGGCACCTATAGATAATACATAATGAAAGTGGGCAACAACATAATAAGTATCATGAAGAGTAACATCAATAGAAGAATCACCTAAAATAACTCTTATTAATCCTCCAACAGTAAATAAAAAAATAAATCCTAAACTTCATAGAGTTGGAGGATTATAATTAATTCGGGTACCATGGAGAGTAGCTAATCAAATGAAAATTTTAATACCTGTGGTAACTGCAATAATTATTGTAGCTGATGTAAAATAAGCTCGAATATCAATATCTTTTACAACAGTAAATATATACTGAGTTCAGACAATAAAACCTGATAAACCAATAGCTATTATGGCATAAATTATTCCTAAACAACCAAAAGTTTCTTTTTTTCCACTTTCTTGAAAATTATAACAAATCCTGGTAAAAGTAAAATGTAAACTTCAGGATGTCCAAATAATCTAAATAAATGTTGATATAAAATTGGGTCACCTCCACCTGTAGTAATTGCACCTGCTAAGACAAGTAAAGAAAGTAAAAGAAGAAAGGCTGTAATTAGTCGTAATGTAACGCAGGCGAGGCCCTCATCTTAGCAGGAAAGTGCGCCATAATTTGACAACTTCAAACTATCATTTAGACGCTCCTGACTGCGTCGTTAAGGTTTCTGTTAATAAGTTAAGCCAGTTTTTTATTAGGAGCATCAGTAAGACCATTAAAAGCATGTAACAACTTTAAACTTGGCCTTAATTATTTATGAGTTACAGGAGCAGAGAAACGACGACAGACTGACAATATGAGAGTAGCAAACATCTTAACCCTGCCATTTACGTGCCTCGCAATAGAAACTCCGTATTAAGAATAACTAGTTCAGTTAGCTAGCTCAGACGCTGCTTTAGAAAAACTTTAGCCGATATCTAGAGCTGCTTGAAGCTGGATTATGTAATCGGTAGGTACGAGCGTACACCTAATATTAATACTCATACATCAGTTAATTGGTGTAAATGAATACGCTTAATCACTAGAGACTACAAGACTCGAACAAGATCATAAAATCTTAATTTTTTATGAGCAAGTGTACCTTTCAGTACTCCTGCCAGTGCCCCGGTAATTTTACCAGATGACGTGGCTGCAGCAGTGTGTCAATCTAGAATACTTCCGGCAAAAGTAAGAGACCACTAACTAAATCTGTAATAATTGTGCTATATATATATAACCATTATATATTCGGATCGGGGAGTGGAGAGACTCGCGTCCGCAGGAATTACCTTCAAAACCCTGTACGTGCTCCATGGGTGGTGCTAAACGAGTCTCAACGCCGAGTATCGGGCGGCGGATGTGATAACCCGACTCTGGCTCTGCCAGACGGTTACAGTGGCCGAGAGGATTAAATTCCCTCTGAAAGACTGGTGCGGAAAGGATGGGGACACTACCGCAACTATTTTTCCCAAGAAAACTGTGGTGTTATGTCAGACAATCGAATGAGTTTGTCGGACCACCCGGTTGACGCCCGGCGCCAGGTGAGGTCCGGGCCTTCTGGTGTGAAATCAGCTACCGGCCATAAGGCAGATTCACAGCAGGCTCCTTGTGGAAACTGGGCTACTGCTGCACAGTTTAGCTCCCATAACAACAAAAGGATTTTAAGAAAACCTAATTATACACTCTCAGTGGCGACCTGGAATGTTCGTGGACTCTCCAAACCGTGAACTGCTGAAGTTGTTGAGAGAGAAATGGAGAGGTATCAGATAGACATACTATGTATAACAGAGACACATATAAAGTACACCGGCCACTACGCAACTTCTCTAGGAAAGTTAGCCATAGTATCTGGGCATCCTGAGAGAAGTTTCAACGGGGTGGCTGTACTTATTGCGAAAAACCATATCGACAAAATGATGGGATCCGAAGGTGTCAATGATAGAATTTTGAGAGTTAAGCTAGGAGCACAGCCATATCCAATCCATGTTGTAGCGGCGTATGCACCAACTTCTAGTTCAGGAGATGAAGACATAGAAGAATTCTATGGCACTCTAGATAGAGTTATTCGCGGAATTCCTAAAAAGGAGCCAATAGTTATCCTTGGCGATTTTAATGCCAAGATAGGCACAACGATCAATGACCACTATCTGAGAAATATCGTAGGCAAGTATGGACTGGGTGTAAGAAATGAGAGGGGAGAAAAACTTTTGGAGTTTTGCACTGATAACAATCTGGCTGTAATGAATACTTGGTTCCAACAACATCCTAGGCGCCTGTACACTAGGACAACACCCAATGGTCAACATAGGAACCAAATCGACTTCATTCTTGTAAGCCAAAGATGGAGGTCCTCAATTTCTGTCGCCAAAACGAGACCAGGTGCGGATTGTGGTAGCGACCACCAACTGCTCACATCAAAAATGAGAATCCATCTCAAAGCTAGGCAAAGAGCTAAAATCAGTAGGCCCACAAATTTAAACGACTCAGCGCAAAAGGAATACCGAAAGGAAGTCCCAATCCAACTTCGCACATTAGAAATTGATCCGTTTGAACTACCAGAAGCATCATGGTCAAAACTAAAAACTGCTCTTAAACAAGTTGCTAAACAATCTCAAGAGAATCACAAAACCATTTCTCCAAAGGCCGAGTGGATAGGTGTGGGAACGTGGGACAAGCTCAATGAACGAAAGGCGCTTAAGAAAGCTTGCCTCGATTCGGATGAGGACCGAGACCGGTACGCGGAAGCACATAGAACAGCCCAGAGTCTTTGTAGACACGACCGGGACGCTTTCATCAATAAGATCTGCGAGGAGATAGAGACGTACTCAGAAAAGATACATTCCAGATATATGTTCCAAAAACTCAAATACCTTGTTAAGGAATTCAAACCTAAGCATTGGTCTATTGAAAGCGTCGTAGGAACTCTGTTGTCAGACAAGAGGGCGATCCTCGAAAGATGGCGAGCATACTGTGTCAACAAATTTATAGTGAAAACTATTCTGAAGACAAACGGTTGGACTACAATGAGACAGAACCTGATATCCTGCGCCAGGAAATCGAAGATGCCATTTGCAACCTAAGACCTAAGGCTTGCCGTAGTGATGGTATAACGGCCGAAATGCTGAAGAATATGGGAGAAACCGGAACCACAATTATGCTGTCGATATGTCAAAAATTCTGGAGAACAGGCGAGTGGCCTGAAGACTGGACAGAGTCGATTGTGGTTCCACTACACAAAAAGGGTTCTTCACGCAAATGCGAAAATTACCGCACTATTTCAATCATTTCACATGCCAGCAAGATTCTTTTGCGAATCCTTTACAAAAGGCTAGAAAGCTATATCACACAACAAATACCCAAAGAACAGGCGGGATTTGTCAGAGGTAGGGGCACGAGGGAGCAAATCCTGAACATTAGGCTACTTATTGAGAAATGCAGGGAACACAACATCAGTGCTGCCTTGTGCTTCATTGATTACGCAAAAGCAGTCGATTGCATCAACTGGAGTCAGATGTTCAGTGTGATGAGAGAAGTGGGAGTTCCAGATCATCTGACATTTCTGGTACAGAATTTATATCTCACCAGCAAGTCTAGGGTTCGGCTGGAGGACGATCTATCAGACCCTTTTCATCCAGAAAGAGGAGTCCGTCAAGGATGTAACTTATCACCTCAGTTGTTCAATCTAGTCGGTGAACACATAATGAGAAGGGCTTTGGACAATTGGAAAGGGGGCATCCGCGTTGGTGGCCACTTAATAAACAACCTGCGCTTTGCTGATGACACCACAATAATAGGCTCTTCCGAGGCAGAACTAGCTGAACTCCTGTCCAGAATAGCTATCATCAGTCGAGAGTACGGTCTGCTGATCAACAGAGCAGAAACCAAACTAATGTTTGTGGATAGAACGGATACCCTACAACGAACTTACGAACTTCGTGATTTACAGGTGGTGCAGAAGTTCGTATACCTAGAATCGCAGATCAGTGACGACGGTGATTGCGAACAGGAAGTTATTAGGAGAGCACAAATGTCGAAAAATGTGGTAAAGAGATTGGAGCGATTATTCCGCCATAATCACGGCTAATGCCGCAACACCAAAAAGAAGCTAATGCAGACGCTCATATTTTCTATATTTTTATATGCTTCTGAAATCTGGACACTAAAAGCGAGAGTGAGATCGAGGATTGACGCGTTCGAAATGTGGTGCTGGCGCAGAATGCTGAGGATATCCTGGACGGAACGTCGCACAAACGAGTCAATCCTCAAACAGTTGAAGATAACAATACGGCTCTCAACAATCTGTAGGCAGAGTCCTCAAATTCTTCGGACACGCGGTCAGGCGAGACCCTGACAGTCTGGAAAGACTGATTATTACTGGTTGTGTCGAAGGAAAGAGAGCGAGAGGGTGATATCCTACAAGATGGACACGCACAACTCAGGACGCTACGGGGGTTACCCTACAATCATCCATCCAAATGGCGCAAGACAGAAATGTCTGGAAAGAAATGGTGGCGAGGGCAACGCACCATGGGGTGATATGGCAGATAACCTCCTCGTAGTGCACCCTGGGGCCAGTCAGCGGCCTTTATGGTTGCAGACTGATAGCGAATAATCTGCCGAGAAGGCGTCTCTCCGAGTGTCCCTCTGATCAGCAGAAGGCATATTGGAGAGGCAAGGGCGGGCGCGGTGTTCACTAACTCTGACTCCGCGCGGGCGATACGATTTTGTCTTGTTGCCACCGTCGGCCACGTCGCGGATACGCGCCTGGAACCCGTAATCCCGGTTGAAGTGTCGTGGTCACGTCTCGCGGCTCCTATCGAGAACGGGGGTCTTGCCTTAGTTGGCTGGGCCAAGAGGCGAAAAACAAATACCCCAATCACAAGCGGCGGAAGCAGCGAGAGGTGATGCATGGTTGAGGGTTTGTCAATCGCTACTGTTATCCACCCCAGGTACCTGCCGACCCCTGGGTGTATGTAGGCTTGTTTGGGTAAGGATGCTCTGCCCGAGCAAATGAATATTTCATACCAATTTCGTGGGAATAAAAAATCAATAAATCAAAACCAAAAAATGGAGAATTCGAGGGAAAGTCAAACCCCGGGCCTTGCCTGGACGCTTGCGTAACGCATGAGGAAGAAAACGTAACTCAAGTTGGTGAGATATCGGCACCGTGGGCAGTTCCTATACCACCAGGGGACAAAATTAGGAAAGTCGGAGATGTTTCGGGGAACAAAAGGGTCGGCCAAGTGGGCGGCGAAAGCGCGCTATACACTTAGAGCCACAAAAAAAATTTGTCCAAAATAATGGAATGTGACACGACATTTGGTATATCCCGATGAAATATCGATATTATATTCGATACTAGATGATTCGATAATATCGGGTTAAAGCGATATATCGCGTACATATATCAATATTTTTTGAAATATCGATTTATATCGCTCAATACTATGTCCTTCATCCCTCCGCATAACATCTCATAACTTCTCGTTCCTATATCGATAAAAAATATAATGTCTTTAGATTATAGATGTCACTGTTTGCTGTCGTTGTATTATAGCGTTAAAATTTTAATGCGTACGGCGGCCACACTGACTGGGGATGTTCATGTAAAAAAAATATCGATTTATATCGCTCAATATTAACACTGACTCGGCGGCCATTATTATTAAATTGACAAGTGATAGTCCCTTTTATGCAATTGTTATCGTGCATTTTAAATATTAAATTGAAACCTTCCTAATACGTACCCAGTTTAATATTAAATACTGCTGCGTATTATATACCACTTTAATCAACAACATGTCTGTGCTTTACGCTTAACCCAAGTGTATGAAGAATACGCATACGGGTTAGTTCAAGTTTTTGTAACTGTATTCTTTGATTTAAAAATAATATTACGTATATAGACAGAATTTTTTTTAAAAAATGTATTGGTCAGCTGTTATCCAGTTTAAAAAAAATTTATATATTTCGGATTAGAAATTACATTTTCAGATTAAAACCATTAGGAATTTCATAATTTATGTTGTTTTTTAAACTTTCGGGAGAGTTAAAGTCTGGTAATTTTTTTAAATAGTTTCTGTAAGTACTGTTGTTGTTCACTAGTATTAATTTTTCATTATATTATTTTTTGTGCAGTTTTGGAAACGTGTGAAAAATATCACCCAATCGTTGTAATAAAATGAAAAAAATTATTAAGTCTAAGTACAATGAAAATACAAATCGTGCAACACCGTCTACTTCATCTGTATCTGTTTGTCAAAATAATAAACAAGAAAAGTTGAAACCAGAAGTTCAACCACCGTTACCTCTGGATCCACCTCCTCCAGATAATCCATCTAATGTGAATTTAGTTTTAAGGAAAATGAAAGAAGAGATAGAATATAAAAACCCTAAGGAAAAAACATCTGATGTTTTAAATCAAGTAGGCTTAGATGATTATAACACAAATGATATTGATGACTCGGAAAAAACAAGACCTATGTGCCGAGATTTCGTAAGAGGAAATTGCATACGAGCGGGGGCTTGCAGGTTCAGCCATAAATGTGATATATCACAACTAGTTGGTGTTTATACATTCTGTAAGAATTTACAAAATACTGTCTGTACACTTCCTAATTGTAAATATGTTCATGCTACAGGTTTTGAAGAACAACACCTTTTATAGAACGGCCGAATTACCTCCCCGCACATTGGCTCGTCATAAAAAAGTTAATATATTACCTCCTCCACCACCTCCACCACTATTACCACCCGAAGGTGAGATTATTATTGCTCAATTTTATTTCAATGCACTAGTTGAATCATAACTTGTTACTATTACTGCACAGTTGTTTAAATTAATTTAATAAAGATTTAAATATGTAATTTAAGAAACTTTTTCCTTCTAGGTTCGCCCATCACTATACCGTCTATTATCAAAGTTCCTCGACATCCTATACAATTCTGGCAAGTATTTAATATTGGTGGGCAAATATTTCTTTTGATGTTATTTTCTAATTCACTATTCCGTTGCAGTGTTAATCGACCACCGCCAGGCATTGGATGTGTGCCTGCCAACAAAACAGAAGCTGGAACATTTCGACAGCCATTAAAAAGACAATGGGAAGGTATCGAATGTATGTATTGATTATATTTCTTTATTTTAAGAATTTCATTTAGTTTTTTCCTCACTTGATACGTGAACTCTAAGCACTGTTTATATTCCTTGTTAATATGTTATTAATTTATTATTTCTTCAAATTTTTGTGTTTTAAATATTTTTTTCTATTGTTGTTCCATCAGCATCCATTTTATTTACAAAATTTGGCAAAAATATCCTTACATGACAGAAATTTATATTTATTATGATATATTTTGTTCTGTTATATTTGAGGGTAATTTTTAGGTTTACAATATAAGTACGTGCTTCCTGTGTTTAGCTAAAATTTAATTTAATAAGAACTTATAACATTTTTCAGATCCCAGCACATCGCATGATATTGTACCTCCCGTACCTGAAAGAGTTCCAAATAGATGCAGAAATTATGAATATGTGCAAATAAGGTTTGAGAAGTTTACATGTTATTTTTTTAAATTATTGATTTACTAAATGTTATTTAGTAAATGTATATGGATCATTTAATATTAATACAGGTACTCAATTTTTAATTAGGTGCAAGTGTCTGTAATTGAAACTGCACAGCTCGATAGATCAATATTAAAAAAATCTATTTATTAAACAAAGATACTTTACTTCGTTTAAAATTATATAATTGTTAAAAAGCAATTCATACTCTGTTCTGCTGAGCGTATGTTTTTTAAAGCTACCTGTTTATGGTCGAATTAATTAATATGGTCACATGATCGTTCAATAAAATAATACTTTTAAATATTAAACCATTTCTAATCATCATTTAAAAAAAAAATAATAATAATTTACATAATTTCACACAAGCGCGGTGAACAATTATTATCACATTTTAACCTTTATAGTTAATATTTAATTGATATATTTCTGTGAAACGCGATTGCAGGTTAGCTAGTGTATAATAATTTTAAAATATTTTTAAGTTTTATATGTATAAAGCGAGTTAAAAATTGTAATCAATTGCGTGATGTATATTAAATTGGAGTCCAGTTTGTATCTCTGTGTACCACGAGTATGTTGCTGGTGATAAGATCCACAATCTCTATTATTATTTGAGATACGGCACTGATAATTTGTTATATTATATAGCTTTTTAGGTAGCTTTCCTCCGAGGTTTTACTTGTTTGTATCTATCCAACATGTAGAATAGCCATAATCTACTAATATTGCTTTCTGTAGTGGTCTCGTTTACCATGGACTAAAAGATGAGACCAATCGTTTGTAGCGCCATATGATTAATATAACATTAAACACTTGTTGAATCTCCTGCTCTACCTGTCGTTTCAAGGTATAATAGTATCATTCGCACAAACTTCGTTTACAAAATTCACATCGAAAGTAAAATATACTTCTATCGATATGTTGTCTTAGTTTAATTCTCGTCTGTACGCAATGGCTCTTCACTTGGAACACGGAAGTCCCTGGTTCGATTCCAGGGTCACGTGTTGTTGAGTAAAGGGCAATTGCAGAAAAACCTAAAATTTAATAGTAATTTGCTGCGCGTTATGGATAATGGGGAATAGGCATTTAATTTCTTTTAAATATTTATACAATAGTAAAAACACATTAATCTCTTAAAAGTAACTTTAAAATTTAAAAAAAATTGTCTCGATTGGTCTGCTGTCATCGCAATAGCTAAAACGCCAACATAAAAATTAAACTATTGCCTTTATTTATATCGATTTGAAATATTAAAATTCGTACTTTTACAATTATTATTTTTTTTGTCTAAAAATATGTCATAACTTAAGAACATAAAAAAATATTATATGTTATTTAAATTAAAACCACGTTCCCCATTGTCCATGAATGTAGACGTAGACGAGTTGGGTGTGTCGTCATGATGTACATTAAAAGTGAGCGATGACCTATTTCAGTTTTCTCTTATTCTTTGACAAAGATGCGACGTGTATATTGCGTGTCACAAAAGGTTAGTTTTTGTTTAGTGCTTAAACCTCTTGTCTTACTTTCAATAGTATTTTGTTTAAAGGGCGGTGTTACAATAACTGCTGGTGGGTCTCTGTTTCCGGAGACCGCCTAGGTAGGTACAACCGCAGCGCCTATTGCACAGTACTGCATACATTACTCTGATCCGGTTTGAAGGGCGCTGTTACAATTACTGCTGGTGGGTCTCTATTTCCGGAGACCGCTTAGATAGGTACAACCGCAGCGCCTATTGCACAGTACTGCATACATTACTGTGATCCGGTTTGAAGGGCGCTGTTACAATAACTGCTGGTGGGTCTCTGTTTCCGGAGACCGCTTAGATAGGTACAACCGCAGCGCCTATTGCACAGTACTGCATACATTACTGTGATCCGGTTTGAAGGGCGCTGTTACAATAACTGCTGGTGGGTCTCTGTTTCCGGAGACCGCTTAGATAGGTACAACCGCAGCGCCTATTGCACAGTACTGCATACATTACTGTGATCCGGTTTGAAGGGCGCTGTTACAATAACTGCTGGTGAGTCTCTGTTTCCGGAGACCGCTCAGATAGGTACAACCGCAGCGCCTATTGCACAGTACTGCATACATTACTGTGATCCGGTTTGAAGGGCGCTGTTACAATTACTGCTGGTGGGTCTCTATTTCCGGAGACCGCTTAGATAGGTACAACCGCAGCGCCTATTGCACAGTACTGCATACATTACTGTGATCCGGTTTGAAGGGCGCTGTTACAATTACTGCTGGTGGGTCTCTATTTCCGGAGACCGCTTAGATAGGTACAACCGCAGCGCCTATTGCACAGTACTGCATACATTACTGTGATCCGGTTTGAAGGGCGCTGTTACAATAACTGCTGGTGGGTCTCTGTTTCCGGAGACCGCTTAGATAGGTACAACCGCAGCGCCTATTGCACAGTACTGCATACATTACTGTGATCCGGTTTGAAGGGCGCTGTTACAATAACTGCTGGTGAGTCTCTGTTTCCGGAGACCGCTCAGATAGGTACAACCGCAGCGCCTATTGCACAGTACTGCATACATTACTGTGATCCGGTTTGAAGGGCGCTGTTACAATTACTGCTGGTGGGTCTCTATTTCCGGAGACCGCTTAGATAGGTACAACCGCAGCGCCTATTGCACAGTACTGCATACATTACTGTGATCCGGTTTGAAGGGCGCTGTTACAATAACTGCTGGTGGGTCTCTGTTTCCGGAGACCGCTTAGATAGGTACAACCGCAGCGCCTATTGCACAGTACTGCATACATTACTGTGATCCGGTTTGAAGGGCGCTGTTACAATAACTGCTGGTGCGTCTCTGTTTCCGGAGACCGCTTAGATAGGTACAACCGCAGCGCCTATTGCATAGTACTGCATACATTACTGTGATCCGGTTTGAAGGGCGCTGTTACAATAACTGCTGGTGGGTCCCCGTTTCCGGAAACCGCCTAGGTAGGTACAACCGCAGCGCCTATTGCATAGTACTGCATACATTACTGTGATCCGGTTTAAAGGGTGCTGTTACAATAACTGCTGGTGGGTCTCTGTTTCCGGAGACCGCTTAGATAGGTACAACCGCAGCGCCTATTGCATAGTACTGCATACATTACTGTGATCCGGTTTGAAGGGCGCTGTTACAATAACTGCTGGTGGGTCTCTGTTTCCGGAGACCGCTTAGATAGGTACAACCGCAGCGCCTATTGCACAGTACTGCATACATTACTGTGATCCGGTTTGAAGGGCGCTGTTACAATAACTGCTGGTGAGTCTCTGTTTCCGGAGACCGCTCAGATAGGTACAACCGCAGCGCCTATTGCATAGTACTGCATACATTACTGTGATCCGGTTTGAAGGGCGTGTTACAATAACTGCTGGTGGGTCCCCGTTTTCGGAAATCGCCTAGGTAGATACAACCGCAGCGCCTATTGCATAGTACTGCATACATTACTGTGATCCGGTTTAAAGGGTGCTGTTACAATAACTGCTGGTGGGTCTCTGTTTCCGGAGACCGCTTAGATAGGTACAACCGCAGCGCCTATTGCATAGTACTGCATACATTACTGTGATCCGGTTTAAAGGGCGCTGTTACAATAACTGCTGGTGGGTCTCTGTTTCCGGAGACCGCTTAGATAGGTACAACCGCAGCGCCTATTGCATAGTACTGCATACATTACTGTGATCCGGTTTGAAGGGCGCTGTTACAATAACTGCTGGTGGGTCTCTGTTTCCGGAGACCGCTTAGACAGGTACAACCGCAGCGCCTATTGCATAGTACTGCATACATTACTGTGATCCGGTTTAAAGGGCGCTGTTACAATAACTGCTGGTGGGTCTCTGTTTCCGGAGACCGCCTAGATATGTACAATCGCAGCGCCTATTGCATAGTACTGCATACATTACTGTGATCCGGTTTAAAGGGCGCTGTTACAATAACTGCTGGTGGGTCTCTGTTTCCGGAGACCGCTTAGATAGGTACAACCGCAGCGCCTATTGCATAGTACTGCATACATTACTGTGATCCGGTTTAAAGGGCGCTGTTACAATAACTGCTGGTGGGTTTCTGTTTCCGGAGACCGCTTAGATAGGTACAACCGCAGCGCCTATTGCATAGTACTGCATACATTACTGTGATCCAGTTTAAAGGGCGCTGTTACAATAACTGCTGGTGGGTCCCTGTTTCCGGAGACCGCTTAGATAGGTACAACCGCAACGTCTATTGCATAGTACTGCATACATTACTGTGATCCGGTTTAAAGGGCGCTGTTACAATAACTGCTGGTGGGTCTCTGTTTCCGGAGACTGCTTAGATAGGTACAACCGCAGCGCCTATTGCATAGTACTGCATACATTACTGTGATCCGGTTTAAAGGGCGCTGTTACAATAACTGCTGGTGGGTCTCTGTTTCCGGAGACCGCCTAGGTAGGTACAACCGCAGCGCCTATTGCATAGTACTGCATACATTACTGTGATCCGGTTTAAAGGGCGCTGTTTCCGGAGACCGCTTAGATAGGTACAACCGCAGCGCCTATTGCATAGTACTGCATACATTACTGTGATCCGGTTTGAAGGGCGCTGTTACAATAACTGCTGGTGGGTCTCTGTTTCCGGAGACCGCCTAGGTAGATACAACCGCAACGCCTATTGCATAGTACTGCATACATTACTGTGATCCGGTTTAAAGGGCGCTGTTACAATAACTGCTGGTGGGTCTCTGTTTCCGGAGACCGCTTAGATAGGTACAACCGCAGCGCCTATTGCATAGTACTGCATACATTACTGTGATCCGGTTTAAAGGGCGCTGTTACAATAACTGCTGGTTGGTTTCTGTTTCCGGAGACTGCTTAGATAGGTACAACCGCAGCGCCTATTGCATAGTACTGCATACATTACTGTGATCCGGTTTAAAGGGCGCTGTTACAATAACTGCTGGTGGGTCTCTGTTTCCGGAGACCGCCTAGGTAGATACAACTGCAACGCCTATTGCATAGTACTGCATACATTACTGTGATCCGGTTTAAAGGGCGCTGTTACAATAACTGCTGGTGGGTCTCTGTTTCCGGAGACCGCCTAGGTAGATACAACCGCAACGCCTATTGCATAGTACTGCATACATTACTGTGATCCGGTTTAAAGGGCGCTGTTTCCGGAGACCGCTTAGATAGGTACAACCGCAGCGCCTATTGCATAGTACTGCATACATTACTGTGATCCGGTTTGAAGGGCGCTGTTACAATAACTGCTGGTGGGTCCCTGTTTCCGGAGACCGCTTAGATAGGTACAACCGCAACGTCTATTGCATAGTACTGCATACATTACTGTAATCCGGTTTAAAGGGCGCTGTTACAATAACTGCTGGTGGGTCTCTGTTTCCGGAGACTGCTTAGATAGGTACAACCGCAGCGCCTATTGCATAGTACTGCATACATTACTGTGATCCGGTTTAAAGGGCGCTGTTACAATAACTGCTGGTGGGTCTCTGTTTCCGGAGACCGCTTAGATAGGTACAACTGCAGCGCCTATTGCATAGTACTGCATACATTACTGTGATCCGGTTTGAAGGGCGCTGTTACAATAACTGCTGGTGGGTCTCTGTTTCCGGAGATCGCCTAAATAGGTACAACCGCAGCGCCTATTGCATAGTTCTGCATACATTACTGTGATCCGGTTTGAAGGGCGCTGTTACAATAACTGCTGGTGGGTCTCTGTTTCCGGAGATCGCCTAGATAGGTACAACCGCAGCGCCTATTGCATAGTACTGCATACATTACTGTGATCCGGTTTGAAGGGCGTGTTACAATAACTGCTGGTGGGTCCCCGTTTTCGGAGATCGCCTAGGTAGATACAACCGCAACGCCTATTGCATAGTACTGCATACATTACTGTGATCCGGTTTAAAGGGCGCTGTTACAATAACTGCTGGTGGGTCTCTGTTTCCGGAGACCGCCTAGGTAGATACAACCGCAACGCCTATTGCATACTACTGCATACATTACTGTGATCCGGTTTGAAGGGCGCTGTTACAATAACTGCTGGTGGGTCTCTGTTTCCGGAGACCGCTTAGATAGGTACAACTGCAGCGCCTATTGCATAGTACTGCATACATTACTGTGATCCGGTTTGAAGGGCGTGTTACAATAACTGCTGGTGGGTCTCTGTTTCCGGAGATCGCCTAAATAGGTACAACCGCAGCGCCTATTGTATAGTACTGCATACATTACTGTGATCCGGTTTGAAGGGCGCTGTTACAATTACTGCTGGTGGGTCTCTGTTTCCGGAGACCGCTTAGATAGGTACAACCGCAGCGCCTATTGCATAGTACTGCATACATTACTGTGATCCGGTTTGAAGGGCGCCGTTACAATTACTGCTGGCGGGTCTCTGTTTCCGGAGACCGCTTAGATAGGTACTAATAAATTTGAATTTGGAATTCTTAACCAAAGCGGAGATATTGCAGATCAAAGCGGTCAGTGCGACAAAACGCTAATTTCATATGTAAGGACCTAATATAAAATCATTTTAGTTTCTATTGTCTCTTATAAAAATATTTACAGTCTATGGTTCATATAAATAAGACTTGATCGTTTCTTTTATACTCTGTGCCTAGGAAAGCGAATTAATAACACAAATTAAATTAAAACTTCCATTGTATTCATCATCATCATCAGCTGATAGACGTCCACTGCTGGACATAGGCGTCCCCCAAAGATTTGTAGGCAGGGCCATCGTTTGTAGGGGTTCATGTGGGGAGATTGTATTTATCCATTGTATGCATTAATTAATAATTTTATTGCTAGTAACAAATATATTGTCCATCGCCACGGTTTCATCTTTGGCCATAAATAATATTGTTTATAGCCATGGCGCCGTTTAAATAACTTTTATATGATAAACCACATTTTTTATGGCACTGTGTTTCCTGACGGAGCCAATTATCATGTCCAAGGGAATGCTGCTGAGAGGAGTCGTCGTATTTCACAATCGATCTGATATCATAGCGCCATTACACAAAATTAAGTTATTTAATAGGTTTCTTCAAATTAGATAACTTAAGTTAACACAACGTTACAATGACATTCTTTTTATAGTCATCATCATCATCAGCCGATAGACGGCCCCTCCTAAAGATTCCCACATCGGTCGGAATGGGGTTCATATAAGGGAATTTGACCCATTTCATACCATTCTGGCCCAATGCGGAATGGTGGGTACCAGAGCCTCGTTTGTTGATTAGCAGTTAGTAGTTAGGTAGGAAGTTATAACAAGGTATAATGTGTTTATTAATTAAAATGTTACAAAAAAAATTGAGATATGAAAATTCATTTGTGTAAATAATATAGAAATATATTTAAAAAAAATTATAAAACCATACGGAATTTATAAAAAAAAGAAAATTATTTATTTGATACGTTAATCATAAATTTATACGAAAGCCAATTTTTTTTTAAGTGAAAATATATCTTCTTGAAATATTTCAACGTCCGCTACATTCTTATCGGTATAATTAGTTTTTCTTTTACATTTTACACAGTGTATATTAATTTTTTTTTCTATAAAAATATCAATACGATTTAACACTATGTATATTTTTAATTGGGTTTTTTTTATTAATAATTTTTAATTCAGAATACTACAACCACGTTTATACACATAACATGCTTTTTAAATATAAATATCGATTATTTATTAAGCTAATATTATAAAGAATATTTTTTTTTTATTCAGGAACAAAAGTCGAGCAGCCGAATTATATAAGCAAGTCCTTTTCTCTACCGCTTCTCACTCGTACAATCGTTATTTATAATACTTATTAATAATCATGATTTTATATTTACTGTTATCATTATTAATTATGATTTTCGTTATTAATACATTCTGTTGTCTAATAATTGAAATATATTATTCCGTTGTGATATGATAGGTGTTTATCGATTTGATTAGTTTAAAGTCGGATGATCAAGGATCAATGGCAATGATAGTTAAACAATCCCTCAGTAGTCTTTAATTAATTTTAATTATTGAAGCTCTGTAACGGATGCGGATAATATATATCCAGCATCAATTTATTTATAATATTTAGCATAATGTGAAAATGCTTTTGAAATCTTTGATTGTGTTTGTTTGTCGTCGTGCTTTAACAACCCTTTACTCTTTCTTCCATTAGTATTAAAAAAAAGATGTGGTAAAAGCTCTAACTCGTTTCCGCATACGTACGAGGGTGGGTGTAATGAATAATTGCATACTCTATTAAACATTTCATATCTTTTAGATATATCTCTGACCTTTCTTTGATCTTTTCATTATATATAGACATTAAGTTCGTATCATAACGCCACTTTTCTTTTATGCTTAAACTATATGTACACGCGAAAGTGATTACTTATGAGCTTTCAAAGGGTTATTATGCTCTACGTCATTAATAATTTAATCTGCCCCGGTTGTGCAGCGCTTAATTCGATTTGTAACCCCGTGCCTGGTACGTTTGCCACTTAAGTAAAATTTAAAGTTATTATATTCGAACGAGCCTGATAACTTCCCCTATTGTCAGCCAAACACCATAACAGCATTACTACGTTCCAATAATCAGGTTATGTATGAGAGTGGGATCAAACAGTGATTTCTCTCTAATATCTTCTGCTCATTATCACTAATTATAAATAAGATAAATATTAGAAATTGGGTTGAAGTGTCAACAACAACAATTTTATTTTTTTTCCATAATGTTATGGTACAAAATGGATGTTAGTTCCGTAAACGGTTTATGGGTGGTAGGTCTCCGTGGTCAGCGACCAGTTAGGTAGTTACCACCGCAGCGCCTGTTGCAGCCGATAGCAGTACTGTGCAAACATTACTGTCTCAGTTGGAAGGATGCTGTAGCTAGAGTTATTACTGGGGTACCGAGATAGCATCTCATGTCTCAGGGCGACGTGCGCAATGTGGTGCATATACTGCACAATTCTAATTAGCGCCGCATTATTATAGGCAAGCGTATCACTGACTGTCAGATGATTGTATTGCCTACTTCATCATTTGGTCGAATAAAAAAAAAATTCTTCTGAATTGACAAGAGCGGGAAGATGATCAATTACATTAAGCACAGTATAAAGTGCTTAAACACCAGGTTCCCATTGAAAGTAAATATAGCACTCGTTCGCCTCTTTCATTGTTAGCGTTGCAAAACAAACATTAATATAATTCCATTTCAGCCAGCGATAATATTATGTTTTCAGTTTTCAGTTTTTCAAATGTTCCGTTTATTTTCAATGTTAGTCAGGGTCACGGTTACACCAGTATAAAGGAAGGCAGGAAAGTCGTTGTGGCTCAATGGCTATGAACTTGGACATCGCAATCAGATGTGAGGGTTCTAATTCCGGCCGGTTTTTAACGCCTAATGTGGATATTGTTACAATTGTTACAATTACCATGTACTTAACGGTGAAGGAAAACATCGTGAGGAAACCCGCTCACTGAAATTATCTTTGTGTGTGTGTGTGTGTGGTGGCCCCAATAAATTGGCAACAGGCTCGCCTCCTGTTACATGGGACCTAATCTGACTACATTTGGCGAAAAGTGGATGTTTATTCGTCTCTGCCTACTCTTACTGGGAAAAAACGTCTGATAGTATAAAAAAAATAATGAGGGGAAAAAAAAATATCACAAGCGTCAATATTAAAAGGGCAGCTCAGTCGTAATTAGTGACGTATTCGAATCTACGACGATTCACAGCCCGCTTTAATTGTTAACCATCTGGCATATCAGTTAGTTGATTAAGTGGATTCGTCTTAGCACGAAATTTAAGTCTTTATGAATTCTCTTTGATTTTTTTTGTTTCACTTAGCGACGAGACGAGTGAGGCGTTAACCTGATTACATGTGATATGCCTGCCGATAACAACGTGGCCCTAGTTAGAATGATATACACAGCACCGCATTGTGCTCGTTGCCTTGAAGCATAAGATGTTAGGTTTCATTCCCCTACTACACGAGTCACACCACCCTTAAAACCGGAAATCAGTAATGTTTGGACACTATTGTTTATTGGCTGCAATAGGCGCTGTGGTGGTACCTATCTATCTAGACGATACCGATACAGGTTGGATTTCACAAATACCGTCATTCCCTTTACGTATATACTGTGTAATATGAATATTAGTTAATTTTTTTTATAAAAAAAATAGGGTTTGAAACCGTCATTAACTTTTAATTGAAACATAGATCTGATGCATTGTTATTTAAATTTAAAAAGTAATCTTTTGTTAGTTGAGTTGCCCCAAAATATAACGCTATATCGTCAATGGGGTTCCACCATCCCACAGTAAGCAGTGATAATTGAATCTGTATTAACTGTTGATGACAAAATATATAGAGCATTTGTAGCTTCCAGTTTTTTAACAATTTCTGATCCTAAATACTTTGTGCTATTTACAACCTCAGTGTTGTCGCTATTATTATGAATATATAGGCTGTTATTATCAGGCATACATTCACTAAAGTATACAATCTTCTTTTTTTTTTAAATTAATTTTAATTATATTATATAATAACAATTTGCATATAGATATTAATGAGTTGCTTATTTCATTTATATATATATATATGTCTAAATATATGCGTGGTTTTGTACATAGTAATATGGACGCCAAAAAAAGTCGGGAGATGATTTATACATTTAGGTAGGTCATTAATATATAAATAAAAGTGGGCCCGGAATGCTTCCCTGTGGTACTCCATACGTAACTTGGCGTTCTATTGACCTAAATATCTGTACTGTTACACACAACATTGATTCAGGTGATTTCAGTCATTTGAATGGTATTGTTCAGATATGATTTAATGAGACTACGTACGTTACCCCAGATATCGAAAGCTTTTAATTTGTCTGAGAGAATAATGCAGTAGACATAATCAAACGCCTGTGTCAAATCCTACAATATGGTACAAGCAGTTATTCTTTTAACTATTTTATTTATAATATTGCGCGAAAAGTCGTGTATCGCCATATTTATTGTTGTGTTTCGTCTAAATCCTTTTGTTTGTCACACAGTATGTTATTATGTTCTATATATCCATATAATTCTTTGTATACGTATTTTTCAAAAACATTAGATTGTAATAATAACCTCCAAATCATTTTAAAAATAAAACTGCACCAATACGTTCATAAACATTTTATTAGGTTGTAATATTGATATTTTATTATCAATATAATAATTCACTAGCACACAGTAATCTCGAAACAACGTCTTTACTTTATCATGTCTCGCAGCGAATTGCCCTTCTCTATCTTTTTCCCTACAACATCGACTCTCAACCATTCTAACTCCACTGTCCGACTGTGGGCTTGAGGATTCTAATACATTCAAATAATTTAATATGTAATGGAGTTATGTAAATTTTTTACCTCAGCGTATTTTTTAGTGTAGCAACCTAATCAGTATTGAAAGCGGCAAGTTATCTTTTCAATGACTCAATTTGTGAAATTTTAACACTAAGAGAATGCTCCTCATCAATACTTTCTTGTGGTCATTTCATATTGACACAATTTGAAACGTGGTTTTGAGCAAGTATTCCATTAATTATATTTTTACAACACGGTTCACTATTTATCAAATGTACTTAACGTATAAAGTTTCTTATAAAATAATTTCTCACGTATGCTAACATTTATCTCGAGATTCACACTAAAACTAAGGGTCACCAGCGCTTTTACACTCGCAATGCTATATTCGTCCAGTTTTTATTTAATTAATACGCTTCGAGCTTACACTATAGTGGAGACATCGCAAGAAGTTCTTCTCTTGCCGATCTTTTTGAGCCGGTAGCACTGTTGGGGTATTATGTTGGTTTGAACTTTTTGACATCACTTAGTTATAGGAGGTCACGAGTTTCATCAGTGGAAACATTTAATTGACTTTTCATACGTTTTCTCTTTTGGTTTTAAACCTATCGGTTTTGTTGATGGATGAATGTTTTCCCTATCAAAAGCGCAAGTTCAATTGGAATCGAATTCAAGCGTTTTCAATTACAAAGTTGAATTCAATAAAACAAACACTTATACGTCATTAGTAGAGGTACGGAAAATTCGCAAAAAAAATCACCAATTTCGCATTTATATATTTCAAAATTTAAAAATTTCGTATAAATTTATACTTTCGCATTTATACTTTCGAAATTATAAAATTTGGGTAAATTAGGTATTTATTAAACAAAAATACTTGTTTAGTAATTTACAAGTCTTAACATTAAACAATTTTAATTAATTAAAAGATAACATTGTAGAAATTTTAACATTCGACTCCTTAAGCGTCGTCCTTCGGTCCGTTACGACGACATTGTATATGCTGAAGAAGGGTTCAGCGTCCACGCTGTTGGTTGGACTCCAAATACTCTGTAATGCTGCTTCAGCAAAGGACGGAAAGTTGCATTTGACAGCCAACAATATGTCCTTTACATTGGGGTTTTCATTTATATTAATAGACCGAAGAATTAACCTATGAAAGTGCGCATACCCATCAATTAGCTCATTTTGAGGAAGTCCTTGGAAAAAAGGAATTTTCGAAAAGCTTTCCAGCAATACGTTTATATTTAATGTGGTTGAACTTGCAGCCACAGATGGGCAAAACAATTGGCCAATGTGAAAGAAAGCCTCGTTCGTCTTATTTAATTTCATGTGAAGAGAAAGTTTACTGAAACTTTTGTCGCTTGCTGATTTCAACATAGTTTTCATTGTCTCATCAATTCCTTCATAGTCCTTAAGACATAGTGACGTCTTTTCATCAAAATAACCTTGACGTTGCCGTTCAAGCGATAATTTTAAATCCTCTAATTTGTTCCATAAAAGGTGGGCAATTGGATAACTTGTCCCTTCTAACTCATCAATCAATTTCATTATTTTGGGGCAGAACTCAGAGATAAAAGTTATTTGATTTTTTAGTTTTCGCTTAAAAGTTGTATCAACGTAACATTCTTTCAAAAATAGAACACTAGAATTTGGATTCTCCAGTTCATCAAAAAAGTCGAGTATGTAATCCAAATAATCATTAAGATATAAAACTGCTCTGAACCAAGAGTTCCATCTGGTGACAATAGGTGTCGGATAAAGTTTTGCTGGGAGATGAAGCACGTGTTCATTCAAGTATTTCAAGAAAGAACTTTTCATTTTCCTTGACAGAAGGAAAGCTGACTTAACTTTTGCTACAACCATATTTATTTCCTTAAATTCGCTGACAAAAACATCACCAACAAGATTAACTTTATGAGCCCAGCACTGGTAATGAAGAATATGTTCTCCAATTAAAATTTTCAAAAGGTCGAAACAAGCAGACATATATCGTGCGGAATCTGATACCAGGCCTTTTACCTGGGAATAATTAATCTCATAGTCTTTCAAAGTATCGATATTTGATTGAGAGCATGTTGATGCATTAGCACTATCAAGACAGTTAACACTTGCTAAAAAACATTCCTGAGTTACGTTGTAGTCGATAGTTCTAAAAAGGATAGCAAAAGCACACCTTCCTTGCCTATCCGAAGTTTCATCTGCTATGACCACAATCGGATTATTTTTTAATTTAAGCTTTACAGAATCTTTCTCAGATTTTCCACACAAGGGCAAAAACTTTCTCCTTAAAGTGTCAGCAACTGGAAGTACACCTGAACCCGGTACATATTTATCAAAATATTCACGCACGGCTGGGTGATCCATTTTGTGAAGTGGAATGTTGGTTTTAAGAAACATATTTACCGTATCTTCCACAAAATGTTTGTTTTCATATTTAACTCGTTTTTGTTTCTCGAACATACCAAAAATTGTGGATTGCCGTTTAGTTGCTGAGGCACATGGCATAGAAGATTTCTTTAAGTGTGTTTCAGATTTTATGTGTTTTTTCAATGTATCTTTTTTGTCACCATCCAAACGAATGTTACAATATTGGCACATCACAATATTTGTATCGGACACATACAGACCACCTTTCTAAAATTCTAGTATTCTATCTGTCAAATCTTTCTTAGGGCGTCCCATTTTAAGGGCACGAAAAAAAATATTTTCATAAAACACTTGCATGCCTAAAGCGTTACAAGTGAACACTGCTGGCATGCAACGTCCCCGACTCTAGCGATAGGCAGCGAACGAGTGAGACTCGAAATGTTTCATTCTGTGGAGTCAGTTCGTGTCCAAAAAGTCGCGGCGACCGTTTCGTCCGAAACGAACTTCACTCAAGTTCAATTGGCGCGAGTCGCAACTCGGGCGATACGATAATAATTAACAATCCATCTTATGTACACTACCATACATTTCGCATTTATTCGCATCTATTTCGTAAATACGAAATTTCCGTGCCCTTAGTCATTAGTTATTTTTCATCGTCATCACCACCGTGGAAGTCTGCTAATGCTATAATAGATCTCTTCTAATATATTTCACAAAATGTCTTGTACTGAATGAAAGTGGCCTCCAGCGGAAATTGCCAAATTTCCAAGTCCCTGACAGGTATTGGTCCAGCGAGCTATGGCAATTGCTACTTTAGCCCCGCGACTTATAGTGCTAGGTCGATAACTCTGATTCTTTTATCTCCTCATTCGTGATTTGATTGCGCAGAAACAGTACGAAGGTCGCCCTCTCCATCGCTCGCTGTGTTCAGTAAAAGTATAAAAAGCACCGGATGTCGCGTCAAGGAACAGTTTTACTGTGTCCATTTAGTCGTTTCTTTTGAATCCACATAATAAAGCTTTTGTTTCATTAAGTTCCGACTCCGTTATGGGCCCGAGATGTTATTGTTCTCGTCATCGAGTTAAATGCCTTTAAATAGCAGTAGCCAATCGGCCTTATTCAAAAATCATATTGTGGTGAAACTGGTGCCACTATGGAAATAGGTATTATTATAAAGCTGTTACATACAGACAGAAAGTCGGTTACTGAAAGTAATTGACGGCGGAGTGTTTCGGGTGTCTCGGGTAATTACTAACGTGAATAAAATGCTGCATCGGATGCTGTAGGCAAGGGTTTTCGTTTTAAAATTTATACGGAATATTTTGTGTAAGAGAAGTATTTATATTTATGTTTCGTATATTTAAAGAATATTAAGAAGAGAACAGTTGAATCATTGTCCTATTTGAAATATAGCGTGAAAGCAAAATTTGAACTATTATTGTTTCGAGGCCATCGAAAACTACAATAACGAATCGTAAATTTACGAATAAATGAACCTAGTTTATGTGTTTGTGTTATAGGATTTATGTAATACAAGATATTCATCATGATCAGCCGATAGGCGTCCACTGTTGGATATAGGCCTCCCCCAAAGATCTCCATAACGTTCGGACCTGCGTTGCTCCCATCCAGTGGGATATTTAGTTTATAAAAGATATTGTGCCTTAATAATTATTTTGTCTGTCTGTTTGTTTTACACTAGTTTTTACTTCATTTATCCGGCTTTAAATACAAGTCATAAGTTATGGTACTTTTATTTAAATAAAGTTAGGGTTCATTAGAAAAAAATCTTGATTAACCCTAAATTGGTGTCTCTATACTCTTTAACACTACATTAAATTAACACCAAGATGGCGCAATCTGCTGATCGTAGGCCGCAAGTATCTAGACATAGATCGGATTTAGTATTAATAATTTCAATAACATATACGGTCAGTACAAAAACCATCAAGTATTTAATAAAATGCAAATAAGTAAGGTTCAATAAGTGGACGCGAGATTAAATTGCCAGAGCGATTTCATTACAAAATATCCAACATTTTGTACATAATTTTTCATATTGAAAACTTAAATAACTTGGTTGACCTTTAAAGGCTTTTTATATATTTTTATATTAACGTTCATTATGTGGATAAGATTCGTGAAGAAATAATTTGATAGAAAAAAAGTCTCTTACGTAGTTTCACGGATATGCAAATTAAAGTGACTATGTGCTTAAGGTGGCCATTCATGTGTTTCCGCAGAGTCGGTTAAATACTGTCCAAGCCGATAATAAATATATTTTGAATGATGTCGACTGTACAAAATACAGCTTTGTATGTTTTTTGTAGTATTGAAATTTTGATCCTGATCCCTGTTTGTTGTAACATTTTATTACTAGAAAATCTGTAAAACATTTTGAAGGATTTTCATAATATTGGCGCTCTTATGTGGGCGAGACTGTTTGTGTGGCTTAGAAATATTTTATTTACTTTAGTAATGTGAACCATTGGTTTATTTGTTTTGAATTTATACGATAAACGTAGTTTCAGTTTATAACAAAAAGTGAAAACAGAATTGTTCTGAGTAAATGGGAGCGCCGCAGATACACCCCGACGGTTAAAACCCTACTCGAAGCGGTCTTGTACACACATAATGTAGTCTTTCAGTTCTGTAACTACTAAAATGATCAAACCAACGAGATATTATACCTAAAGATATAACTCCCCTGTTTGCCCTGTACATCGGCTTTAGTTGTGGTAGAATCACGTGAACAATGAAGCTTGAGCCGTGCAATTTTCCTGATTATCTGCATAATTAGCTACCACCCTTACATTGCCAATCTACCACCTCAAAGCCTTGCTCCATTCCAGTTGCTAATATATCAGAGCTTGAACAATCTTGTGTCAAGCTATGCTGGATATTAAATTCTATGTGAACAGCCTAACTACAAAGATATGTTGTATTTTCAAAAAAGAGCTGGTCGTTATCATTTGGTACTACTTACTTCTGTTCATAACAATATGACGCTAGTTAGGACTGTGTGCACAGTAGAACATTGTAGTTTTTATCTTGAGCCATAAGGTAGTCTGTTAGTAGTTAGTCATAAAAATATACTTCTAGTAATTCATTTCGCAATAATAATTTTCTTCGTCGATCATTCATCAGGTTTTTTAATATACACTGTATAAACTATATATAAGTCTACGAGTGTGAGTGCTCAACGAAAAATCAAGAATATATTTTCTACATAGAAAATAAAAAAGGCTAGGAATATAATATTTCAGACGCTCGTCCTGCAAAGTATTGTATATCTAATTTTTCTAGGTCTATTTTCGATCCAATGTATTTCAACAGACAACCTTCAATATCGTCCTATAATTCTGCAAATATTTCTTTTCTATCAATAATAAGAACTGAAACATAAACAATGATAAATAAGGATGCGAGCAGCGCAGGATTAATCGATGTGGAGATCTATGGGGAGACCCATTCGAGCTGTGGACGTTCGTCGGCTGATGATGATGATTAAAGGCCGCTCGATATAAGTAAATTAGTTAACCATTGGCTAATCAAAAGCACTAACTACAAATAGTTTCTTCTTACGTTCGTGGTAAAAACTACGATTACAGACTTTTGAGTAGTATATCTGTAATTATCAAGTTAAAGTTTGTATTGTAATTGTTAATTGTTGTTTACATATTTTTGTTATAAAATAAGTTAATGAAACGTTTAGTTATATTAGCAATTTAAAATTGTGAAGTGCACAACCTTTGCAGTAGAACAATATTTGCTATGTTTATTTACCACAATTTGACACCAACTTCGACGCGGCCTGAACAAGTTTGTACATGGAAAAAAAAACAATTTCCAACGAAAGTCGGAAAGCAATTACGTAATCACACCAGTTCCTGTTCAACCTAGTTCAGGCGCGGTAGAAATTAATATTTTTCAATATGAAATTGTTTAGTTTACGATGTTGAGTAATATTTGAGAGCAGAAATCATTTTACAAAATTCACAAGGAGATTTATACATATAGAGACAGATTGAAAAAGTTTATGTGTGTAGATCTCGACTTAACGAAGGCAGTGTAGAATTTGAATGATGAAACTTTATGCTGGAATGATCTCCACAAGAAGGACCGACGATCGCATGGGGTGGCGGGGAGACGATAAATAAAGAACAAGACTGATCGATGTGGAGATCGTTAGGGGTTGCTTATGTCAAACAGTTGACGTCTATCAGATGATGATAAAGTGAATTTCCATCAGTCATTCCAATTAGTTACATATCGATTATGATTTTCGTGGCAATGCAATTTTAATAAATAATTACTATACACAAAATATAAGATTTAGTATGAAAGAGATCTAACATAAACGAAATATTGATACAACTGTTGATCCTGTTGATCTATAACTAGAGTTTGATCATGTAAAGCAAGAATTTCTTCTAGAGAAAATAATGAATTATTAAAGCGTGTATTTAAGTAGGCAATGTAAAGCCGCAACGATGTTTATCCGCAAGTTTTACTATTTGCATTTAGTTCCGAAGTGAAGAGTAATATAGTTTTGCAGTTTACGTTTATTTGTGTGAGGTTATGAATGTGTTATAACGCCCACACCGCGCTGCAAGAGGCACCGAACTGTTTTATCTCATATTTTCATCTCGACCTTTAAATTTTTACAGTATAAAGTCGTTTAAACGCAATATTTAACCTTTACGCTAACGGAGTTATCATAGGGAAGATTTTGTTTTTTGAGAACCCTCGCGTTAATTAAGGGGTCACCACATAAAGTATCTTCTGTTTTGGTTTGTCATTTCTATTTGATATTAAAAAAAAGTGCTTCCTTCAATCTTCAGCCTGAAAAGAGAATAAAACAGTTTTAGACCAAGCTGGAGTGGTTTTGAACTGTTGTAATATTTTTTTTGAAATGTGATCAATAGTTTTGTTAGCAACAATTGAAAGACCTGTCTACCCATTTGAAGATCATCACATATATTTTCTGTTAAGGATATTCGAAATTGAGGAGGTAATGTAACTTTCTCTTATTATTCATTTTCATTTCCAGCTGTAAGTTTCTTTATATCAGTATTGCTGGTAATTAAATTACATAAACCACCGTATACTTTTCAGAAATAATGCGAATGGAATCGAATGAAATAAATTTTCATCAAGTTAAAAGAGAAGCCTTTAGCTCTACGACAAAAGCTACTTTAATTTTAATTAGTACGAAAACATTGTTCGTTCGTTTATTTCCTTTAACAAACACCCCAACAAGTAAAAGGAAGATAAGTTTTCGAAGTAAAAGATCAACTTTGAAAGCGACTTAATATTACCCTAGCTGTTCTGTTGAAAACCTTGAAAGCGAGCTCAAAGCAGAAATTGATTGGTTTTTAAACATGATAGATTACGTGAGAACTGAGACGCTTGCTGCAGGTTGTTGTGAAAACTGTAGTTAAATAAAACTGTTTCTATACTAATAACAATAATAATAATAGCTCTAATGCATTATGCTTATCGATCTGGGTTTACATATACATATACAAATGCGACACGAGACGTAGGTCACCTGGAAAAAGTACATATGTGAGCTTCTACAAAAGATTTCTATGAACCATTTTTCTATTACTTTAATGATACTTGGCTGAGGTCTATGCCCATTAGTATGCGTCATACGACTTATAATGATGACGTTGATTACTATAACAAATTATTTAAAAAAAACTGAAGAATCTAAACTAAATAATTTCTTATTGATTATCAGACAGTAAGGATGGATCGCCGAAGGTTTTTCAAGTTGGTACTACCGCTGCGGCTATTTCTATAATATCATACTATTGTTTTGATAACTAGTGTCCGGTTTATGTGGCTCCATATGAAGGAATGTGTTGTGCTCTACTGTTCTCATTTATGCACCTTCTAATTAAAACAAGATCCCGAGCAGTTCACAAAACTCTAAATAAACAATAGTTAATACGAGCGGTTACTTAGAGTTGATAAACTTGAAGTCTGGAGAATTTTCCATTATCAAATTAGATGTATGCAGTTCTGTCGTCTGTATAAATTCGAGCGGTACTCAGAATCGCGTATTAAAAGCAGTGCTGCCCCAGTAACCCGGAGACGTCCCGCTAACCTTGTAATTTCATTATTGGCCTTCAAACCGGGACCTGGTGTTTGTAAACTACTACAGCTGCGAATTCTACATTTAATATGAATGGATTTTCCTTTGAAGATTTAGTTGACATACTTCATTTAGCAGAGTTTTGAGTTTTCAGCAGCTCTAATAACAATCGCAAGCTTACCTCAATTTATGCATAATGATAATCTTGGAATGAAGAAGAGTGTCCGCCCATAATACTCTGGTTCCTATATCAACTGGTATCATCACAACTGATAAGATAACAGTATTGTTTAGACGGCCGATAGACGATGGTTGCTCCTTGTGAAGATATCAAAAATGTCTACCGCGATCTAAACTCCTCAACAAGTTGATGAAACCACGAACCGTTACCTTATGTATGCTGGCATCATCAGCCGATAGAGGTCCACTGCTGGACATAGGGTCCCCCAAAGATCTCCACGTCGATCCGTCCCGCGTTGCTCCCATCCAGTGGATTCCCGCGATTCTCACCAAATTGTCGGTCCACCTTGTGGGATGCCTCCCAACACTACGTCTACCAGTACGTGGGCGCCACTCGAGGGCCTTACTGCTCCATCGGCCGTCGGTCCTTCTAGCAATGTGCCCTGCCCACAGCCACTTAAGTCTAGCAATCTTTTGAGCTATATATATATATGTATGTTACAAAGGCATATTTAAGTTTCGGTAACATATTATATAGGTAAATACCGTTTTAAATATTGCGATCAATCTGTCCATCATAATCATCATCATTATCATCTGACAGACGTCCACTGCTGGACATAGTCCTCCATACGAAACCGTTTCATAACGATGTGGAAAGATGTTGGATGTTTTCGCCACTTTACTTATCTGTATGTACCAATATATAATTATTCCACAATCATCTCTGGTGATGTTTTTATCGGAATACAAGTTAATACATTAGTACTAATACCAGATATAGTATGGCGATAGTTCCTTAACAGTTCCGTATCCGATTAAAGATATTTACTTTCTTTAATAAATTGATTTGCTGTTTATTAAAGTCATTGACGCAGTGGACGTCTATCTGCTGATGATGATGATGAAAGTCACTGAAAAGAATAAGGAATAAAGAAATAAAGTTAAAAATTAGGTTAACTCCCTTGAGATTTTCTCGTAAACCTTTAAACAATCAATAGTTTAATGTAAAAATATATAACCACGATTTGAGAATTTTGCTTGTTCTCTTATCTGTATTGAAAAATCCGTCATATCCTTCTTATCTCAAAGACAGATTCCAAAATCTCTTTTCATCGCACGATAGATACCTTCAATCTTCTATCATGAATAAGATCTCTGTCCCAAGTCACGCCTCTGGGTTCTTTGGGAACTCATCTACAATTCAGGATGCACTACCCTGGAACTCCTTACCCGAAGAGAATCGAAATGTTTCCACAAAACGTCTCTTTAAAAAAAGGATTCGGGAATATCTTAAGCAGAAACAGACATCTTAGTGATATATATATAAGATATATATAATAATAATAAATATAGATAAGATATATATAATAATAATAAATATAGATATATATATTATTTATCTATATGTATATGTTGTTGTTATTACCAATATAGTTTAAGTGAGTAGTTATCACCTACCACAACATCTCACCTCACCGGAGGTTGGCTGGTAGAGAATACCAACAGGCATAAAGCCCACCTTTTGTGGCCGCCTAGCTATAAGGTTTTACAATAAAAAAAAATCTTAATAATATTGTATGTACTAGAAATCATTATTAATCAACACACTACAGGTGCGATTGAAAGCCAAGATCCACCAAAGGCTTACGTCCAACAAAACGTTATATTGTCTGTGCGCATACACTATGTAACTATATAAATCTATATAAATTTGTATCATCATCATCATCAGCCGATAGACGTAGCCACTGCTGGATGTAGGCTTCCCCCAATGAAGTCCACATACAGTCAGCATGGCTTCCGGCTAGGGGCCGTCGTTCGTAGGGGTTCACGTGGCGGGATTTGGGCCATTTCCCACCACGCTGTCCCAATGCGGGTTGGTAGAAGCCAGAGCCTCGTTTGTAGATTAGCAGGGTGCACCACGAGCAGGTGAGGTTGGCTTGGCTCCCGTGTGATGTTGTGCGTGTTATTCGGGCATATTGCTTGAGCCAATCGTAACGCGACGGAAGACGTGCAACTCAAGCCTAAGAGGCCCGAATCTAGCAATAAATTGTCGCGAGCTGATGATGATAATGTTTATCAACCGGCGTATTCACCTTAAAGAAGAGCAAAATAGTTTTATAAAACCAACTGATATAATATGCAAATTCACTTTAATTCTTATTTCTTTAAAGTCTAAACTTTGCTTGTACACTGTACGAGCCATATAGAATTACGTATCGTGACAGGCGATCACGCGAACACCTTATATTGCATATTAAACGCGAGCTTCGTGGTATAAAAATATCGCGATCCTGAGCGAAGGACTTTTCAACAACAACACATAATCGAACTAATAAAAACAAAATCACACACCGCTCAAACACGGAAGTTAAAACACAAATCAGGTTTTTTTCTTTTAAATAACGTATGATGATAATATTTGATGAGTGTTCTCATCACAAAACCCTCGTTCAGATGCAGAACTAAGATTGATCTAAATATTAGTGCGAATTGAAAATCAAATCTAAACGTAAGGAGTGCTATACTCAGAATCATCATCATCATCATTATCAACGTTTGTTTATCCACTGCTATATATCTTCCACCAAATACGATCCTCAGTATTTCGTATTCACCCATTTCCGTACCACATTGGTTCGTGGCTTTGAGACCAGATGTCGGAGTCGTGATATCCCAGTAATTACTCTAAAGTACCTTCAACCCGAACACAGTAATGTTTGCACTTCACCGTTCAGCGGTAGAAATAGGAGTTGCGGTGGTGCCTGCCGAGACGGTCTCCGACATCAGACACCACCCACCGCTCACATACCAGACATACGCTATATATTTCATCAAGGCGTTCATCACCCAACTATTAGTCATAGACCACATCTCTACCTAAGCCCTCGGCATACCTGTTCTGGCCTTCATTACGAGCTGCTTGGAAACTTTGAATACAACAAAAGTGCTTACAGGCCATTGTAAATACGAAAATACTTCCGTTGTTAGGAATATCTTTAGAACAGTTAACAAACAACTCAAGGGTTGCGCAGGTCGAAAGTTTTCTAACTCATTGTTTCCATTTCGTTTTTTTAATGCCCTTCTCTGAAGCTTAGTGACCGCAACAGCAAAAATAATAATTAATAATAAGGATTAATAAAATAACTAACATATTTATTATATCAAAGATGAAATCAATCTTGATGATGAACGGTCGGACAAGAATGATTAGAGATTGATAACCTAAGTTATAACTGACTATAGTTAATAAGATTGTTAGTTTAGTAAAACCTTATACTCTTTTTTATTTGTTTCGATTACTTTTAATATAAATGAAGGTACTTAAACGAACGGGATTGATACCTGCATCCGGCACTTCGGTTATTCCGGTTTCGGGACACTTGAACGCGATATTTAATACGTTTTCATCGCGGCTTACCGCTCGCAACAGGAATTGAAAAAGTGGTCCATCAATTTCACTGTAAAGTTAAAAGTTTCATTTAAAAATCTGGGTCAACGATTCAGAAGACCTCTGAACTTCAGGCGTTTTTATATTCCCGCAAATTTTTTAGTTTATTTCTGAAAATATTTCAGAATTATCTTGGATATAAAATATTGTGTCCAAATTGAATATAATCTCGTCGATGTTAGTTGATCACTAAGCGTGATAGGTTGATGTGGTATGATTGTTATCTAATTAATTTATTTATTTGGAAAGTTTAATTCTATCTTTTCACTAGCTGTTCCCCGCCTTACCTCGTTGGCTGTAATATAGAATTATACTTGAAATTTGTCTGAAATATTCCTTGAGAGTAAACGCAACCGCAAATTACTTTCTATACTAACCGTTACTATGGTAACCGCATATATAATACCAAATGAAAATGTTTATAAAAGTTAATTAGAAATCAAATGATGAACGATCTATGAATAGCAAAAGCTAAATAGCCTATAACCATCTACAAATCGTTCCGCGTCGAAAGCTCATGTTCCCATGATGATACGCTCACTAGTTTTCACGTGATTGGCTAACAAAACATATTTTCACTGTATATATATATCAACTAGCTGCGTTCCGTCCGCTTCAATATGAAACAGAACAATTATATCTCTTTCCAGTATAATGAGCTTAATAATCTCTCCAAAAAGTGCACTATATTATGTGATATCACACGATGGAGAAGAGAGCAGACCGACCAGAAAAAAAGTGGAGGTCGGAGAAAACAAGCTGTTGGCAATGAGAACTCAAGGAGAATCTAAAACATGAAATGATGATCATCATTAAGATTGAATTAATCTATATTAATAATCAATATGATAAAGTGAATTGAGATAGCAATTGATAATTTCAAAGGAAATTATGTTATGCTATTAATAATAAAATATATTGAAGTCGATCTTAAAAGATAACTCTCGCGGGGCTGGTTGAAAACATTATTATTCTCTTGTAGCAATACGGGAAGCATAAAAAGGAATAAAAAAACCCTTCTCCGTAAAATTTAATTCGATTATCTTTTGCTCTATCGTAGCGTTGAAGAAGGACAGAAGAGTAGAGGCTAAAAAATTCGACAAAAAAATCATAGAAAGTACTGCTTATGTGATATCATATAATCACAACACACATCACGATTAAAACATGAAATTGTGGAGACTGAGATCTGGTGATCTACACAACTGCTGTAATGAACATCTGTAGAACTAACATCATATATAACTAGTGGAAGTAAAATATAACAATATGAAAATTAATTTTGTTTGTGGTTGTCTATTTCACCGAATATGGCTACAATAAGGTTTCCAGGTGCTTTATTTTTCATCATCATCATTATCATCAGCCGATAGGCGTCCACTGCTGGACATAGGCCTCTCCCAAAAATCTCCACTCCATCGTTCCCGCGTTGCTCGCATCCGGTGGGTTCCCGCGATTCTCACCAGATCGTCGGTCTACCTTGTGAGAGGCCCCCCAACGCTACGTCTACCAGTAACGCGGGCGCCATTCGAGGACCTTACTGCCCCATCGGCCGTCAGCGCTTCGAGCAATGTGCCCTGCCCACAACCGCTTGAGTCTAGTAATGTTTTGGGCTATGTCAGTGACCTTAGTTCTCCTGCGGATCTCCACATTCCTGATTCGATCGCGCAGAGGAACTCCGAGCATAGCCCTATCCATTTCCCTTTCGGTAACTATATTTTTCACAAATCAATAAATAAAAATTTTGTCGTTTCTACATTTACTGGTGATAGGTCTCTGTTGCCGGAAACCGTCTAGGTAGGTACCGCAGCATCGTCTATTCCAACCGACAAACAGTACTATGTAAACATTACTGTTCCGGTGTGTCAAGGCTGTGTATATCATTTTACCCACGTTTTTATCGGCGTATCACTTACCATCAGGTGAACGTCCCGCTCGCCTCGCCGCTTCGCATAAAAAATTTTGTTTGAACAGTTCTACCGGAAGTAATACAAGAATTTAACTGAGCTGTGGTAGCTTTGAGATCAATAAATATTTTATAGTCAGTAGACAGTAGAAATACTACATTGGATACCGTTCTGCTGTCGGGGCAACAGAAGAGTTATGCTGAACTCTTACCGGCTAAAACCCCACGGTTTCCACTCATCGCTTTTCGCCGGAACCACGGAAGCTTTTGCACAAAACCGTGGTTCCCACAGCGAAAGGCCTTGATAAGACCACATCTCGAGCTGGAGGTACTGTTCGAATAATAGATATAACAATGCTTCGGAATTCATCGCGAAATGTGAATGTACTTACATACATACGAACACACAAGTTCGTACAATCGCACGTTTACACAAGCACGAATGCGATAACGGATATTAAACACCCAACGCACGGAAGTAGATTTCTAAATAAATCATCATCTTACTTTTTAATCTTCCGATTAAGATGTTAAAGCTTAATGTAGTTAACTGTTAGAAGTAAGAAAATAAAGTTAACGTAGTTAATGAGTCTCAATTTGAACTTTCGAATATTTACTCCGAATATTTTTGATAGTAAAACGAAAAATTTTTGAAAAGTTAGAGATTAGTATTATTAGATTTTTCTTACGTAATGGTAAGGCGCGCGCCCATAACAATTAGGATAATACCACCACCACGTCCTAGTCTGGCTGCTCCTATAATCTCACCACACGATATCGTCCTTTAAACTGAAACAGAGTAACGTTTGCACATCACTCTTTGGTTTCAGAAATAGTAGCTGCTATAATACCTAGATGGTCCTTAACAACCTCCAACCAGCAAAAAAGTTTTTCAAAAATTAGTTATTTTTTAAGAAAATACCTTTACATGGGATTCTAGCTGTGTCTCGCTCGCTTTGCTAGTCGTAACGCCCCCACCACCTCCATTGGAGAAGGAACTTTGTAAAACCCATTCTTAACTGAGGTATACTCAGCAAAAAGACTATTGCTACCAATTTTCAAGACTAAGGTCTGCCAAGGTTTTATGGCTTCAGAGATATCGTGGTGAGTCACTATACAGGTGGAAATAACAGATATATATATATACTACCTTTTCCCTGGCCACTTTGCTAGGCGTACTATAAATTTATAATACTTGATATGTACTGAAATATTCTTTGAGAATAACCGCAACCGCAAATGACTTTCTATAGCAACCGTTACTATAGCAACCGTATAAATTATACGAAACGAAAATGTTTATAAAAGTTTGATAATTAGAAATAAAGTTATGCAACATAACCATCTACAAATCATTCCGCGTCGAATGCTCATGTTCCCATGTCTACTGTCACTAGTTTTCACGTGATAAGCGAACAAACATAATCCATTTTCATTATGTATTATGTGTACGTTTATATTGATATATGGAATATTAAAAGAAGCCAGGTTTCGTCATAAGAATCGGCTGTACAGCGCTCACTGGATACCCTAGGATACCCAGGAGGATAGATTGTATTGTGTATATTTAAAGAAATCTATTAATTTCCGGGTGCATTAATCGTTTATAATTATATTAATTAGAAAGTACCACATTTAACAATTATCCTTTGTCTTCCGTTAAATTTATGACGGATCCTTTCGCAATCATTCCTTGTCGTCATTCGATTTTAACTCCTCAGGTCTTTTTATTCAAAATACACAATTAACGCGTTAATTAATAAATTTATTTAATTAAACTAACGAAAAGAGGTTACAAGGTGTTTAATTAACGTCTCCTTTTTTTCATTATCGCGGGAAAATCTTCTTGAAAGATACCCTGCTTCTGAGGGAAGATAAGGTTATGTGGGATTTCTACCTACTAGAACACCCTCGGCGGTCTCCCGCAGAGCATTAGGAGGGACTCCAGGATCTCCCACAGAACGCACCGGTGCTCCCTTGCTCTCTGGCTCACCCACGCTGTGCTACGGCTAATAGAACACTACCATGCTTTTACTGTTCTCCTAAGGCTCGCTTATAGCACCCGAGGACCCTTTCAGTCGCCTTGTACCACAAGCAGTATATACTTTAGTACTATTCTTAATATCCTTAGACTTTAATGGCTGCGATTAACCTCTTCCACTCAATCATCGGAGATAAACGAACAAAAACGTTAAGCTATTCAAAAGAGTAAAAAAAACATCTCTGACATATAAATGATCAATGACAATTTGACAACTGGTTCGCTGTCCGATGTAAATGATGTATCAGTGGATGCAACGACACTTTACTAGAGCATAGTAATCGTTACAGTTTATATAGATTAAACATTTCAATTATCAACTAAACATTAAGTGTGGAGATTTTTGGGGGAGGTCTATGGCCAGCTGTGGACGCCTATCGGCTGATGATGAAGATACCACAAATCCAAAATGTCTCCCAATGTGGGAGAGTAAGTTTTTTTTTAAGGACTAAAAGATAGAAGTTCTATGTTACTGTCCCTACTTAATTGTATAGAATGGAGGAAATCATTATAATTACCCATGTAGTAACTAATTATAATACTAGGCTATTAATATCCGAATTTACTGCCAATTGATAATGTAACTGTTCGTTGATCGGGGCGGTTTACGTTTACTTTAACTATAACGCGGTATAACAACAAAATGAACCAAGTTAAAGCTTTGTGTAGTCCGGTGGTGAAACGTTTAATATTAAAGTAGATACTCGTCATGGCGAACATCATTACCAATTATCACACGTCGGGGTGGTTTATACGTACGCACAACGTACTTGTATCCGGACTGCCGAAAATCAAACACCCAAACGTTAAATTGCTCGGCATCGAATTGTTCGAATGGAGATAATAACGGTCTCCGTAAATCGCGCGCATTAAATAATTTTCATCCCCTAACTGATGAATATAAACTGACGAACTCTAAACAATGTTAGTTATTATTATAATTAATAATCATTATTTCTAACTAGTAAATAACTATGGAGATATGATTAAAATATCTATACAAATATAACATTGTTTTTATAGCCGAAACAAAAAGACGAATCCTCATCATCATCATCATCAGCAGATAAACGTTCATTGCTGGACATAAGCCCCAATCAAAGATTCTCATATCGGATAGTGATTCATATGAGATGACTTGGGCCATTTCCTACCACGCTGACCCAATGGTCGGTGAGAGCCAGATTCTCGCTTGTTGATTAGCAGGGTGCACAACAAGCAGATAAGGTTGGCTTGGATGCCGTGAGTTATTGTACGGGAACCCTTACGCCACTTGACGTTTTTTATCCAAAATACCACCAGTGGCGCCGACATCAAACAAGGCGAACGACATACCTATACAATTTTTTTTTTAAATGTCTGAAGTATCGTTTTTTTCACGTAAATTTCTATATATATAGAGAGAAAATAAGTTTTCTTTTTTTATCCCTCACGTGAAAACTAGTGAACGTATCGACATGGAAACAAGACTATTCGCCGCGGAACTATTTGTAGATGCTTACAGGTTATTTATTTTTTGAGCTTCATAGATCCTTCATCATTTGATTTCTAATTAACTTTTATGTGGTTACTATAGTAATTTTATATTTATAACGTTTAGTTTGCGATTAGTATTTGTCTCTCAGGGGCGATCTACATTTGACATGGAGTCGAATGACACAGCATTTTAAAATGAACATCGAATAAAAATCGTCCCCCATTTTACATAATCGACAGCTTTTGATATTTTAGATTGAGAGATCGATCATTGGTCATAGCCTCACAGCCAGCAGCAGCTGTTTTTCAGAGGCTGAAATAACCTTGGAACGTTTATAAAGTGGCATGTTCACCTGGTGATTTACAACAATTACCAGGGCTGAGGAGGGTAGGTATCACTACAAAATCAACACCTAATTGCAGGCACTTAAACATAGAACGTTGTGTTCTATGTCATCATCATCATGTACCGATGGATGTCTAGTACACGACATAGATCTCTAATAATTCTAGGGTTGTAAGTGAGATATAATAATGCTGTGTAAATATTTTATGTAATCTTCAACTCCATTATAAGGTGCCCTCTTCAAACTGAAATATGACGATCGCTTTAAAAATATTAAGTGATAGTGATGATGGTCCAGATGATGTGTCAGTAAGGCAGCTTATATGTCAGAGAGAACGACAAAATTATATTAAATGTTGATAGATAATTTTTTTTTCATATTAACGAGTTTTAGTAACTGCGCTGATAATAATATGAAGAGTAGAGCTTGCTGCTGAACGTGGAGAATATAGTAAACGAATAACGGAGGGTGCACGATTCGAAGCGGCTGTTTCAAGGTGATACGGAAGCGACTCATTTCTATAGGCCTCCAACCTCCGGCGGCGCTCGGTAAAGTCTCCTTGAAATCTGTTCCGCTGTAGCGAAAGCAGTTCCGCATACACGCGGAGCCGCCACAGCAACGTCTCGTGGCCCTGTTCCCTTCGTCTCTACCGAGGGCTTGTGCCCAGACACCCTCACTTTAACGTATACATACATGATACCAAAATCGTAACGTTACACAACAACCCCTCACTTGCTATAAATCTGTCTGTAAATATTTTCGGTTAACTAGCGTGTTATACGTTAAACTGTAACATTTTCCTCTAGTTAAATATTTAACCTGAATTGTTTCGTTGATACCGATTGAATTTACAGGGTGAAGTATTATATAAACACGAACAGAACCCGACCATAAATATCAAAATGAAACGTCACGAAACCTTAAAACTCATAGCATTAGTGTGCGGATTTTGGGTTCCGTGATTAAAACTATATTTGTGTAAAGAAACTCACATAGAATTAACTCTTGGCACGATATGATTTTTTTTTATACCATTCCGAATTGCTACAACGGAGTAGTTAGAAATATCTAATTTCAAGCAGTACCAATTTAGCATTCTCGCTTTCTTTTACCCTATTTTGGGTAATTAAATTGTCATTACGTTTTCGTTATTTTGTGATGATGAATTTTCAAAGCCTTGAAATATGCGAAAATAACGAAAAGGGTAAATTTCGTTTAACTTTACAAACTAAATATTTATTTAGCACTAGACCGACCGACACCGGGAATACTTTAGAAAGTTGCTACATAAAAATTTATTATTTTTTTGGTAAACATATTTGATATAAAAACAAATGAACGGAAAGTGGATGATGATGAACAAGTAGTAAACTTAAAACCACACAATGTAGTTATACGTTATTTGATGGTAGCAAGCGAAATGACAATACTCGTACATTGCCAAACAATACAGGTTTTAAGAAGAAAACAAAAGATGACTTCACAAAGTCTTTATAAACTATATTACAAACTTTATAGAACAATACTTGTATTTTGTCACAACGTTCAAAGTTGATCCGTAGACTTAAGAGAGAAAGAGAAATAAAAAATGAAAAATGTAAAAGGTTTCACTAGGGCGTCAAAGCTACAGCCTTATAGTCTCGGGCTAGTAAGAATAGGACTAAGGTAAGCCCTGTCTATCGTAGAAGCAGACTAAAAGGGTCTAGAAGTTGAGACCTTGGGGGTGGCCCTTATCGCTCAATAAGCGAATATGTGAGGGACAGAGTATGACTCAGTGATGCTGCCTAGGAGGGTTAGGCTCCTCCTCTGAGACGTGTTAATACAAAGTATAGAGAGGCACCAGTGCGTTCTATAAGACATCCCGGAGCCACTCCGAATGCAATGATGCAGATCGCCGAAGGGATTTTAGTTGGTAAAAATCCCACATAATTTTGCCTTGCCTCCAGAACTAGAGTATCTATTTAGAAGTTACCTCCCGAAACCAAAAAAAAATGGATGTCGAAGCTAAGCTTGATATTCTGTCCTCTCTGTTTGGACGACTGTACCCAAAAAAAGTATTAAATCATTGCTGTTTATATGAGAAGCTAAGTAGTAAACAGTAAATGTAAATAAGGTAATAAATAAAATTCCAGTAAAATATTATTTTAATCTTTAGTGTCTTGAGTTAGGGACAATCATTATTATCATCAGTCGAAGACGTCGATTGCTGGACACAGCCTCTCCCAAAGATGTCCACATCGAAAACCATAACGACGAGGTGCTGGGTTATCAGCATAGTATCGCATACGTTTGGGTCTCCATCGACTTCATTATATACATCGTACTACAAACTGGAATGTAGTAATGTTTCGACACTAATATTCCTCGTATGAAGTGCACTGTGGTACAGTGGACGTGAATACGATTCCACGTGGTGAAAGTATATTTAGGACAGCCTGAAGGTGATGCAGACGTAGTTCGCGGGTCCATTATATGATAACGCTTCGAAGTTAGTTAAACAAAAGGAATGCACTGTGCGAAACTTTGATGAGAGAAATTATCTTAAGTACTAAAAAAAAAACTATTGGAAATAAATATTGTTGTTTGTCAACGAGCGAAATTACTGCTGGTAGTGTCTCTATTGCCGGAGACCCATTGCAGCGTCTATTGCAGCCGACACACTTTACTGTGCTCCGATTTGAAGGGCGCTGTAGCTAGTGGTCCAGGTAAAGGTTGAGGGTATGCCACGAGGAAGAACGCCGCGAAATGTACTGACCAGATACTAGCGGCAGTAAATGACTCATCATCGTTGCCACTATATGAATGCAGTAGGAAAGCGGCCATCACAGAGGAATGGTGACGTGTTGTTAAGCTTGCGACCAACACCTGAAGTGATGACAACGACCACTCTTTCAAGAGTGATATCGACGAAGAAGAAGAAGTAGCTAGTATAATTACTGGGGTAACGAGACTGAACACATATATAACGACGAGGCGAGCGGGACTTTCATATGTTGATAAGTGATACGCCCGCCCATAATTAAATGGCTGTAGTTAGAGTTTTTGATACTGCTACTACTACTATGTAGTATGTAGTAGTAGTAGTATCAAAGTAGTATAAAAAATAATGTATACATATATATATGTAATATGGCCGAATTGGATGTATGAAACAGGTAGATTTGAATCAGATCAGGGCCCCGTTTATGCGGCGGGGTACACTTTCTTGTTTCGCCGCTAAAGCATTCCCAACCCCATCACCTATTTCCTAAATATCAGTCGATTCACGAGACGCGATAATTTTTATGCATAATAATTAACAAGTGGAAATTTTTAATAAGTCCCAATCGTCTGTCCTCTTTAAAGATTTAGCTTAAATCTTTTCCGGTTGTGTGTTGCGTTTTTATAGAAATGGGGGCACGTTTTTAATCTCAAATTTTTAATAAAACGGAAGGAGCCCGTGCCGCCCTCGTGAAGCTGAAAACTTTTTAAAATTTACATGTTTTTAAAAACGTTAAACGAAACATTAAATGATTTAGTTTTCCTTTTGTAACGAATAGAGTAACAAAAATTTGAAATTAAGTTTAAAGACTCACTTTAGTCTCTGAGCGGATTTCAAGTATAACAGGATGAACTGGATGTTATCATAAATTTAATTATTATATTAGGATGTACTTTAAAGAACTCTATCAGTGATCTCTGTATCGTCTTCAATTGTCATCGTTATCAGCCAACATACGTTCACTGTTGGACATAGACCTCCTCTTGTTAGAGTTCATTGAGGGAAGGGCTCACCACACACTTCCAGTGGGGTTAGCGGGTGATAAGGGCCTCGTCTGTTATTCAACAGGGAGCACCGTTAGCGGGTGAGGTTATTTTGTGCTCCGTAAGATGTTGGACGGAACCCCTTACACCGCCATCGGTCTCAATATTATCACATCGTCTTTAATATACTTTGTATTCAAATTCAACATCATCATCTTCAGCTGATAGACGCCTATTGCTAGATACAGGCCTCCCCTAAGATCCCCACATTGATCGGTCCTGCGCTGCTCGCATCGCTGGGCATCAGGGGCCGTCGTTTGTAGGAGCTCGTATGGGGGGGCTTCGGCCATTTCCCACCACGCTGGTCCAATGCGGGTTGGTGGGAGCCAGTGCTGTGTTTGTTGATTAGCAGGGTGCACCACGGGCAGATGAGGTTGGCTTGGGTCTCGTGAGTTGTTGTGCGGGACCCTTACACCCCTGTATTCAACGTATTCATACATATATGGCTTGATATGTTTATAAAAGCTAGTTAGAAATATAATGATGAAGGATCTATAAAATAAAAAAAAATAAAGGCCTATTACCATGTACAAATCATTCTGCATTGAATATTATATCATCGTATCATAGCATCGAATATTCCCATGTCGATCCGTTCACTAGTTTTCAGGTGATTGATGAACAAAGAAAACCCATTTTCGTTATATACGTACGTTGCTTTACATATTTTCCATCCTAAGTTTGCATCAAAGAACCCTCGCCCCCACCCATTGTACACATAGCATTGTGTTATATCTTTTCTTAGTTATTATTTCATTCTATTCTATTCTACATTGACACACAGTAGATATTGTATGTCATTGTAGTTTCTGTGTATTACATCACAACAACAGCTCTATAATTAATTTATGAATATGTTCACAATGTAGTAGTATCAAAAACTCTAATCACTTCGCATTGGGCTTGCGTGGTGAGAAATAGCTCTAATCACCCTCTATGAGCCTCTATAAACGACGGCTCCTGGTGCCTGGTGGTACCGAAGGTTATACTGACGAAAGTCGCTGAATACGAGTACGCACGACCGACTATGTGGAGATATTTGGAGGAAGCCGATGTCCTGCCCTATGTATGAAATGGTGATGATATTTTTTTAAATTGATTTTCTTTGTATTGAATCACGCACACAATAGATATTAAACTATTAAATATATATATATAGTTAAAATAACTAATAACGGCAGTTCAACTTATTTGTATGGAGGTGTAAGTTTCAGTACGTAGACCGCGATGTTGCAGCTCTCAGTTGTTTGAACGTGCCTCGTTACTGTGCGATATCGGCCTTGCTACGGAACCGCTTACCTCGCATGAAACACCAACGCTATGGTAATAAAAGTAATTTATTTCATTCAACTACGAGAGAAGAATAATGAAGGCTATTTATTTACTCTCCAAGTGAAATGAAAAGTTTCATTTCTCTGTATTACAGCAGGGGGCATTCCGTCTCAACGTTCTCGTAGTGTGAGAAAACTTTTAGGGATCTGTAGCAATAAAATGTTTATATCAATTTCGGGGTAGTGGACCTTAATTATCAACAACCTTAAAGCGAAGATGTTCTCACTGATAATACTCATAGATAGTCGGAACTCAACAATGATGTTATAAATGTTTAAACTATGAGAGTGAAAAACACGGTCGATAAACTCGACAACATCGATTACGGTATCGAATCGGGGACTTCCTAAAACTCATAATGGTATTTCATCCTGGAATCTAATCTGGACTGTTCGTGTAACGAAGCAAACAGTTAAAATACTCTGAAACTGGGACATAACTAGCTATGCTAAACAAGGAAGTTTAGCATAGCTACGTCAAACCTAAGCACAAGATCCTTCTTGTGCTTAGCTTGAACTACATTCTAAGATTCGTGAGGCACGAGGTGCATCTATTTCCGGGAGCTTTGTTCTCGTGTATATTCCGCCGTATTATTATTAGGAACGCGAATATATAGTTTCGCAGTACTTACTAGTATTAAATGGACTAGTTTATTTTGTCTAAATGCATGGGACTCTTTTATTTACTTCTTACCACATCCCCATATCATTGACCACTTGTAGCAATCCTTTATCACTTTCCCCTGTTCCTCCTGCACCATTTGAATGTATTCATTATTTTAAATGTCAATTAGTAAAGTGATCATCATCAGCCGCTAGACGTCCACTACTGGACATAGGCCTCCCCCAAATATCTTCACATCGACTGATCCTGCACTGCTCGCAAAACCGCCAAGCAGGGTGCACCACGAGCAGGTGATGTTGGCTTTTGTCACTGAGTTGTTATGCAGGATACCTTAGTTATCCTTTAATTTTATTTTCTCTAATTAAATCCACATATACCCCAATAAACTTAAGTTCTTGTGAATATAAAAAAAATATGTAGCTACGCTTTTGATTGAACTTTTTTTAGTTTTATCGAAGCTGATTACTCTTAATTCACATATTTTAAATTAATTAAAAAAAATTATCATATGGCAATATTCGAGTTGGAAACTGTTATGGTTATAAATGAAGCTTAAAGGTACTCGAAAAAAATTTAAGTGCTTCTCTCTAGTATCGTCTGAGTGAGACTTTGCGGTACTTACTGGGCTCTTAGTGATGATGGCCGTATCGAGGATCACTCGAGTCGCAGTCTCTCTGATGAACCCTTTTTCTTTCGTTTCACTAATGATTAAAGAATATTATCAATTTAGTACGGGGTGATTAATTTTATTATAATAATAAAAAAACTCTTGTATTCATTAAGTTAATGGTAGTTTTATTTTTTTATATCACCATATTATCCTTACCGAGTTCCAATTATCTACATATGATAATCAGACCCAGGGTAAAAGAAAAGATATATAAAACTTTGGGCAACAATCACTTATAAAACAATACAGTTAGTTTTTTTCAGTTCATCATCATCATCAGCCGATAGACGTCCACTGTTGGACATAGGCCTTCATCAAAGATCTCCACGTCGATCGGTCTCGCGTTGCTCTGGTTATTTCCCGCGATTCTCACCAGACCTGTTAAACCGGGTTACCTGTTATAACATTAAATTTGATCACATATAAGTCATATAATAGAAATAGACTTAGATATTTGTTTCCGGTTATAGAGTATAATTTTTGTCTTATGTGTGTATTATTAAAAAAAAATCCAAAGACAGAATCCTAACCAAAGACGAATGTTTGAAATATTGAATGTGGGTGGTTAAAATAATTTCATAGTATTGTTTCTATTAGAAATCACCGACTGAAAACCCGAAATTCTTCCGGAAGCCTTGAAACGTGCTCACACAGATACGTTAAATTAGCCGCGTTATATTCTAGCAGCTTCTCCGATTAACAATTTACGCTCCGCGAAGCAAAAACGTTGTATTAATATTTATGATGAGATTTTAACCGTTACTGAAATGCTGAATGCGTTTAAAATAACACATAAGTGTTTTCAATTCGTTTTTCAGTTCGTTACAACGATTCACTGGGTTTATACGATTTAAAATTGAATTTATTAACTGGATTTCCTATTTTTCGATACGAAAATTATTTGCATCAACTACCCCGGGGCTGACAAGCAGACACGTATATACATCAAAACGAATATAATAACGATCGTTATGACGATGTAATGCTTTAAACAGATATTTAACGAAGCAATAACAATTTCCATTGGGTTGCGGGGTGCAAGGAGCCCCACACAACAACTCACGGGGCCCAAGCCAACCTCACCTGTTCGTGGTGCACCCTGCTAATCAACGAACGACTCTAACTCCCACGAACCCGCATTGGACCAGCGTGGTGGGAAATAGCCTAAATCCTCCCATACGGACCCCCTACAAATGTGGAGATCTTTGGGGGACGCCTACGTCCAGGAGTGGACGTCAATCGGCTGATGATAATAACAAGTTGCCGCTTGTTAAGATGATAGACACTACACCACATTGCGCTCGTCGCCTTACACAATATGTTAAGTTTGGTAAGCCAAATCGCCTGACATTTAGTAAATATGTGACGGGGTGATCAAGAAAGTGCACCCCGTCGTGCGAACGGGGCTTTGATCTAATTAAAATTCCGCACGATCTGTTTCATAAATCCAATTCGGCCATATTACACACACATATATATATTGCAACAAGACGAGCGGGACATTCACTTGCTGGTGTGTCACGCCCGCTCATAACAAAGTGGATGGAGTTATATACTGCACCATATTGTGCTCGTCGCCTGAGACATAAGATGTTGAGTTTTGTTACCGCAGTAATTTCACTAGTTACAACGCCTTTCTTACCGGAACACAATTATGTTTCCATAATACTGTCTGTCGTGTCGTTTGCAGTAGGAGTTGCGGTGGTATCTACCTAGACGGTCTCCGGCAACAGAGACTTACCTGGAGAATATTCCAGTAGTCCTATCACCTTTTGTATAAAACAAGTATTTACTAGGTTTTATTAATAATAACTATTTTCTTCAGTTTAGGTAAACACTGTCGCAATAAAAAAAATATTTCATTTGAATTCGGAGTGTGCTGTTACTAGTAACTAGTTAAACAGCAGGTCTAACAAGAGTTGGTAAAATATTTTTGCTCACACAGATTCGTTCTGTATAAACATCGTAACGAGTATCTCATTGTTATGGGGAAGGATCTAGTCGTCTGTTAGTTTTGTTTAGTAAAAAAAAAAATATTTAGAGAAGTGGCGTTTTCATGAGGCTGTTAAATGTTAGGACATATGCACAGGCTTTCACGAGGACGTGTATATTGTTCAGGGACGTGTTCCTCTTTTGTACGGCGAATATGCTGTCGACTCTATGTCGGGACTTAAATGTTTTGGATTACTTTAAAAAAATTATTACTAGAGTAATTACTTTATTTAATACAATTCAGTAATTCACCAGATGGATGATTAAGTGTTGATTGTTTCAATAACATCTTATTCATAATTCTCATGAAGACTCTTACGTTGTACTTGGAAGAGACCGCTGATGCCGCAATAAACTTCAGATAATTCTGTTTTCAACTGAAATACTTCAAACAATCGGCTTAACATTTCATTTTATATTAAAAGCTTGTGGTTCCTGGTATTACAAACTTAGATTTGCTCTAATTGCCTTTATTAATATGAGTATTTGCTTAGTAGTTTAATAAATTACTATTTAGTATTAATTATCAGTTGCAATACAACTGTTTGATTAATACGAATTAAGTTTAAGTACTTGAAAAATATATTTAGTTCTTCGTCGATTAAGTGTTTTCCTGTTCAACAAGGAATTAATGTCATTTCTGTAGACCGTTTTGTTATTCGCGAGGAATCAGCGCTCGGCAACTCTAATTTCAATCAAATCGAGTTCGATGTTACATAAACTAGATTATATTCTGCAATCAAACCCCTTTCCTTCAAGCGAATATTCCTAATTTTCGCCATGCAATCGATCATATTTTTCAATATAAATAAATACCTTTTGAGTGTTTTGTGTGTTGCTTATTTACCTGTATGTAGCTCACGCTTGCTCTCGTCAAAATTTTCACATTACATGCGGCCATACAATTGCTATCATACCTTAATATGCTAATATCACAAAAGCTTCGATACGTTTCATGTGATCTCTTTTAAATATTCAAGCCTTTAATCAGTGAAGGAGAATAGGCTCAATACTACAATATAGTATCATCATCATCATTAATCACCTCACAGTGCAACAGAGCCACATGTTTATTTATCCGGTGTTAATTTAAATTGATTTACTCGTGAAAAGTTATTCTCCCAGTTATAACTACCGGTTGTACACATTGTTTATAAAGTGGCGTAATAATTTTGTGTATTTTCATTATTGGAAGTGTTTGATTATTAAATATAACGAATAATAAAAAACATACCCTCATAATAATGAAGTGTTCGAGCGTGACGCGTAAGCGCCGCTGTATCCTTAAGGCTCTTAAGTCATTTCTTTCGCAATCACCTACCGCTAGTAAGTACTCTGAACATACTGCCATGGATTGTTTTATTTGTAAGAAAATTCTTGCCGAACGGGACTTAATTAAATGCATAGCGTGCAACATGTATATGCACTACCTGTGTGCCGATTTAACAGAAACAGTACAAAAAAATCTTACCCATGAATAAAATAAAGTGAAAATGTTCTTCCTGTAAGGCTAAGGGACACAAGTCAATACGTCGCCGCCCACAATTAAGGAATGTCTAACCACTCCAGTTTTAAACATAGATACCGAGGGCTTGAAGGAATACATGAATGCTAAATTGAATACCCTACGACAAAAATGGCAAGAGAACCTGCACGAGGCTATTACGAGAGTTTCGAAAACGTTCAAACACGACATAAACAAACTGGAACTTCGTATCGGTACATAGGAGCAGCGGGTGACGGAACTGGAGTGTGGGTTCGCAAATCTATCCTGCAACCCTGATGCTTCTTTTGTACAAGAAACCAAGGAGCTCCGTGTCGAACTCGAAAAAGTATGCGCTAAATTCGACAACTTTGACCAAGCATCCCGGAGTTGCAATCTAAAATCGCAAAACATACCTGAAAGAAAAGCCGAAAATTTAACTCACTTATCCATCGATATTGGTTTGCTTGGCAAGCTTGTCGGCGTCGATCTCAAAGAAAGTGACCATCAGGTTTAGCCACTGTGTGGCCCCGGGTATACCGAGTGATCGACCAAAAAATATTGTGTTGCAATTAAGTACCCGACGACTGCGCCATGACATGATCGCCGCCGCACAGCTTCTCGGTAGTGGGGGTGGCGGCGGGAACGGGGCTGGCGCTCGAAGTTCGCGCTTCTGTATTAACGAACATCTGATTTTGAGAAATATAATACTGTTTAGTAACACACATTTGGCTAAGACTAAAAGCTACACATTTGTTTGGGTGAAGAACGGTAACTCCTGGTAAGAAAAAGTGACGATTCACGTGTAATGCATATTCGTGATTCTGGTGATTTAGAAAACCATTTTGTGACCGACTTATTATAGATTTTTTGACATTTGTTTTAATCAATTTGCACTTTACATTACAGAGATTACATATTTTTACAAATTTAACGAAAAAAATTGTAATATCAATAGTCTATGCCTGAACATGAACCTTAATAAATTGTCTATGTTTTATCAAAATTGTGGAGATTTAAACACTAAAATAACACAAAATAACTTGCTTAATAGTAACTACGATACGGCGAAGGTGTTCTGGTGTCTGTGAAGAAATCTATTCATGTAATCAGAAAATTCTAACTGGAGGCTACCGACTCAGAAGAAATATACTTTTATTTCCCTTTGTTTACTTGGATTGCTACTATGTGCTTGCCACATATCACCTGCATCCAAAATGATTATTTATGAAAAGTTACTTAACAGATTACACAAGATACACTCTGAAGCATTATTTACCAATTATATGATTATCGGTGACTTCAATTTACCCAACCTTCAGCGGTCACTTGATGAACATTCTACAGATCCATCTGTAACTACTACTGACACCGCTAAACTTTTGTCTTACACTATGGCATGAATTTAAAACAAATAAATACAGTTCAAAATGAAAAAGGCAAAGTACTTGAGTCTGTCCTATCTACCATATTGAATTGCTTTGTTAAAACTAACGATGATTAAATTGTAAATATAGTCCCGCAGCATCCCCCACTAGATATAACGTTTACATTAATAGACTCCTGTACACAGTAACGAATTTTTAAAGTAATTTTTTAAACTACATTTGGCGTACAAAAAGTGCAAGCATGTAACTTTTGCAAAAAATAAAAACTTATTAAGTACCAACTTTCATTTGGACGCACATAAGCTCGACTCGGAATCTACTATTCGGGACCTGGGAATGATTTTAGATACGAGGTTAACCCTTGATAATCATATTGACTCAATTTTAAAGAAATCCTACAGAATATTAGGTTTTGTAACTCGTGTAACAAGACCTTTTAAATGTAAAGATACTTCCATTATTATGTATAATTCATTCACAATCCCAATTAGAATACGCGAGCTCCATCTAGAATCCATATAAACTTCTAAGATCGAAGGGGTGCAAAAAAATCTATGGAAGCAATTGTAACTATTGGCATGAATTTTCGCTTGTGGTTTTTACACTTATTGTTTCTGTTTGTAAAAATATAAAAAATACATTATGAGCCTTTGTTTACCCACGGCTGGATATAGGTTTTTCCCCAATGTCTTCCACCAATTGCGATGCCCAGCTTCTCGCATCCACCCGCGTTCGACCGATCCGATGATGTCATCGGTCTATCTGTAGGGAGGGCGTCTTACACTTTTGCTACCTATACGCGGCCTCCACTCCAGACTTTTCTCCTCCATCGGCCGTCACTGACACGACAGACATAGCTGGCCCACTGCCACTTCAGCTTGCAGATTTTGAGAGTTACATCGCAACTTTAGTTCTCCGTCGAATTTCTTCGTTATGGATTTTGTCCGTTAGAAAAATGCCAAGCATAGCTCTCTCCATCGCTCTCTGTGCCATTTTGAATCGTTGGATCAGCCCGATGGTCAGGTGCCATGTCTCCGCGCCGTAAGTAAGTCTTAAGTACTCCTCACCCTTACTTACTACCCTCCAAACAGGTTCCCGCCTTGTCGTGGCGAAGGGGCTCAATACACGGTGAAACGAAGAGGAACCTACCCGGCCGGCGCGAGGCGGCCGCTCTAGGTTAGAGCTCCCAAGGCCCACCGAGAGCTCACTGGATCCGCGTCAGGGGCTGCCCCTGTAGCTTTATGCGGTTTTATGCTGTCATTTGGTCAGGTTATGGGGGTGGTTTCATACTGCCCTTTGCAATTGAAGTGGAATCGCAGAGGGATTACCCTCTGCGACTCAGCGGTGCCGCATCGCTGATGCGGCGGCAGTGGGGCCGCGGGGGAAGATAAGTGTCAGTATTGCGATGCGCCGTACTCCTCTTCCTCCGCGGCCGTTTAACGGGTGGCGCCGGGCCCAATATCGGATCCGCAGCAGGGAGCTGAAAGAGTTTTCTCTCTTGACTCCCATGGCCTCTGGGTGACGGGTTCGGGGGAATCTGTTGTCCGGGCGACTGCAGGAGGCCGAGGAGGGGGCGCGCTGCATATTCCGGCGTGACCCCGCGGCGGTGGAAAAGGAGGGTTCATCCCTTCCTTCCGAGGTAGGGCTGCGTAAGCGGCCAGCGCCGGCGGGGTCGCGGATGGTGTGAAAACGTTCCCGTGACCCTGCCACCAGGCGACGAGGTGGAATATCATAGGGGTTTTAGGCGGTGCGAGTCCGACTTAACCTGTCCTTACCCCCGCGAGGACGGGTATGCGCAGGCATTTCCCCCACGTAAAACAAAAAAAAACCGTCACTTACGGCGCAATGTAGTATTTTTTGCCACATTTCTAAACGAAATAAATACTGTTATATGTTTTAACAATCGTTACTGTTTTATCGGGCTTAGGACTTGCGGATCCGGAAACCGTGGGTGAGTGACAATATTTGAATTAACTCGGTTATATTAATACAATCTTAGATGTTATTAACAATTTGTAATAGCTATCAAACGTATCGAATGATCAAAGGGGACACATACAACGGTACATTGAACTTGCATTTGCATCAGTTCACATTTACTTTAGCCAAATCCTGCTCAGGATCTTGTTTCAATAGACAGTTTGCACTACAAACACTGCGCACATGGAAGCTATTCCGATTGAATAGTTTATGCTCGTATTGATTTATATCAACATCAGCCAATACAATTCTGGAGACATTCAAGTGATAAACAAACAGAAATACTGCTTTCATTCAAAAACATATTTGCAACACTGTTTGAGGAGAACAAGTTATTTTAGTTAAAAATTGTTTTAGGAAAAAGAAGATCTTATTTTCGAGTCTGGTACCAATCGGCTGTTGGAGAAGGTCCTTAAATCGACGAGTATATTTTATTTGTTACACTATATCTTCATCAGCATCATCATCAAGCGGTAGAATAACGCGGCTAAACACAGTCTTTTCCCATAGATCATCACGCCGAACCATAATGCATTATTATACAACGATTTAAAAATATATCTTGGTCTTTACAATAGGAAATATTTATTCTCGCTTTGTTTCTAAATCGTCTATTTACGTAAGAAATCCTAAAAATACTATCTTACCGGACGGCTGCAAACTTTATTTTAATTCATCAACGAATCTAAGTCACGAACAAGACGTTCACCTCATGGTAAGTGATACACCTGATCATAATAACACGGTGATAGGATAGTACAGATGGCAACATGTTGCGCTCGTCGTACACATGGAACTTTAATCTCGTTGCTCCAGTAATTTTAGTAGCTACAACTTCCTGCAAACCGGAACGGAAAAGTTAGCACACTACTGGTGGCAGAAATAGAAACTACGGTGGTTATATTTTATTTATTGCTAGCGGTGGAAAATCTAGCTAAAAAGATACCCTGCTTCTGAGGAAGAAAACGTTATGAGGGATTTTTACCCACTAAAATCCACTTGGTGATCATCTACAGTGTGGTGCGGGAGGCCCCGGGATCTCGGTCGGTAGCGTTGTAGCCCTTCACGGCACCCTCGCTTTGGTATAGACAGCGCTAAGGTTGCTTCCAATTTGTTCGACCGTCTTGTTCTTCTAGTCATGTTATTATCTAGTCTAGCCGTTATTAACTAATAGTATTATTAATTTTCATCCCACACTATATGCTATTACAAGTTTTTTACTGTCAGTGCGGTACAAGTTTGGGATTTCCATCCTCTGCCAATACGCGAACGCCCTACTCCTTAAATATTTAAAATTGGGTTATTATTTATTCAGGGGATGTAAGGGATCCCGCACAACAACTCGCGGAATCCAAACCAACCTCAGCTGCTCGTGGTGCATCCTGCTAACCAACAAATGAGGCTCTGGCTCCCACCAATTCCAATTGGGCCAGCGTGATGGGAAATGGTCCAAATCCCCCCAATATTAAACCCTACAGACGACGAGCCCTAATGCCTGGCGTTGCCGATGTGGAGATTTTTAGGAAGGCCTATGTCTAATAGTAGACGTGTATCGGCTGATGATGATGATTATTTATTCAATAACTATTCATTCTTCTTCTTAATTAATTTATGTATCTTTTATTTAATGTATTTGGTTTTACAATACAATTTTTTTTTAAATATTTTAAGTGTTAGTATATGTCATTTTCTTAAACTTTTTACTACCCAAATAGGCTTTTTTTTTACTAAGGTTAACTGGTAGGAAACTTAATGTGAGTTAAGCTCGCCTGTGCCTTACCATTTCCACGTAAGCATTGTTAGCTTTTGCTTTATTTGTCTAATGTACGGTATGGTGAAATAAATAATTACTGTGTATAAAATAATGTAGGCCCGTTTCAGGACAATCACCGGTGAAAATTGACAAAATGTTGGTAACGTAACATTGATAGCACTGCGTTAATAAACCGTAGTTAGTACTATCTAATTAACCGATCGGCTAGCAATTTCACTTTCATTAAGCTGATTGGCATTCAATAGAGCAACAAAAGCAACGAAACAATCGGTTGAACAGATTTTAACACATATTCAGATCCATCGTGAAATATTGAATATACTTGGCCTGTAACGAATGATATTTATATTCACTATAACTTCACTGTCATTCCAATAACAAATAATTTTTTTTTTTATTACTATTCGAGTTATATTTTAAAACATTTTCTGATTGATAACGATCGATGTATCTCTTGTACTAGAGTTATATCTATACGCATGTACGATAAGAGCTAATAATATTTTTTTTTGTGACATTTTTTTAGGGAGATGTTAATTTGGAGTTAGTAAAAAATTAGATAAAACGCGTTTCTATATAGTTTTCTTATCCTTCTCCTCCTCTTTGTGCTACGGTCTCCACTATGCTACTGTCGTTTACAGGTAAATAAACCCAGATGTTTAAGCAATATAAAAGTTAATAATAGTTTTATAATAATTACAATGAACTATTTAAATTTCACTAAAATATAAGTTTAAGTGCTTTAAGTTAACTCTTCTCTGTTTACCACTTTCGTTGTGTATTCATTTCAGTCTCTCATAAACTAAAGAACAAAGTTTCACTTTGTCCTTAATATTATTAGTGTTAGGTCAGCTAATGGCAAGTAATTCTGGGCGTTTGACAATATGAGTATACTAACTAGCCTGGTGGGTTTGACCAAACTCTATGAGCCTCGGAATATAAACATGCTCCTTTGTGTTAAGAGGTAAGTAACTGATACAGCACAGGAGACAGTCAAATACGTTAGTTAAAATAACACAACAGGAAGTTCACCTTGAGGTGCAAGGTGTTATCTCCCCTTACCTCAGTTATTTATAATTATAAAATTAAATCATTACATATTTAATATAAAATCTATCACTTAATTAACAAATAATAAGTTTTCAATTGCTTTGAAAGAAATATGTTTTTGTATGTTTATTTCTTTGGAAAGTGCCTTAACTTATAAAGAGGGGACAGATAAAGCTGTCAGTTGAGGAACAGTCATGACCTCAGTAGTTTTAAGGTTTAAAATAAATAAATTTCTCTTTTGTTATGCTCATGGAGAAAGCTAATATAAACAACAATGATTTTTACTGCAATTATATAATAAGGTAGATAAAAACTGCGAGCGAAATATATCTATATCTACTTTTCTAGTAAAATTTTTAAAGGTAACAATATATAAAGACATTATAAAAGTTTTCTTCTTCCTCGTAGTTAATCTTCGTTACTGGAATGTTACATTTGTCTTTGTTTTACGCGATATGAAAGAGTTGTGCAGTCAGTCGGAGTTTTAACTGAGGATAAAATAAACCAAATAAATTTTAGATGATGTACTTACTGTTATATCAGTCATGATAAAAAAACTCAAATCTCAATTACGCCTGCTCATCGTGAATCATTTAATTTTATGTCCATTTTCATCTGGCCCGAGGCAACAATTTAACAAAGAGGAAGTAAATAGTGAAGCATGCTAACCGAGAATTCGCATATGTATAAACTCTGGAATAGCAATGCAATTACGGTATTGGATTATCAGCATGTCATTGTTACGTTGTACAACTCAAATAATTACTTAGCAGGGAATCGTATTAGAGATTTATAGTACAAAACGAGCACCAGAGTCTCTGTGCGACGGAAACCACAATAAAGTTACGTAGAGTAATCAAGGTTATGATGAGATGTTTTAAAAGCGTAATGCAGAATCATAAATAATGATTTTTTTTTAAAACGGAAACGAAAAAACTACAACGTGATCTATGCGGGTGTGTAGAGGGCTGTTGTTATTTCATTATTAGACGGTATCTTCGGTATGATGAGCTGCGATCTCAAGGAAAGCGATGTTCCATATAGAGCGAAGTGGAGTGAAAGAAGTATGAAAGCAGACTCTGCCATAAGACGGGACAAATGCTAAGAAGAAAAACAAGGCGGAAAAAAATTTAAAATTTATTTCATTACTATTCACAAATGGTACAAGTTAAGTTTGCAATGCAACTAGGTAGTAATTCAAGGAAAATAGCAGGAGTAAACTAATTGCAGTTTCATATTTAATGATAGCATTAAGAGCAACGTTGTATATTTAATCCTTGCTATGTGCTCTACAGTAACAATAAACAACTTTCGTAAGAAAGAGTGTTTAAAAAAAAATCGTTTATCCCGGGGTAACATTATGCCCTTTTTGAGTTATATCGATACTAGAAATTTTTATCGTTTAATAATCTCAAAGACAGAGATAGGATAAGATGATATAATATCGTAAAGATATGTGATGGATGGAGGTGGTCATGACACTCAGATTTAAGAATACGATTTGAGGAGGATCATTTAATTGTATTATACAAATTGTCTATAGATCAGTATAAAATTGGGTAATGAACATTGCAATTGATGGATACGGAGCTACAACCCTATAGCAACTTAGCAGAGATAGAGCAGTAATGTGAGTAAAAAAAAAAAACATTGAATCATAATTGTTTGCTCCGGTTCTCGGTCTGCGTATTATCTGTGCTTTCTATTTGATGAATTCTTCTAGGTTAACGCTAACGGGAGCTTGCTTTTATTATGAAATGCTTTTTGCGATTCGTGAAATTATGATTTATACTGTCACTAAACCGGAAATTTCCATTTCTATGTTAGAATGATTCTGCACTTATTGAAGAGACCGATCCATGGATGAAGTCCGACAAAAGTTGAAGTTTACACTCTCTTAGAATCAAACAACAAAAACACTTTGAATGTTCAATCGAAATGAAAATCTTTATGAACTTGCGAATATAGACAAAATGGAGAAGCAATGAAGGAAGGACGGAGGAACTTTATCATAAAGATCCTATTCCTTTCCCTGATATCACACCCACTGACATCACTGTTTAACATTTTAAAGCGACGATCAGAATGTTTACATATTAAGGGCACCGTATGTTTATAATAATATACTGAGATTGTTTTCACGTGCATTAGAATTGTCTGTAATACAAAATGTTTAAAAATATAATTAAAAAAAAAAACAGAATGTTTGTTAATCGGTTTTGATTACATTTTATTGTAGATGAAATAGTTCATTTCAGTTTCATGCAGAGCAACAAGAAGAATCAAACGAAATGGAGGTAGTATAGTAAATAAAAATAGTTTTGCTTACCTTTCCCTTTTACTTTTTTTCCAGTATTGCAACGAAGTAACTTTTAATGTGAAGCTTAAACTAAATGTTAAATGTTACTCGGCGGATTGGGATTGAGGTAAAATTGAGGGGTTGAAGTGTCTTAACTTTTTTCCTTATCCCTGGGAACGCTTTAATTTTAAATTAGAGCAGATTTTCTTGACTGTGGGAGTTAAAAGTTTATAAACTTTTTTCATTTATATCACGTCTCTTTGTTATTTAATTGCTCTTATCCTTTTTGTCATTGAAAGTTAATTTAGAACTTTAGTTTTCGGTACTTGTTAGAAATATGCACTCTTACTGCAGCTAGATCATATTTCCACCGTCAACGGGTGAAGTGATAAAAATTCTGAACTATAAAGTTTTTTTTGTTTCAAAGAATATTTTATGTTAGAACAAAAGAAGATATGAGGAATGTTATTGTTATCAATACATTCTATCGTCCCTATTATTGTCAGGAGTAATAATCAATTGATTACTATCAGCTCTTTGCTATTACATAAAAAAATAACCTATTTAAATGCATTGCATATATTTGTTTTAACAACTTCATTAGGGTTCCTTTGGCATAAAAGTAAATGAACGATCTTAATGTTTGAAATACATAGCGCACATCGTTAACGGGTTGTGACTTAGATGTCATCATCATCAACCGGTAGACGTCCACTGCTGAACATAAGCCTCCTCCAAAGATCTCCACATCGGTTGGTCTCGCGTTGTTCGCATCCAGCTGGTTCTTGCGATTCTCACCAGATCGTCGGTCCACCTTGTCGTTGGCCTCCCAATACTACGTCTACCGGTATGCGGGCGCCACTCGTGAACCTTACTGCTCCATCGGCCGTCGGTCCTTCGAGCAACCTATCCTGCCCACTGTGACGTAAATAAACTAAATTAAAAAAAATATAGAGAAATAACATTACATCACACAAAATGTAGAATTGAATCTACATCATAAGTCCCATATGTTGACATTGCTATCATAGTGGTATATCTCCCCAAGCATGATTTCACAATGAAAATAAACTTTAATCGCTTACTATGATATCGATCGTTACGAAAATAAACTTGAATCGGTTAAATGATAACCGTTAAATGTTTAACTGTCAGGTTAATGAACGGTAACTGTATCATAATATTTAATGATTATTCCTAACCGCTAGCATTGCATTTGACTTCACGCATAATTCGATACATAGTTGGTTTCATGATTAGGGGAAATGGAAGTGTCGAGATAAACCTCAGATATATTTCATACGTGTTAATTATCTTATACTATGATATTACTCTTCAGTTTAATAAGTAATTATGGTTAAGATTTTACTTTAAACTTTTAATTAATACACAGTTAAAAAAGTTACAATACTCTTCAAATTGTTTGATACCAACTATCCTTGCTTTTTTGTAGCTAATGATTCCTATGCATGGAGACAGACGGAAGCAATGCCGTTTGACTTCGTTTTGTGTTGCCATGATCAATCAATCAATTAATCATCTACCGATAGGCGTCCACAGCTGGACATAGACCTCCCCCAAAGATGCTCACATCGATCGATCTTGCGCTGCCGAAATGTTGCCAATTGATAATTAACTAAAGCTTTTTTTGTAACACTAATCATACGAATCTTCATTTTTTTTTCGGTAGGAGACAAACGATTATTAGCACGTGTACACTACACTCTTCCGTCGGGACATAAGTTATTATGTTTAGTTATCCTTACTACTTATAACACTCGCGAAGCCGGAGTATATTACTGTTTGCTTTACTCTACTTGTTTCGGCAAAAGATGCCCAGTTTAATATTCACAGCGTCTATTTACTACTGCACTGCAGAATAAACGCTTTCCCAAAAGTGGGCACAAGCTATAAAAATCAAGCTTGTCGTGAGGATTGGTAACGCTTACACGGAAAGATGATTCTCATAGCATAGATTCATTCTCTTCTTAGTCGCCTTGTACGGTACTCGATGAAGAGGTACTGTGCATCTTCAATATCTGCGAAAGGTAAGGTAAGGTAATATGAAAGGTGGGGAGAAGGAAAAAGTCATGGTTGAGGAATAACGGGGAATGGACCGTCATATCTGGAGCGTCCGAATTGTTTCACCGAATCAGAGACAGAGAGCACCGTACCACGTTGATCGCCAACCTTCACTGGTTGGAGACGCACTTTAAGAAGAAGAAGAACACCTACTCCCTCACTAGAGGGATGGAATATAAACAGTACGAATTGTTTAGAAATTAGAATCTAACAGAATACAAATTGTCCGCCACTTTGGTAAAGTTAACTTTGTGTATGATGTAACACCTCAACGCTGAACATCCAGCTCAACAATTCAACGTTTACTCTTAAACTCAATAATGATTTTACATTTGCGTGGCAACATTTTGGTTAATTAAATTCATTGGCCACCGGTACCCTCGTAATTGATAACCAGATAATGGTTTAATTGCTAATGGTTACGGTTTCAAATATTTCATTATATTATCAATTAAATGTTAACACATTGGCTCATAACAGCTAGAATCTAGTTATAATCTTTAACTACATTCATATCAGATGATATAACTTTCTTGTAAGACTTTAAATAGCTAAAACGCCTTTAAAACCGGATCACGCTACTGCGGGGAAGACCTTTTGAAGATGACGTTAATGTTAAATAGTATACTTATCTTACAAAAACGCAAGGCTGTCCACAGAGGATTGCAAGTTTATCCGGCAACTATGGACCCGACAGGTCTCTTCACACTGTGCTTAAGCACGTCCTTAAAACGACGAGATCCTTCGAAGACTTCTTGCTGACATCGGCGTGTTAGCGCTCTATTCCTACCAGCTTTCAATGGTGACAATTAAGGGGAGAGTTAATTAAATTTTTAAAAGCCCGGAAGTAGATAACTGGTGGGCCGGGCCATAGCCACCGTTTTGAAGTCCTGGACTCGAAGAGAGCATTGAAATTCTTAATGCTTAAGACTGAGTCGATTATGACTTGAGAAAACTTGCTATAATCGAATAACTGAAAGAAGTATAAGTAGTATAGTAGTATAATTTTCATTCATTAAAATATACCTTCATGTGCATTTTGAATCAAGTGTTTAGATTGTTGCAGGGTGTGTAAGGGGTTCCGCCTGACGTCTTACGGAGGCCAAGTCAAGCTCACCTGCACGCGGTGCACCCTGCTGAATAACAACCGAGGCTCTGACCACCCATCAACCCGCACAGGGCCAACGTGCTGTGTTACGGCCCAATTCCCCTCAATAAACTTTACGAGTGTGGAGATCTTTGGGGGAGGCCTATGTTCAGCAGTGGAAGTCTGTGGGCTGATGATGATGATTTTTGATAAAGTAATCTAACACTGTACAAAATCTGTAAACACTGCTGTAAGGCTCTTATGGTGCAAGAATGTTATAACATGAAGATAATGATCTTTTTCTTTATTATAGTGGAGCTGGTGGCGGAGGGATGTTCGGTGATGTGAATATCTCAGCTATTTTAGATTCGCTCAGCGTAAGCTACGACAAGAGAGTGAGACCTAATTATGGAGGTTCGTTAAATTTTTTTACCCTTAAAATATTTCTATTCAATATTAACTTTATATAGATCGTTGTACTATTAAACTACATTGAAACTACAAAAAGACAATATATGGTCAGTTTTTATGTTCAGGAACCTTCAGGGAAGTAGCCACTGCCTCTGTTTCTGTAATCCAGCAGTGATTTGCTAAAACCACGAACTAGTCTGCGGGATAGCAGACTTCACATCTTACTTCCAAAGGCGATGTCCGAACAATCTTACTAGATTTCCACCATATCGACATGCTTATCACGTCCTTTCAATAAATATTAAATATGACTGTAAAATGATATTGACGACATTTAACCTATGATCATCATCAGCCGACAGACGTTCACCGCTGGACATAGACCTCCCCCTATATTTAATCTATAAACGACAGTATTTCCAGCTAACCTTCAGTGACAATTTTTGCTATTAGTACAACATTGTTTCTTGACTAATACTAAGTTTCTTCACCTTTCTTTTTGTATTAATGTTGTTAACAACAGATTTCAATATTGAGATAATTTTATTTTTATTACTTCAGTAACTAAATGAATGCAGATTTATTAATATATATACTTTGTTTGTGTTGAAGCAGACGGTAACATCAGCATCGCGATAGTGAATTATATGGTATTTGAATTTAATGCATAAATTAGGTGCGCTGCCGTCATAGTAAATTGGATAAAATCTTGCATCGTGATCGCAATAGAGACCGCAGTGGGAAATATCTTAACTGTATGTAAATCTCATCAAAATGATAAGAAAATATTATATCTTCATTAGAAGTTTTTAATCCTTAAAAAAACTTCTAATTATTATGCATCGGTGTACGCGTAGTAATTAGCAGTGTGATCGCTGACGGTGCTGGGGTTTGCTATAATGTATGATGGCGTACTGTTCATGTCCGGTAAGTGTTATGTGTTGTAACGGATGTAAAATTTCAGGACCACCCGTGGACGTTGGGGTCACCATGTACGTGCTCTCCATCAGCTCCTTATCTGAAGTTAAAATGGTATTTGAGTGACTTGTTTTAAGTAGACGGTCGGTTAGTGCGAGAGTTGAAGAGAAGAGTTTAGGCTAGTTGACCTCGGTCGAGCGACGGCAATGTTTTTAGTTCTTAGTCGCAGCTTAATCCTCGTTCGATCGAAGGCGCCCCGGCGTCACATCACCGTCCTCTGGTTTGGTTTTCACGAGGTGAAGTGCGCGCTCGACTCACGATTGGGCTTGATTGCAGGTCCGCCAGTGGAGGTTGGCGTCACCATGTATGTGCTCTCTATCAGCTCCGTCTCCGAAGTGCTCATGGTACTCGCCACTGTCAGCTCACGCTTGTCTCGGTCGCTCCGGTGCCAGCCGCCGCGACCGAGCAGCCCCAGATACGAGGCTGCGAGCATGCCGGCGTTATGGAGCGGACCGCCCGGACGGCGCACCATCAGCTCTCTTTACCAATGATACATTCTCAAATTTAACACATATCAGCCACTGGAAGTTCTTAATGTTTAATTGGCTGTTATGGTGCACTCCTCCGGGTCCGTCCACTAAGACCTAACTACATAATAAAATGTACCTTGCTAATAAGCATCCAAACCTCCAAGCAAGACACTGTCGTAAATTTGCTCCATTGTTGTTCTTTTGTTTTGAGCTTTTTATGTTTTTTGAGTAGGTACTTGTTGTGTGTGGACCTAACTATTGTCTCTCAGATCGGCGCCTAGCACTTCAGACTATTACCATCAGCCTTACATTTATCTTACTTTATATTATTTTTTAGTAGTCTTGCTATGAATGTTTTAAATGTTTAGACCGTTGTCCAAAAAGTTCCGCTTGGACGTGGAAACTTAAACATTCCCTTTTTACGTGTCCCTCATTCCTTCACCTTTCATTGATTTGGTTAGACATAGGAGCATCCTCGCTCGAAGACGAGGTTTAAAGCTGTTTCAAGATAATTTTATCTATATTTCAACGCCGCGAATGTTATTGTTACGGGAATATTTGGACCTTGATGTGTTTCATTGTGAATTGAAACCGAGATACCCTTGATATCGGTTTCAAAGTAATATTTTTGTGATCAGGGTGTATGACCCCTAGTGGAAACCAAATCAAGGGGACTTTTAACGTCACTTTAAAACGTGACCGGACACAAGGGAATAAGATGATAGTGACATATGTTCAGATAGTATACATATTAGTACCCACTCAAGAGTTGCTTTCCGCTTCTCGTAAATTTTTGTTGTATACAATTGTTTGTACTCATTGTTTGTTACATTTGATTATGTATTAGATCTGTTTGATCATTTTACTAAAACTTGTGCTCCTAATTCAAGTGTTTCTTTATTTTGATTTGCATAATAGTAAATTTGTATGGAACTGTTCAAAAAATATATTTTCCTCGTTCAAATCTTTAAATGAATGAAATCCATTTGAAATGTAGTGTAAAGGCGTAAACTGATTATCAGCTTTCCTATTTTCCTTCTTAAATATCATTATCATTGTACGTTTTGAGATATTGAACAAAACCTAATCGATTCTGAATACGATCGTTTCGGTTTTAAGGACTTCACCTTGGACTTCTATTTCCGGCAATTTTGGACGGATCCGAGGTTGGCGTATAAGAAGAGACCCGGCGTTGAAACACTTTCAGTTGGTTCGGAGTTCATACGCAACATATGGGTACCGGATACTTTCTTTGTGAACGAGAAGCAATCGTATTTTCACATCGCCACCACGAGCAACGAATTCATTCGGATTCATCACTCGGGTTCTATAACACGGAGTATACGGTAAGTTGGATGTCTATGATAAGGCATAATGTCTCTCCTCTCTCTCTCTTCATCTCCCAACTCTGCTAATATATGTTATTTGTACTTCTAGAAAATTTCGCTTTACATACGTATACGGATATTGTTTAATATTCGTATACTAGTCCATAGTAGACAAAAAAATATTTTAGATGTTGACTACCTGTTCCTCGCACGATTTGCAGACCGTAATATAATTTTAGACGAAATTTGTCTGAAACATTCATTGAGAGTAAGCGCAACCGCAAATGACTTTCTATAGCAACCGTAACTATAGCAACCGCATAAATAATACGAAGTGAAAATGTTTATAAAAGTGAATTACAAATAAAAAAATTAAGTAAATTTTCTGTCTACTGCATACACCATTTGGCTAGATGCTACTAAGTCTTTCAAATGTGCCTTGAGATAGTCGACTTTATACTAACGCAAACTGAACACTAAAAGTATTTAGTAATTTTGTTACAGAGATTAAAAAAAAAAATTGAACATTGTTTTGGCAAAGCAACGCCTGAAAGTTAGAGAATCGATTTCACTGCGGTTTCGCGTTTGAAACTTTACGGTTCACGTTAACTGCTATAATTTTTGTTTCGAAATTAAAGCCGTTTCTAAGGGAACGATGTTGTGCACGAAATAATTTGTGGCAACAGGCGAATAATTTGTTACTTTGTATGATAAATCAACTCCTGCTAAGTTAACAGAGATAGTGTTAAAAGTATGTCTACTAGACCTCCAATGGCAAATGGCACCTCTGGTGTTAGTATCTTTTAACATAATGATATCTCTTATCTCTAAATATTCATCTTACCATTTTGACACACGATTGTATACGTATCTTGTAGTAACATGGGCCGTGCTTTACAGGTTGACCATCACTGCCTCCTGCCCGATGGACCTGCAGTATTTCCCCATGGATCGTCAATTGTGCAACATCGAGATTGAGAGTTGTGAGTTGTTTGTTCACGCAAAGTATGATATCATTACGTACATCAATGATATTTAGCTTACATTAGTTATTACATATTTTATCTTAACCAAGCCTAGTTCCCGCTTGAGAAGATTTCAAGTATAACAAAAGCAGCGACTTCTACTTACATACCATAAGCATCGGACTGCGCGGGCGGAATCTATAGGCTTTATTTAACCGTAGACAATGTTCCAAATGAATTGTTAAGCTTATGATTTCCCTTTCTGGGCATACTGAGGCGGCGCGCATTCATCTTAACGCATCACATTTAGTAGTTCAATCAGTACTTTCACTATTAGGTGTATTATTAAAAAAAAACCCCAGTGCGATGGGTGCGTATTTTACCGTTCCATATCTCTGCATGGTACAGTCGGCTACACCATGCGGGACATCCGATATAAGTGGAACGAGGGGCCCAACTCAGTTGGCGTATCGAGCGAGGTGTCGCTGCCGCAGTTCAAGGTGCTCGGCCATCGTCAGCGAGCCATGGAGATCTCCCTTACAACAGGTAACGAGCGCCAATGCAAAGGTCGTACACAACGTTTAACCCTTTATCGCTCGATTTGCACTAATTCAAATTTCCATTACACCTAATATATATCTAGCCTTAACCTTTGCATTTGTTTTATTGAATATTATAGTACATAAATAAAATAAATATAAAAAATTCTAGATATTATAATTGCTACGATCTACAGATAGATACTTAAGTAACATAAATAAATTACTTTGTATTATTTTTGTTAATGCGACGACATGCAATCCGACCAACTTCCGTTTTCTGATGTTGTCTTTGAATAATGTTATGTCGTCTTTTTTTTTCTTTTGTTGAATACAATGCCTTGTTTATTCCGGAGCAATAAGGGGTTAAGGAACAACCACGCTTACATCACCTGTACACGGGCTTGCGTGATTGCTTCTCGCATGCAATTCGCTTGCTTATCAGGCGGGTCGATATATTGAAACGCAACTTTAACATAAATCTCGACTACTCGAGGGGTGTTATTATTATTACTATTTATTTCATTGAGCTTCTCTTTACAGGAAACTACTCCCGCTTGGCGTGCGAGATTCAATTCGTCCGTTCGATGGGCTATTATCTTATTCAGATTTACATTCCGTCTGGTCTCATTGTCATCATATCCTGGGTATCATTCTGGTTGAATCGGAACGCGACTCCGGCCCGCGTGTCGCTCGGTGTTACCACCGTGTTGACAATGACTACGCTTATGTCCTCCACTAACGCCGCCCTGCCCAAGATCTCCTACGTGAAATCTATCGATGTGTACCTCGGCACCTGCTTCGTGATGGTTTTCGCGAGTCTACTAGGTAACACGAGAGTCTTCTTTGTGTTGCTTCATTATATTATATGTTAAGAATACATTGCATTTCTTCCGAATGTCAAAACTTATTAATTACAATTGTGTGCATGATGCGTGTTATATTTTCAGGTTGTTTAATGTACTGAAATAATTTTATTTCTCCATATTGTGCAGACATGTTAATTTAAATATATGTGATATATAGAAAACTGCAGTGCTACGCGATTGTTTAGTTTTCTATGTGTGGTAAAAGAAAATGTTTATTCGTTTCAGAGTACGCCACCGTGGGTTACATGGCTAAAAGGATACAGATGAGGAAGCAACGATTCACTGCCGTTCAGAAAATAGCTGCCGAGAAGAAAGTGCAAGTAGACGGACCCCCCGGACCATCGGAGCCGTTGCCACCGCCCCGCACTAGCACCCTGACAAGACCAATGCCCCCGACACGCTCGACGGTGAGACCGCTGCATAAATAGCTATAAGAAATCACATTAAAGGACACGCATCTACCTTAAATATAGTCTTACAACCCTCACACGCAGGAAGTCCGATTCAAGGTGCACGACTCCAAGGTGTATTCCAAAGGAGGCACACTGGAGAACACCATCAACGGAGCCCGAGGAGCCGCACCGGTACCGCCGCCCCCGCAAGCCGAGGACGACGTCATCCCAGCGCACCTGATCCACGCTTCGAAGGTTTGTATCCAATGTGAAACCCCACAATCTTTGCGCTGACGATGGTTTACAGCTGTATAACACGATAGTGTATTGCTTGCGAGCGCGCTGACCCGCACTGCGATTGTTTTTGTAAGTACTGCGCCCCACGAACACTGCAGCTGCAGCAGCAGTGCAGGTGAATGCTTTGACGGTTTGTCGCGTCGCTGCTTGGATGTTAATTGTAGAGGTGAACAAATTTTACAGGGCCTCAACAAACTCTTGGGCACCACGCCATCGGACATCGACAAGTACTCCCGCATCGTATTCCCCGTCTGCTTCGTTTGCTTTAATCTAATGTATTGGATAATATACCTGCACGTGTCGGACGTCGTGGCTGACGACCTGGTGTTGCTCGGCGAGGAGAACTAAGCGACCACTGGCTACCCGGACCTGAACCACGCTCAAACATAATACAGTCATAGATCTACCCTATGTTTCCGTTACTAGATAAAACTGCTTTTTATCAGTAATCAGGTAGTGCGAATTATCATATAATCGTTTTTCCTTTAAATGTTATAAAATAAATGTTTAAAAAACGTAAATAAAAAAAAAAAAATGTTTCTCGTAATAATCGTCAATAGGTCGATTCTATTTTAATTTCTAATATCACTTTGATTAGACAAAGTAGCATGCACACCGTTATATTAAATTGATGATGATGATGAGATTTCACTATTCCCTAAATTTGCAACAACATTATTATCATTTTAGTTTAGTGTATTTTTTTCCCATTGAAGCAAAGACTAAATTAGTGTAATTACCATACTGAGAATTAATCTATACTGTAGTTGACATATTCGTATATTTAGTAACTCTAGTCTTTGACACTCCTTTCTATATGGTTAAGAGAAAATAAAACATAGAATTAGATAAATTTAACTTATATGCTATTTATGTTTAACGTATAGAAAATAATCAATTATTAAATAAAATTATGTAGGGTGGATGTACGAAACCTTATTTAACTTAATGCATGTTTCATGTTTCACAAATAATAGTGTTTTTAGATCGATTTATGTTAGTTAGACTTATCAAGAATAAATGTCGTTTAGATCGTTAGTGTATTATGAAATAATTTCATTTGGACAATCAAACTATACTATGTTTCTATTAAAAAAAAAAATTCTATATCGTAAGTATAAGTCGGTAGAAAAATTATAGCAATAGATATATATATATTTACATAATGGAAATATTGAAGTGTAGTATACTTCGGAAATGAGTAACCCTATTGAGAAAATATATTCCCTCTGTCCTGTTTGACCTATTTAATCAACTATATAAAATACAAACACGTCGAAATTAACTATTGCACAAATTCATCCCTTGTAATTACGTATCTTATTAAATATTTAGATAAATGTATGTATCTAGTGATATGGGTAGTAAACAGTATCTATATTAAGAGTTCATCTTATAGTTTCACTATACTTTAAAATTGTTTCTTCTGATCTTTCATAACTAATAAGTTCTTGTCGGTCGGAAGATTTATAACTTAACTACTTAATCGGCTCACTTTTATGTGATAAGTGATAAGGGGAGTTGAAAAACATACATCAGAATGATGCAGTACGGATCATAACATCGGTAAATGTATTCGCGTCTAGTTTCATACGGCGTCTGTATACATTAAGTGCTTTTTTTCAGCGTCTGTTGACCTCTTTACTTATTCTTCAGTCTACTTCTGTTACTATACAATACTTAGCTTTTATATATTTGGTACTGACGTATAATAATGCAGTCAGTTTGTTGTATTAAGCTATATCGCGTAGGAGCTCACATTCTTGATACTTTCTGAAGAGTATGAAATGTTAAACTCTCACATTTAGATAACCGGTTGGTTATTGCAAATAGTAAATGTAACTATAGTGAAAGTGTGAGCTGCATTTTTTTTTAGAAACGTAAGCTTCTTTTTCTTTCAAAAGTGTACAATCGTCTATGTAGTGTTTTACAGTGAATGGCTTAAAAGTATATCACAATTTAAATCATCTTACTAAAGTTCGTAGAATGGGATATAGAGTTAGCTTTTTTAAATTTTCTTAATAAAGTTAGAGATAATTTAGTACAAATCATTACCGTCATGTTTTATAACTATGTAGTGAAAATGAATTGCAAACCGTAGATATAAATGATTACTTTCAGTTTTCGGAATTTGCTCAACCGTATACAAATGATGAAATTGAAAGTTTAATGTAAAGTTCAAATGAAATGATCGTTTAGGAATTGTAATACGTAGAGTAGATAGAGATTGTACAATAAGATACATTTATTTTTACATCATACTCTTTAGGGAAAGCTTTATTGAAACTGAGTACCTGCTGAACAACTTTATAATAGCGCTTTCATATTTAATGTTAGTTTTAATATAATGATGATAGTTTCATGGGATGTTAAAGATTGAGTTTTTCATATGCACCACATATGTCAATGGACATCTGTGTAATTTCTTCTGAAATAAGATATAAATATCTAATATTTCTTTATTAAAATTTTATGAATGTTTAGCATTAAAATATTTTTAGACTTACGTGCATGAATAGTTGTTACTCTTTGCTTTTGTGGTTGATTGACTTGTATGTATTGAAACGTTGATTGGCGTCAATGAGAAAACAACGTGTTTTATTCAAGAGTATAATTGGAGAATCGGTAAATATAAATACAAACATACGAGGCAGATTACTAGTGAAAATTAACGCAGCAAAGTGTACGTTGGCACGTTGGGTGTGAGATCTATAAATAATAATCTCAGCGCGATAAATGTTTGCTCTTTAGATTTATTCGTTTCACTGTCAAATGTAGCCAATTGTGAATATCGTAGTTGAACATGTTCGTTTTAGTCAAAGCCATTTAAATTTATTCGTGTAGTAAATTGGCTGTTTGTCTCGCAGTTTTAATAGTGGTTGATGCGTGAACATTTACGCAAACATCTTCACATAAGCAAGGATGCAAACACATCCATCACAAACAAAAAGTAGCGGAATCTAGCGTAAGCGTTAAGGCCCATAGAAATGTTTTCGAAATTGATGAAAAACCTTGACCGAAATTCAATAATTCTAATTTAGGGGAGGAAGTCCTGACGTAGAAACCAAATACAACCACGTTATAGTAATAGAATGTTATAATAGTCGCTTTAAGTTTTCAGTCGAGGAAACGATGAAAATGCTTTATCATATTGTTGAATTACTTAATGTTCGTATAGAAATATAGGTGAAATTTATATTTTGGTCATTATTAAAAGATTCGAGTTAATTAATCAAGAGTAAGTATAAATTATGATACATGTTGAATAAGAAATGGATTCGTATTGTACTGCACCTAGTTAGTAAGAAGTAGAGTAGCGTAGCCGCGTGGGTGCGGGCGGGAAGCGGCCGGGGTGCGGTGTACAATACAATCTGCTTTTCAAAGGGAATGATACTTACCCCCGGCTTCACCCACACCTCACGCTACCCGCCTGTAAACCACGCCAGTGAAACCAAATTCTAAATCACATTTAAATAAATACTAGTAATATTTTATTGTACACATATATTGTCAAGTAAAATGAAACTAGATGAACTAACCTAATAAACTAAACTAACAAACCAATAAATAGATAACAGATTAATATTTTAGACACACCTCTATTATGTTTTCAATGGTTCACAATAATAACAAGTATATAAACAAAATAATGAATCAAATAACATTTCGATTGTATAATTCGGATAAAAGTAATGACATCACTAAATTGTGAAAATCGATATCAAAAGGTAATCAATCGTCTTTCTAATCATTTATAACAATATCAGAATAAAACCAATACTAATAACATCCCCTCAACGTCATATATCATCAGCAGAACTCTGCCGCGTTGAGCCTGTAGTGGATATTAAAAACATATAATTTATATTGAGTGTTTTAATATCAGGCCTGCATGGAGCACCAGCGCTGAGCCACTGTACGTTTATTGTTTATTGAATACCTCATTAACTAACCATAATAACAACAACAACAACAACAACAACAACAACAATTGCAGTCTTTTGTCTACTTTATTTAATTGAACGGTACTTTTAATTGCGCTTATAATGAATGTTACTTGGGTAAGAATGTTTGTGTAGAGTACTATCGTCTCCTAAGGATATCCTTTAGCCGTTGTGGTGCCAAACTTGGGGCTGTTCGTGATTCGTATAAGCTTGTTAATATTATTAATAATTATTACTAGATCTTCGTTTCATTTATTTACTTATCATTCCTGTATTGTTGAAGTTTTGTAAGTGGTTAAAATATATTATTGATGTTTCCGTTATTCACTTATTGAATTTGCACTACTTTTAAGATGTTTCATCGTTTAGGATATTTTGGATATGTATTCGTTACGATTTCCTAAGGCATCGTCCACGTTAATTCTATATGATAACCTTTATATATGTAATTTTTTTAATTATTCAACCTTATAAAGCTTAACGGTTTTAATGAATATAAAAATTTTCTGTTAATTTACACATTTATAATAGCTACAGTTTGAGCTTGCGACTATTATGAACAGTTTATAGTGGGAAAGACTTTTTTTTTTTTTATAATCAATAAAATAGGATGTGACGTCGAGTTGTACGATGTGGATCAGTTTGAAGTCGCCGGACGGATCCGGCGACTTGTTTGCCAATGCTTAGAGATGAAAGTAGAAGTAAATTCCTGTCTGAAATCCGGGTCGAGCGATGCCACGCCGCGTCTTATTGACCTGTGCGAGCAAGAGGCATATACAACTTCAAGGTTACAATTTTCTATTCATGCTATCGTTTATATATTTATATATGTATAACTATCAATAATAGCGCTTTGTGACGTTAATGACGTGTCAATCGGTTTCATACTATACGAGCATAACATTGGACGCGTGATGACCCCGTGTTGGTATTGAACGGACCTCTGAAATCAAATTAGGTTTGTACTTCATTCGAATCTCTGGAGTTAGATAATTTCACAATTGTTCTGCAGATCAGACAAACGGTTAACGGGATTGGTAGTAATGAAAAAAAAAATGTGTCATTTCCCTCGGCGATCCCGAATAAGATTATTTCGATATTGCGTTTGTATGCGAATAGATTAATATAACGCCGTCCGTCTGTGACGAACTGAATCGCAGACGTCTTTTATAAACGCTACATCTGTACCTAATGCGTAGCTTTAATTAGGTACGTACGAAATTTAATATACACGAGATACCTTAATTTATATTTCAGTTGATAACTATTTGGAGCGCTCTTTTCCTATGTAACGTTTACACTGCATCGATGATTATAATGTTAAGAGTTTATTGTATCGATTCCGAAATAGACTTGTATGAATACTTAATTTCTTCCAATAGTGTTTTACGAACATTGTAGTAATTAATAATTATTATATTACAAACGTTTAAAAAAATTACATGTACCCCTTTATATGTGTTCTTCCTTTACGACTGCAAGGTGCGGTGAGTGTGTATGCTTTGTTTTAGTATTGAAATATTTAATGTAAAGTCAAAGTATTTGTTTATATATTAGTTTATTAAGTATTTATTGTTCTGTGTTCTTTTGTTGCATACAAATGATGTGGTATTGGTGTGATTAATGATGTTGCTCAAACTAAATGACTTTAAAAACATGTAGTGACCATTATACGAAATTTAGTTCTGTGATCCAATAAATTATATGATCAAAAAAATTTTTTTTATTTGTTCTATAAATGAAATCCTTCATATACTTATGTAATAATTTCTATATAAGTACATTGCTTTCACCCTAAGAATGTAAAACGTACAAGAGACTACGAAATAGATATTATAAAATATTTTTCATTTTCATAGCATGAACATTCGCTTTGTCATCTATATAAAGTAACAAACATGATTTCTATGAAAAGCCAAATGGGCGGAAATCGGTATTTGTGTTGAGAAAAGAACGAGATATAATCTCCTCGACACAAACTCGGAATTTATCGTAAGCCGTACCGCCCGTTGGGTTTACTCACTCTTATATAATATCAACCGAAGCTATTTTAACTTTATCGAAACACTTTGACATTTTAAAGAAATTGTTATTATTATTATTATTTTTTATAAATTAAGCGAGGAGACGAGCGGGACGTTCACCTGATGGTAAGTGATTGTCCTGTGCTAAATAAAATGATATACACTGCACCATATTACGCTCGTCGCCTGAGACGTAAAATGTTGATTCTCTTAAGACGGCAGAAATAGCTTTCATCATTAATGACCAAAGTTACCGTTTGTTGAATTTTGTGGTAATAATTAATTATTTATAAGGGATGTTTCTACACGCGGAGTCCTTTTTATGTGCCCAATGTAGAGAAGGAGGTCCGATCCTTTGACACGAACGCCAAAAAGCGAAATCGAACGGCGACCGACGTAGTCCGAGTTGAGCCGAAGCAACACAAATCGACCAGGTACAAGTTCCCACTCTGATAATAGGGCGGCTTCCCGAATTGTGCTCCAGGACGCGGGGCTGCGGAGGCGATATAATAATATGCTCAAGACGCCGAAGAAACGGACAAACAAAAATTCAACAAAATATCTTTAACCTCCTGCAGATATTATATTTAGGTAGAAACCATCGTCACCTAAACATAGTTTAGTGCAAGCTAAATTTTTTTGCAGAAAATTAAAGAAACATACATATATACTTATGTATGCAGAGGTCCTTAGGAGGAACCTGTGCTCAGGTACAAATTGTTGACAAAGGCTAACCTTCGAAACTAGTCTATTGTTCACCATTTCAGTAAACACGTAAGTTTTACCTATAATCCTTTTATTGTATTAATTTGCCACTAGATGACGCTGGGAACCATGAACTTCCTTTTTTATTCAATGGACCGACGCCACGAGCCGGACGTTCATTTGATGGTAAGTGATACGCCTGTTCATAACAAAGTCGCGTTGAGACATAAGATGTTGTCTCGTTACCACCAGTAATTACATTCGCTACAGCACCCTTCAAACCGAAATACATTAGTTCTTGTCGGCTGCAATAGGAGCTGCGGAGGTAACTACCTAGACCGTCTCCAGCAACAGAGACGTACCACCAGCAAAAAAGTCTGTAGAATTGATTTAATTTTGGACTTACTATATATATTCAGATATTAAGAGGGAGTATACAATGGCAGAACAACGTCAACGGTGTCCAGCGAGCAAATTATGCAAACAAACAAAACAAGGTATTTTATATCTTATACCTAGTCCGGTAAGTTCTGTTACAAATGAAAATGCATTGTTTTTTTTTAATGGAGTAATGTAATAATTAAAATGTATACCTACGCATTTATTAGTCTCTGCAAAACATATTACGCACTGTTTCCAAGAGAAATTTCCACCACCGCATCTGCTTGATGCTTGCTCTATAGATTTTTTAAGAGACTCCATGTCGCCGTGTCGTTTAGAGCAGCAACAGGCCATGTCCTCTAAAACTGACCATAATGTAAGTCTGGGCTAGATGAGAGCCAGTCTTCAGGTCTTATAAAATCGCTCTTATAATTTGTGTTCTGTTAAGAAATCAGATGCAGAGTCCTGCTGAAATGTCCACGATACATTTTTAAAAAGTGTATTGCCGGGAGGTTTCACAACATGATCCAAGACTGTATCTTGATACACTTTGGCCGAAGTATTCACTCGTTTTTCACAAAAATGTAGTTTTGTGACTCCTTGATAAGACACACCCTATCAAACCATCACTGACGTAGAATGATGATGATGATGATGGACTATTACAATTTAGAAAGAGTTTAAGTTATTATATTAAAAACCATAATGCATATAGCATTTACTTAAGGTATATTAATTTTAGAAAGTTTTATATGGTTAGCATTGGAGGGTGTATTGGTGATGAGCTTTCTAAAATAATTCACATAGTGCCTCGTATGCATAGTATGAACAACACAACTAATTATAATTACAAGTAGAATTGTGAAAAAAGCGAATGAATAGTGTAATCTTCTATTAATTCATGTATCGATGTTTGTTTACAGACGCCAGACGTCCGGTACACGGCCTCGCTGTGAGGGTGTACTACGTCAAAACTTGTGTTCACCCCGGGGAAGTTGAACTTAGTAAATTTCAGGGGCACCACGTGCTCGTCGCGTAAACAAGTTGTAGTGCGACTGTACCGACATCTCTTGCAGAAATTTGAGAAACTTTAAAGCGCCATCTAGAGAAAAATCTAAGTGGGCATAAGTTCCTGTAGAAAGTTTAATGGTAGTAGATCTCCGTTTCCGGAGACCGTCTAGATAGGTACCACCGCAGCAGCTACTGCAGCCGACAAAAAGTACTGCGCAAACATCACTGTGTTCCAGTTTGAGGAGCGTTGCAGCTAGTGTAATTGCTAGGTTAACGAGTCACATGTTATGTCGCAATGTCGTGCAGTATTCATTTCTTCTTCTTCGTCGGTATCACTCTTGACAGAGTGGTCGTGTTCATCACTTTAGGTGTTGGTCGCAAGCTTAACAACACGTCGCCATTCCTGTGTTTGCCGCCTTCCGCTATCTTATCTTATCCTATCTTATCTGGACTATCTCACTAACGTTGTTCCTCGAGGCCTGATACCTTCAACCTTTCCCTAGACCACAAGACGCTCAATAGCTACCCTCTCCTCGGCAGTTGGCGGTGGTGCAGTATATATCATCCTAACTATGGCCACGTTGTTAAGGGCAGGCGTATCACTTACCATCAGGTGTACGTGTCGCTCGTCTCGTCTCTTAATATTTTCAAAACCCACATTGCATAACTGGGGCAGAGTATGTATCATATTGCAATATATCGCAGTTAAATCACATGACAACCGTTTGGCAACGTGGCCAATTTGGCTTGGTCGGCGAGCGTAGACTGTTTAATTGGAATAAACGGTGATTCCGAGGATGGACGAGGACAAGCAGATTATATTCTCTACAAAACCGGTAGAATTATTCACAAACCTCCAAATTAGTCTTTATAGATAATTCACATACTTTTACATAATCACTTTTAATCAATTAAATAGGTGATAGTGGTTGGCCCGGTAGCCTCGGGCTAGTAAGAATAGGACTAAGGTAAGCCCTTCCTGTAATAAGAGGCGACTAAAAGAGTCTAGGAGTTTCGCGGGCGCTGACGGTGGGGGCCCTTATCGCCCAACAAGCGAACTTGCGTGGGACAGCGTATGGCTCAGCGATCGTGCAACCGATGCCACTCTACAGTTCTTGGGGCACCGGTGCGTTTCATAAAAGATCTCGGAGCCTCTACAAATGCACTGATACAGGCTACCGTAGGGTGAGTAAGGAGTGAAAATCTCACATAACCCTGAGTTACCCACAAAAGCAGGTTTCCCCTCGAAACCAAAAAAAAAAGTGATAGTGGTAGGTCTCTGTTGCCGGAGACCGTCTAGGTAGGTATCACCGCAGGCTTAGTGGAGCCAACAAACAGTAATGAGAAAACATTACTGTGTTCTAGTTTGATGTTGTAGCTAATGTAATTACTATGGTAATTCAACACTCTATGTGGCAAGGTGACGAGCGCAATGTGGTATTGTGTTTACCATCCTAACTAGCGTCAAGTTGTTACGTTCAGGCGTAACACTTACCACCAGGTGAACATCCCGCTCGTCTTTTCGCTTAATTGACGGTTTCGTTTAAATCCACAAACCACGGTCTTGCGCTGTTTGAATCCAGTGGCCCCCAGCGATTTTTGTAACAGTGTTCATATTCATTAAATTAAGAGTATGGAGATCACAGTTTTCTTTGATGAAAATATTGATCCCAGCTTCAAGATTTACGGAAGCTTCCAGAAAAATATAAAATCTCTCTAACCAAATTTTACATCTATCATTACTCTCGTTTGGTTTTTTATTTAATATGATTGGATATTGTAAGAGGTCCCGCACAACAACTCGCGAATCTCGAGTCAACCTCACCTGCTCGCGGTGCACCCTGCTAATCAACAAGTAGTGCACGCGTTTTTCCTCTAGTCGCTCGCCTAATGAAATGTTAATAGAATATTAATTATAGCAAACATAACACAGGGGTGTAAGAGGTGCCCTCACGTCAACTCACGGAACCCAAGCCAACCTCACCTGCTCGCGGTGCACCCTGCTAATCAACAAGTAGTGCACGCGTTTTTCCTCTAGTCGCTCGCCTAATGAAATGTTAATAGAATATTAATTATAGCAAACATAACACAGGGGTGTAAGAGGTGCCCTCACGTCAACTCACGGAACCCAAGCCAACCTCATCTGCTCGCGGTGCACCCTGCTAATCAACAAGTAGTGCACGCGTTTTTCCTCTAGTCGCTCGCCTAATGAAATGTTAATAGAATATTAATTATAGCAAACATAACACAGGGGTGTAAGAGGTGCCCGCACGTCAACTCACGGAATCCAAGCCAACCTCACCTGCTCGCGGTGCACCCTGCTAATCAACAAGTAGTGCACGCGTTTTTCCTCTAGTCGCTCGCCTAATGAAATGTTAATAGAATATTAATTATAGCAAACATAACACAGGGGTGTAAGAGGTGCCCTCACGTCAACTCACGGAACCCAAGCCAACCTCATCTGCTCGCGGTGCACCCTGCTAATCAACAAGTAGTGCACGCGTTTTTCCTCTAGTCGCTCGCCTAATGAAATGTTAATAGAATATTAATTATAGCAAACATAACACAGGGGTGTAAGAGGTGCCCGCACGTCAACTCACGGAATCCAAGCCAACCTCACCTGCTCGCGGTGCACCCTGCTAATCAACAAGTAGTGCACGCGTTTTTCCTCTAGTCGCTCGCCTAATGAAATGTTAATAGAATATTAATTATAGCAAACATAACACAGGGGTGTAAGAGGTGCCCGCACGTCAACTCACGGAACCCAAGCCAACCTCACCTCCTCGCGGTGCACCCTGCTAATCAACAAGTAGTGCACGCGTTTTTCCTCTAGTCGCTCGCCTAATGAAATGTTAATAGAATATTAATTATAGCAAACATACCACAGGGGTGTAAGAGGTGCCCTCACGTCAACTCACGGAACCCAAGCCAACCTCACCTGCTCGCGGTGCACCCTGCTACTCAACAAGTAGTGCACGCGTTTTTCCTCTAGTCGCTCGCCTAATGAAATGTTAATAGAATATTAATTATAGCAAACATAACACAGGGGTGTAAGAGGTGCCCTCACGTCAACTCACGGAACCCAAGCCAATCTCACCTGCTCGCGGTGCACCCTGCTAATCAACAAGTAGTGCACGCGTTTTTCCTCTAGTCGCTCGCCTAATGAAATGTTAATAGAATATTAATTATAGCAAACATAACACAGGAGTGTAAGAGGTGCCCTCACGTCAACTCACGGAACCCAAGCCAACCTCACCTGCTCGCGGTGCACCCTGCTACTCAACAAGTAGAGCACGCGTTTTTCCTCTAGTCGCTCGCCTAATGAAATGTTAATAGAATATTAATTATAGCAAACATACCACAGGGGTGTAAGAGGTGCCCTCACGTCAACTCACGGAACCCAAGCCAACCTCACCTGCTCGCGGTGCACCCTGCTACTCAACAAGTAGTGCACGCGTTTTTCCTCTAGTCGCTCGCCTAATGAAATGTTAATAGAATATTAATTATAGCAAACATAACACAGGGGTGTAAGAGGTGCCCTCACGTCAACTCACGGAACCCAAGCCAACCTCACCTGCTCGCGGTGCACCCTGCTACTCAACAAGTAGTGCACGCGTTTTTCCTCTAGTCGCTCGCCTAATGAAATGTTAATAGAATATTAATTATAGCAAACATAACACAGGGGTGTAAGAGGTGCCCTCACGTCAACTCACGGAACCCAAGCCAATCTCACCTGCTCGCGGTGCACCCTGCTAATCAACAAGTAGTGCACGCGTTTTTCCTCTAGTCGCTCGCCTAATGAAATGTTAATAGAATATTAATTATAGCAAACATAACACAGGGGTGTAAGAGGTGCCCGCACGTCAACTCACGGAATCCAAGCCAACCTCACCTGCTCGCGGTGCACCCTGCTACTCAACAAGTAGTGCACGCGTTTTTCCTCTAGTCGCTCGCCTAATGAAATGTTAATAGAATATTAATTATAGCAAACATACCACAGGGGTGTAAGAGGTGCCCTCACGTCAACTCACGGAACCCAAGCCAACCTCACCTGCTCGCGGTGCACCCTGCTACTCAACAAGTAGTGCACGCGTTTTTCCTCTAGTCGCTCGCCTAATGAAATGTTAATAGAATATTAATTATAGCAAACATAACACAGGGGTGTAAGAGGTGCCCGCACGTCAACTCACGGAACCCAAGCCAACCTCACCTGCTCGCGGTGCACCCTGCTACTCAACAAGTAGTGCACGCGTTTTTCCTCTAGTCGCTCGCCTAATGAAATGTTAATAGAATATTAATTATAGCAAACATAACACAGGGGTGTAAGAGGTGCCCTCACGTCAACTCACGGAACCCAAGCCAACCTCACCTGCTCGCGGTGCACCCTGCTACTCAACAAGTAGTGCACGCGTTTTTCCTCTAGTCGCTCGCCTAATGAAATGTTAATAGAATATTAATTATAGCAAACATAACACAGGGGTGTAAGAGGTGCCCGCACGTCAACTCACGGAACCCAAGCCAACCTCACCTGCTCGCGGTGCACCCTGCTACTCAACAAGTAGTGCACGCGTTTTTCCTCTAGTCGCTCGCCTAATGAAATGTTAATAGAATATTAATTATAGCAAACATAACACAGGGGTGTAAGAGGTGCCTTCACGTCAACTCACGGAACCCAAGCCAATCTCAACTGCTCGCGGTGCACCCTGCTAATCAACAAGTAGTGCACGCGTTTTTCCTCTAGTTGCTCGCCTAATGAAATGTTAATAGAATATTAATTATAGCAAACATAACACAGGGGTGTAAGAGGTGCCCTCACGTCAACTCACGGAACCCAAGCCAATCTCACCTGCTCGCGGTGCACCCTGCTAATCAACAAGTAGTGCACGCGTTTTTCCTCTAGTCGCTCGCCTAATGAAATGTTAATAGAATATTAATTATAGCAAACATAACACAGGGGTGTAAGAGGTGCCCTCACGTCAACTCACGGAACCCAAGCCAATCTCACCTGCTCGCGGTGCACCCTGCTAATCAACAAGTAGTGCACGCGTTTTTCCTCTAGTCGCTCGCCTAATGAAATGTTAATAGAATATTAATTATAGCAAACATAACACAAGGGTGTAAGAGGTGCCCGCACGTCAACTCACGGAACCCTTTTTTTTTTTTTTAACGATGGGAAATGCATTTAGGCATCCCGCCGGGTAACGGGCGGGTATGTGGGACTCGCCGGCGCACTGCCGGAATATCCACTAAAACCAAATCGACCCCGTCCTCAGCGCTTGTCAAGGACTCCGGGATCTCTAAAAGAACGCGGACTTCTTCTCTTGGCCCTCCTAGATTCGGTAGCAGTCGGTGCATAGCACCCGCTACCTTTTGAATCCGGGGGACGAGACGATCGAAGTGCTCGACGAAGATCCATCGGCTATCTAGCTCCAGTCCAAGGTACTTGAGGTGGTCGCCAATTTGGATACTTACTTCTCCGACACATAAAAATGTATCGGGGGGTTTCTCCTTCAGTCTCGGGCGGTGAAACCACATAGCTCCAGTCTTTTGCGGTGCCACTTGCAGTCCGAGTCTCCGTATTCTGCCGATAATCATCGCTACCCCGAACTCGGCTAGCCTTGCGGTCCCTGAGAAAGAGTCCCCCTCAGCCAATATTAGCGTGTCATCTGCATAACACACCATGTTTACGCCCGGTGGAAGCACCGTCCGTAGTACCTACCGCATCGTACCCGATGTTCCACAAGAGCGGTCCTAAAACTGACCCCCGCGGAACCCCGCGCACTACAGCCCTCTCTTGTAAGCTTCCGTATCTACCGGGGTAACAGATGCTTCTGTTTGAGAGGTATGCCTTCAATACGTTCCTCAGGTACGCCGGAACTCTGTGGTAGACCAGAGCCTCATGTATGACACTCCAGGGAAGGGAATTGAAGGCGTTGACGATGTCGATGCTAACTGCCAAGACAACTCTCCCTTTGGATATCGCCTGGTGTGTCAAGGTTCTCACGTGGAGGATGGCATCCAGCGTGGAACGCCGCCGTCGAAATCCGTATTGATGATCCGCCAAGTCTGGGCCTGTATTCCCGAGATGTGTGTTTATTCGAGTGGTTATTATCCGTTCGAATAATTTACCAAGATCGTCTAAAAGACAGATTGGTCGGTAGGCTGCTGGTTCATCCACTGGTTTGCCCCATTTGTGTAGGAGCACCAGCTTTGCTCGTTTCCAATCTGCCGGATAGTAACCGTCTCGAAAGCAGTCGGTGAACAGACGTCGCAATCTCGTGCCCAGAATCGGTGTTAGAATTTTCCAGGCTCTGCCTGGGACTCCATCTGGTCCTGGGGCGATGTCCCGAGCTCCCATGGTTTGCGCCGCCTCTCGCAGTTCTGTCTCCGTGATAGAGAGCTCCTCCGACCATTCCGAGGAAACCATCTGTGCCGTTCGTATTTCCTCTTCATCCCAAGGTCCCGGAAAAAGCGTATCCAGCACGGTGGACACAAAACCAGGATCCAGGGTATCCGTGAGGGGTGGAACCCAAGGGCGCAACTTGCCGAGCACCATTTTATAGGGACGACCCCACGGGTCTTTGTTTAGCCCCTCAAGCAGGGCCCTCCAGCTCCTGGTTTTGCTTTCGGCGATGGCATCTTGCAACGCCTTGGTCGCAGTACGGTACTCTCTGTATTTGCACTCTCTCTCCTCTATCGTGGAATTTCGACGTCGCCGAGCTCGCGTGTATCTTCGACGTAATATCAGGCAGACCGTGCGAAGATCGGAGATTTCTCGTGACCACCAATATGCCGGGCCCTTCCTGCCTGTTTTGCTTCGTGGCATTGCCATATCACATATGGTTTTCATGTCCTCGCGGAGCCGAGCAACTGCATTATTCAGGCTTTCGTCCCCGCTGGGGCATGACCAGTCCACCACATGGGCAGCTGCTATAAGCAGGTCTTGGTTGCAGTGCTTAAGTGCCCATCGCCGTAGTGAGCGTCTATCAGAACGACTATTTAACGCTGTCAGCTTGGGCTCTACGTCGATAATAATGTACCGATGATCGGAGAGGGTCTCCATCTCCTCTGCAACTCTCCATCCTACCACTGAGCGTTCGGCCGAGGGTGTCGCCCATGATAAATCCACGATCGACTCCCCCTGCCAGCGCACACAGGTGCTGACTGAGCCACTATTAAGTAGTCTCATGTCAAAGCCCGCTGACCATTCGAGAACTGTGTCACCTCTTACGCTGTCTCGGCTGCTTCCCCAAGCCCTAGAGTGGGCATTAAAGTCGCCCAGCACGAGCACTGGGCGTGGTAGGCACCTGCGAACGCAGCTGGTAACCCTGTCCAGAAACTTCTCGAATTCAGCCAAGCAGGAGTTGGGTGAGACGTAGCAGCCTATAACGGCTAATGGGCCCCATTCCACCGCGATGATACCCCGTCCGGAACAAATTCTGGAGCACGGAGGGTCTCCACTACTTCCTCCCCAGTAGACAGCGACCAAGCAAACTTTGTCACCGAACCACCGTGGATGGTTTGGGATGGAGTAGGGCTCCGCCACCACTGCCAGCGATGCAGAACACTCGGGCAGACTCTGCAAGAGCAAATCTTGTGCTGCTCGGCAGTGGTTCAGGTTGCTCTGTACCATCCTGTATAGAGACCTAGCCATGACTAATCTCCATTGTTTCCTCGGAAGGGTGATAGGACGAAGCGCATACCGGAGGTTGCGCAGGCCTATCTACTCGCTTCACACGGGCGCCCGATGTCGACCTTTCCTCTTCTCTGCGACCCCTCATTGTGTTTGTAGAGAAGCACTTTCTACTGCTCAGGCGGTGGTCAGAGTTTTGACCACGATCCGCACATAGGTCACATTTCGGTGCCTTCGCTTGGCATTCTCTGGCTTTATGACCAGGATCCCCGCATATGTAGCACATTGTGCTCCTGTCTTTGGTGCTCGTGCACTGGTACCTGGAATGTCCGGTTTCCAGACACCGGAAGCATTGCAATGGTCGAGCACTGAGTACTTGGACTTTGGCGACCACCCATCCCACTTTGACCCGCTTCTCTACGGCAAGTCTATGTACGACCATGAGCGGGCATCGAATCCATGCAGTCCCCAGTCTCGTGGACCACCTGTGGATTTAACCAACTTTCACAGTGTCCACTGAGCAACCGCCGGCTTCAGCGATGGCCTCGGCGACATCCTCCTCGGTAATAGAGTCGTCCAGGTCCATGATCCGGATCTCGCCCGTTTTGTGGGGCCGCGTTACCCTGACCCCCGTTTCGAACAGAGCTTCCTGCAACTTTGCAGCGAGCGCGTTTGCTTTATCAGCACACTGCTCGCTTTCCACCTCCAGCAGTAAACCACCGTTTAAGGCCTTCTTTTGCTTGACCCCAGAGATTCCTAATTCGGTCAGGTTCACCTTTTGTTTAGCCACCGCCATAGCTTGAGCGTACGTCATAATGGCCTCCTCGGGGACTGTAACTCACGGAACCCAAGCCAACCTCACCTGCTCGCGGTGCACCCTGCTAATCAACAAGTAGTGCACGCGTTTTTCCTCTAGTCGCTCACCTAATGAAATGTTAATAGAATATTAATTATAGCAAACATAACACAGGGGTGTAAGAGGTGCCCGCACGTCAACTCACGGAACCCAAGCCAACCTCACCTGCTCGCGGTGCACCCTGCTAATCAACAAGTAGTGCACGCGTTTTTCCTCTAGTCGCTCGCCTAATGAAATGTTAATAGAATATTAATTATAGCAAACATAACACAGGAGTGTAAGAGGTGCCCTCACGTCAACTCACGGAACCCAAGCCAACCTCACCTGCTCGCGGTGCACCCTGCTACTCAACAAGTAGTGCACGCGTTTTTCCTCTAGTCGCTCGCCTAATGAAATGTTAATAGAATATTAATTATAGCAAACATAACACAGGGGTGTAAGAGGTGCCCGCACGTCAACTCACGGAACCCAAGCCAACCTCACCTGCTCGCGGTGCACCCTGCTAATCAACAAGTAGTGCACGCGTTTTTCCTCTAGTCGCTCGCCTAATGAAATGTTAATAGAATATTAATTATAGCAAACATAACACAGGAGTGTAAGAGGTGCCCTCACGTCAACTCACGGAACCCAAGCCAACCTCACCTGCTCGCGGTGCACCCTGCTAATCAACAAGTAGTGCACGCGTTTTTCCTCTAGTCGCTCGCCTAATGAAATGTTAATAGAATATTAATTATAGCAAACATAACACAGGGGTGTAAGAGGTGCCCTCACGTCAACTCACGGAACCCAAGCCAACCTCACCTGCTCGCGGTGCACCCTGCTAATCAACAAGTAGTGCACGCGTTTTTCCTCTAGTCGCTCGCCTAATGAAATGTTAATAGAATATTAATTATAGCAAACATAACACAGGGGTATAAGAGGTGCCCGCACGTCGACTCACGGAACCCAAGCCAACCTCACCTGCTCGCGGTGCACCCTGCTAATCAACAAGCAGTGCACGCGTTTTTCCTCTAGTCGCTCGCCTAATGAAATGTTAATAGAATATTAATTATAGCAAACATAACACAGGGGTGTAAGAGGTGCCCGCACGTTAACTCACGGAACCCAAGCCAACCTCACCTGCTCGCGGTGCACCCTGCTAATCAACAAGTAGTGCACGCGTTTTTCCTCTAGTCGCTCGCCTAATGAAATGTAAATAGAATATTAATTATAGCAAACATAACACAGGAGTGTAAGAGGTGCCCTCACGTCAACTCACGGAACCCAAGCCAACATCACCTGCTCGCGGTGCACCCTGCTAATCAACAAGTAGTGCACGCGTTTTTCCTCTAGTCGCTCGCCTAATGAAATGTTAATAGAATATTAATTATAGCAAACATAACACAGGGGTGTAAGAGGTGCCCTCACGTCAACTCACGGAACCCAAGCCAACCTCACCTGCTCGCGGTGCACCCTGCTAATCAACAAGTAGTGCACGCGTTTTTCCTCTAGTCGCTCGCCTAATGAAATGTTAATAGAATATTAATTATAGCAAACATAACACAGGGGTGTAAGAGGTGCCCGCACGTCAACTCACGGAACCCAAGCCAACCTCACCTGCTCGCGGTGCACCCTGCTAATCAACAAGTAGTGCACGCGTTTTTCCTCTAGTCGCTCGCCTAATGAAATGTTAATAGAATATTAATTATAGCAAACATAACACAGGAGTGTAAGAGGTGCCCTCACGTCAACTCACGGAACCCAAGCCAACCTCACCTGCTCGCGGTGCACCCTGCTAATCAACAAGTAGTGCACGCGTTTTTCCTCTAGTCGCTCGCCTAATGAAATGTTAATAGAATATTAATTATAGCAAACATAACACAGGGGTGTAAGAGGTGCCCTCACGTCAACTCACGGAACCCAAGCCAACCTCACCTGCTCGCGGTGCACCCTGCTAATCAACAAGTAGTGCACGCGTTTTTCCTCTAGTCGCTCGCCTAATGAAATGTTAATAGAATATTAATTATAGCAAACATAACACAGGGGTATAAGAGGTGCCCGCACGTCGACTCACGGAACCCAAGCCAACCTCACCTGCTCGCGGTGCACCCTGCTAATCAACAAGCAGTGCACGCGTTTTTCCTCTAGTCGCTCGCCTAATGAAATGTTAATAGAATATTAATTATAGCAAACATAACACAGGGGTGTAAGAGGTGCCCGCACGTCAACTCACGGAACCCAAGCCAACCTCACCTGCTCGCGGTGCACCCTGCTAATCAACAAGTAGTGCACGCGTTTTTCCTCTAGTCGCTCGCCTAATGAAATGTTAATAGAATATTAATTATAGCAAACATAACACAGGAGTGTAAGAGGTGCCCTCACGTCAACTCACGGAACCCAAGCCAACCTCACCTGCTCGCGGTGCACCCTGCTAATCAACAAGTAGTGCACGCATTTTTCCTCTAGTCGCTCGCCTAATGAAATGTTAATAGAATATTAATTATAGCAAACATAACACAGGGGTGTAAGAGGTGCCCTCACGTCAACTCACGGAACCCAAGCCAACCTCACCTGCTCGCGGTGCACCCTGCTAATCAACAAGTAGTGCACGCGTTTTTCCTCTAGTCGCTCGCCTAATTAAATGTTAATAGAATATTAATTATAGCAAACATAACACAGGGGTGTAAGAGGTGCCCGCACGTCAACTCACGGAACCCAAGCCAACCTCACCTGCTCGCGGTGCACCCTGCTAATCAACAAACGAGGCTCTGGCTCCCATCAACGCGCATTGGGCCAGCGTGGTGATAAATGATCTCAATCCCCCTGAACCCTGACTTACTACAGCCCCCAGTGCCCCGGAGTACCGGAGGCTATGCTGACTGTATGTGGAGATCTTTCGGGGAAGCCTATGTCCAGCAGTGGACGTTTATCAGCTGATGATGAATGAAATTATTAAATTCAATTTCTTTAAGGACAATAGACAATGAAACGGATTTCAACAACTGGTACCACCAGCCCGTTATATGCCTCTACTCTCGTTTGCAGGACGCTGTACCTGATCATATACTAAGGTGACGTTTAATACTTCATGACGGATGTAAAGAAATTAAAATATTATACTTATACCTCATTGTCAACGGAAGATCTATCTGTACTGAAGATTTTGTCGTACTGGACTAGCATCTCGATAAATAAGAAAAATAGAGAGTAACAAAAAAAGACATTGTTTTCCTAAATTCCGTCCAATTTTTTTTGCCAGGTCCCAGGAGACAACATTATTTTCCATTAAACGCTGACACTAAAAGCTAGTCGATCAAATGATAAGTGAAACACCTGCTCGTACTTATCTTAGTTAATTATCCGGATGATCAGTTTACACTATTTATTACCTTCAGCAATTTTCCATCAGGTCACCGTCATCAATTTGAATGATAGAGATGAAATGGGACGATGTTACTGATGAAAATAAAACAACATCCATCAACTCCACATAATACAGAATTACTTTAATATCATCTCATGTTAATTAAATCTACAGTAATGGAAAAATAAATAGATTTTTCATACGTAATGTCTTTGTTATGAGCTCCATTATTCTCTCGCAGACTTAAGTTAATCTCTCATTACTACTTGCCGAAACATTGCTGCGAAAATTTAGTATACTTATTTACAAAATAAGGGACCCGTTCACAATGCCGGCGCATTAATAAATCCCTTTTGACAAACATTTTTTTTTATAACAAACTTCTGTCAATACTTTTCCATGGTAGAGTTTTACGTCTTGACAAGTATTTAATGTTGATTCGCAATGTCAATGGGTCCTCTAACTAACTTATTTACAAGTTGATATCGTTATAAATTCTAATGGAAAATTATAGTTAAGGGTTTAAAACTATTTTGTTGCGGAGCGAACAAGAATACTTTATCCTCTCTCTCTCTCTCTATTGATCTGTCTACAGCATCAATTAATCGTAAATGTTTATCAAACTTTGCAACATTTAAGGCTACCTAGAATTGCTTTAATGATAATCACTTTACATTGCTCTCGAAATATATACGAAATAATTTTTCACGTATATATAAATATGCATATTGTATATATATAAATATATAAATGTATATGTAATCGTTATATCTTTTACGTATGTATAACTTATGGTCGATGAACTAATATGAAGCTAATGCGAACTTCAAACTCTGTATGTCTGTAACAAGGCAGAAAAGCTTCATCCTTTTGTTAAACGTGTACGTTATTTTTTTTGTTAATTATTTAAATCTAGAAGTGAAATTAAAGGTTTTCATATCACAGTAGACGAGATTCGTAATGATATTATCATTTCGCGATGCGTTTAGTTGGACATTTATTGTATTTGATCCACGAACTAACAGCCTGCCGTTTCTATAGCATTTAAATTATTCACGTAGTGCTATCTTTAAAATAAGCCATACGTTTTTTAAGATGATAGTATTGAAAGTGAACCAAAATATTTTACAGTTTCCTTCATATCAATAAATAATACCTTAACAAAGAAGGCTCAACGTGAAGCTTTGTTACTTCCGATTGGTAAAAACATATTTTTGTTGGTTTCTTTTTTTTTTCTATTTTGTTAAATGTTTTTAGTAAGAAAATATCACTAAGAGACATTATAGATTACGACGAAGTATTTAAAGTTTTTTTTAAAGCCCTCGGTATTCACAGGTAATTAGCATAATGATTATTATATGACGATGACGGTCTTGCCGAGGGTGTGAGAAACTTTTAACGTGAAAGCTTGCTATATCGTTAATGTGGTGAAATATAAACTTCATTAAACTTATTCCAAGTAAATGTCCTCGATAGGATATGCCGTCTCTATAAACTTCTGGTAGAATCGGTGGAACGCCCGCCTGTAACAATAACAATTGTTATAAACAGTTATTAATTTAAAAATCGCTGCAATATTAAACCTTTCAGTTTACATGAATGAAAGAAGAAAAGTCCTTGGGAAATGCTTATTATATATATATATAATACTCGAGAATCGCGGGACGCGAGTGACTCGCGCTGTGTTGCGCAATCGATAAAGTATATTAGAAAGAGACAGAGAGAAGGAGAGTGACAAGTTATTAAATAAGTAGAAAGGGAGGTATATAAAAGTTTTCATGTGTAGAAATTTAATTATTTTAATCGCAAGCGATGCTATTTCGGTTGGTAAAGAGTTAGTACTAGCAAAGGTATATTGACGTTCTACAACTTACCCCACGGCTTCTGCCACAGGTCGCGTGGACTCCTGTCCACGGAACACGTGGCATGCGAACCGTTGATAAGAGGGATGTTTGGTGATGAATCCGAGGTACCGATGGTCGCGCGGATGAAAAGCGCAGAAGGAGACGTTCTTCAGCGAATAAAAGTAGTCAATGCACGGCGCATTTGCGATTTCTTTCTGCCGAAGTCATGATAACGAGATTTAAGCGTACCATAATATATAACATGCAGCGCCAGTGGAAAGTTTTAGAAATATTCTGTTAAATCTCTTAAACAGATTGATTATAACAACAATCATTTCAACACGAACACGAAAAGATGACAGATTAGCAAAAATATAGAACAAGAAATTCAAATTGTGGTCTTCCGATGATGGACTTACTGGTATGTTGAACTTCATATTAGGCGATAGAGGTCGCAGCGGCAGCGATGCACAAGTCTGTGGGCTGCAGAGATCACTTAAAATCAGGTGCATCCTTCACCTGAGTTTAAGTGGTCCCTGCAGCCTAACAGCTAGATCGTTTGTCGTTTCTTCTTGATAAAGATGCTAGTTTCTTCAAAACAACGCATTCGCTAAATAAAACAATATTGATCCAAAAAACACATTAATAAAGAAATCGTGTAATGAAAGAGTTCTTTAGCACATCTTTTATGAAATTAAATATACTACATATATTATATCTCATATTAATATATCTATATATTGGTGCTTGATCTTGACTGTCATCAAGCGATACACATGATGATAAGCTAGGTAAGTAAAAGTCTTCTAACTTAAAAATATTTATGAATTTGTCTATAATCGTAGGAACATTATATTTCACGTTTCATTCTAAGTAATTGTTTATTCATCATTAATCATACGTACCGCCGGTTTAGCGCGATCGACCATGCGCAGACCCTGATCCGATACCTCTAGAATGCATGGCTGTGCACTGGAATTCGGATCGCCGGAGAAATCACCAACTATTTTCTTAACCGCTTGACATACAACACTTGTTCCTTTATGCGCCATCGTTTCCACTGACCCCATGTACCTGATCAACGGTTTATTTAGTTAGCCATTGAATTCAATAGCTAACCTGAGAGAATATTTGAACATACCCCAATAGATATCTCTCCCTCTTAATCATTGCTTTTGATGGATCGAAGTCGTTATATTCCATGTCCACCGCGTACGCTGATGGAAATATTCCTTGTTGACCAGTCCTCAGATTTACTCCTGAACAACAATCAATGTTTTATTGTATTAGTAGCTCAATATTGCAATAATATAATATAGTTCTTACATTGAAGGCTTTACCTTCGCACCACAAATCTTCAGCTTCTTTTTGAACATAAATTGGATCACCGATTTCAACTTCCAGCTCGTCGTTATGTCTAGGATTAAATTTGTGTAGTGCTCTGTGCGTTGCTTCCAACATTTCTAGATGACTGTGAGGAACTGTAGTCGTGTTTCCGCCACAGTTGATACCGTTAGTACTACAACTTGATGTTGGCGACACTAAAAATATTTCACAATTAATATTTGCTTAAATCTTCACATGTCAAATTTCTATTTCATTCGTGCAATGTTTGCATAATTATAAGCGTGCGAGACTTTTCAAAACACAGCTCTAATAATCGATGAGTAGTGTAAGCTTGCTTTTGTTGTAAGATAGTTAAAATTTTGTAATGTGCTTTTCACTAGCGAGAAGCGTTAAAAAAATTGATTGAAATACCCCAATTCGAAGAGAATTGAAAAGCATCCACGAATTGCACTGAAATAATTATTGTTTGTCTAAACATAAAACATTTAGATACACCTGAGATTACTATTTATATAAAGTCGAAAGAATCAAACAAACCATTTTGTTGAAGAGGTGTTGGTGATAAACTCTTTGGCCCGGTGTCTATGGGCGAGTGCGCAGTACTGTGACCGCTGTCCACATCGCCGAGACTCTGAAGTCTCTCCGAATCGGGACTGGAATCTTCATCGAGGAGATACCCACATTTGAGTACCAAAAGAGGTCGACTTTTACATCCCGGTTGCATCGGTATACCCGTTACAGCTCCCAGTTCGTCGGCGAGAGAAGCAGGTTGATTAGAAGTCATGACCGTTGCTGAAAACGTTTTAAAATACTTACAAAATGTAAAAAAATCTATGTTTAAAATATTATAAGCTACACTACCAAGATTTAAAGGAAACATCTTAAATTTTATGGACCAGGCATTTATAGTTTGTGATAAAATGTTTTGATTTCATTGAAATTATGAAAATAATTTATCAAACTGCAATCTAATTATTTTTTTTTCTTTAAAGTCATATTTTAAAAGTGATTTGAAGGTTCACCAAATTCATGTGACCAAAGAATTGGACCGTTTAAAAGTAAATCGTCTGCGTGTGATTGATACCAAGAGTCGAAAAAGGAAGTGAAGTAAGGAATAGATGTCACAATCTGACTGACAAACTTCACTTTGACGAAGGCACTTCATGACGATGATGACCAATCAATGATCAAAAGACAAATAATTTAGATGAAACGAATTCAATGTAAATTCTTTGAAGGAATATATTTCATTCTATTGAAACGTCGTCTACTGAGTCGACTTGTTATAAATATTTTACTATCATAGTCTAGTAGTCTAGCATTTTGTCAAGACTCATCATGAGAATTTAAAAGATAACCATTGAAAGAAAAAAAAAAACAGTTATAAAGTAACAAAAATAGTGAAAATTTATTCTGAAACATCAAGTTATTTTACCTATCAAGATTATAAAAAAAAAATGTTTAACTTGTGATTGTTTAGACTTATTTTAAACATTAATGAGATATCACCTCATTATATATAATTTGAGGGGTATTCTTTTATTCGCTATACCTTAACACTTGGCCTCAATTTCACATTGCGATAAACGACAATGACGATGCGAACGGTCAAGCGTGCTCGCTCAAAACCAGCTCTATCAAATTTATAGCCGGAACACAGAAATTCTGTTATAGCGGCTAATGTATAATATGAGAATCTTAGCTAGGAAGGCGTGTCCGTAAATCCATCTCACTAACCAACTTCCACAACACTTGACCTTGAGTTGCAACTAAGGACTTTCGTATTACTAGGCAAATGGTTGCCCATAGCGGTTGCCTCAAGATGGAAGTTGTTTATGATTGTTGGAAACAATGTAAAAAATTGTATTACACAAAATTTTATATTGATTTCACGTACATTTAGGTAAAATAATATTCCAGTAATTATTTGTACGCATCAGCATTATTACTAATGTATGTATTGTGTTGTGTGACATCAGGGCAATGTACAGTTCAGATATCGCACAGCGCAGATGCAAATTCTAATAATAGAAACGCTAGCGTCAGCCTTCTGTTGCAATTCCACCATTACTTGCAATCAATATCGGCACAAATGTGAACGAGAAGAACACGAATAGCAATGCTTACATTTTCTGTTCTTCGGTATCTCGGGAAGTTTCCTTCGTTTCCTCTCGCCGCTACTGAAATTTTGATGTTTGGGACTGCATTGTGCTTCAGTATTATCACCTTGATTTTTACCCGATCCGTCTATCCCTGTAGGTTTCGCGTGGCCCGCATCAGCATCGCCGATACACCCTTTATCATCTTCCGGTGATCCATCACTCTTCGATGACGGGGAATCATCTTCTATTCCCACATTTGGCACTAACCTAAAATAACCAATAGAAAAAATACACGAATCGTTTTCTAAATCTGTATCTTGAGTTTAGTAAATCTGTATATGGTGAGGGAACGATCGGAAATATTTAATGGATATGTATGTAAATATTTACTCACGAGTAAAACGATGATGGTGCTTTGATATGCTGTGGTAATTTATCGAAAACACGGCGAAATTCTTCGAACTCGCTGTCAGCCATGTCGCCGTATCACGAGGCGGTTGGGAAGAGAGAGTACCGCATGCGCGACGCTCTGCCCTTTCTTGTTATCGACCGTGTCTCCGCCGTTTGTGTGGCCCGGCGCATGCGCGCGGGCCCTGCGCGCGCAACCTTTACATCAATCACCCCTACGTAATATCGCACCCCAAGGGTTGCGTGCGTCGCGATCCTATATTTTATGAATCAGCGGGAAATCCGTCAAAATGAAACACCAATCAAACTTTCACAATCATGTGTTCGCCGGCTAACTATCGAGGAGAGTATGTACATATATTAAATACTTCATTTATACTTTTTTTGATTAATTCCTCATCGTTCGATCTTCGACAATATATAGAAAAGTAACAAGCAGTTACTAATAAGTTAATCTTACGGAAGACACCCTTACGGAAGACAAAAAACTGTGGGTAATAAGAAATAGACGAACAGCAATAAATAGTCACAAAAGAATTACATTTAATATTTCCACTGAACCTATTAGACATAAGTATGAATAAATGAATAAAAAAAAAAGCACTAGATTATTTTTTCACTTTATTTTCTAGACTTGAGATATTTTGTAGCAATAGAAACTAACAAATTTCAGATCAATCTAAAGGCTGTATCAACCTAAAGCTACATGGGAAACGATTCCTATTGTCTTCATTACCTTCTTCTGTTCTAAATGACGACTTTTACTTTCGACTTGTCACGTTTTATTTCTTATGCAAGTTATCGTTATTATTTAAAAAAAATACGTGTAATAATGCTTACAAAGGCATATCCTGATAACCGTATTATGTACGAGATTAGCATCTACGAAATCAGGTCGCAAAATGTTTCGATATCGATATTTCAAAGGTCGGTAGATAACGATGTTGCAACTCTCACCCCGGGTAAATTAAATTATCCATAAAAGAATATTTAGGAATAATCTAAAGATATCTTATATGATCACATTTCATATGAGATAATGAGTACTGATCATTGTTAGTATTGTCAATGTTTTGATCTTTAATTATTCTATAATTAGTTGTTATCGTGTCGGTTAGGACCTTATTCCACGTTGTATTTATAGTAACAATCAGCTCTTTTAGGTTTATATAGAATAATGAATGTTCGTTAAGATAATCTGATGTCGTTCGTGTGGTAAAGGGATTATAAGTAACAAAATACCCTGAAACACGTATTTAGATTGGAATCCTCATAAATAAAAAATGTGCGAGTGGCATACGGCTCCAATAACCAGATCCCGCCGTATGCGGTAGTCGGCAATCAAATATTGCGCCGCCGTTCCTCCCCCCAAACAGGGAGAGTTTAATTGGCCTCGGACCGCACTCCGCAGCAGGGTTAACTGGTGAACCAGTATATCACTCGGCGCGTTGATAGTGCGTAAGCACAAACTGTGATCAAATTGCACATGGCGATGTGAGTGGACATCTCACAAGATACAACCCTAACAAGATATATATATATATATATATAATAATAGTTTATAATATTTCAGAGAGACATGTATATTTCGCTCATTTAACTTACGCAATATTTTATTTTTAACTTTATAAACTTGAATAATTTTTATTTAAGCTATTTATTATTAAGCAATTTAAACGCTCTTATTGATTAATAGGGATGGAAGGTATATGGAAGTAGTAGGTAAATGGAATGCAACAACTTATGAGATCCAAGCCAACCTTACTTACTCGTGGTGCACCCTGTTAACCAACAAATAAATCTCTAGCCTCCTTCAACCCGCATTGGGCGAGCGTGGTGGGAAATTACCCAAATCCCCCCATATGAATCTCTATACTATGCCCACAAGTGACCGGCGGTACCGCAGGCCATGCGGATCGATGGATGTGGAGATATTTGGGGTAGGCCTATGTCCAATAGACGATGTCACGATGATGATGATGACAATGATTGTTTAATATTTTATATTATAGTATAATAAATTAATGTTTATAAATTAATCTATTTCGTAGCGTAGCTCGCTGGTCTAATGGTTATAGCGTGCGGCCTTCATTCCGAAGGTCGCGGGTTCGAATCACATGTACCGATGACTTTAATATTTAAGTTTTGTACATTTGTGAACTTTAGTTACAACAGCGAAATGCAAACGGTGAAGGAAAACCTCCCGAGGAAACCTGCACGTGAATTAGAATTCATTCTAAGGTGTGTGTGAAGTCACTAAAGCGCATTGGGCCCGTGTGGTGGCTATGCTCCCATCGCCCTTATATTGAGGGTAGACCTGTGCCCCAGCAGTGGACACGTAAATTTGCTCTTATGGAATCTATTTTATCACAATTGTTTCTGTCTCTATATTTTTAGATTTTTGTATGTACAACTTGTAGAAAGTCGGTATCGCTTCAGATTTTTATTCGAATAGACCTCCAACTTCATACGCTGGAGCCCCGTTACTGCACTGTCGAAGAGCTGAATAAACAAACTAAACCCCCTCCGCTTTAAGCTACTATCTCCCCGGACCCTAAGAGCGCTTCAACAAAATGATGTTTTCTTACAGTAGAAAATTACATTTCAATTGTTTTCAGCCACAAATTATATGAAAAAATTATTTACATTCAAAAATTTTTCTCTAGTACTAGGAAAAAGTTTCTTACATTTTATGAAAGTTTATATTTGCTTTATCATTTGGTGATTTTATGATTGATAGATGCAGTGTTGTTGATGATGGTAAAACAGAATGTTGTTCTGAAATAGTATTTTATTAGAGAGCTTCATCATCACGGTCCGTTCCATGGGAGAAATCTTTTCTTATAGCTGACAACCAAACTAAATGTCCAATTTATATACTACATATTTTATAAACCAGCTGTTAACCATCATTATATATGCTCCAATATTTCCATCTTGTAGATAGCGATTAGATCTCGTTGATCTAGAAATTTTAGGAGTTCTGATTAAGAAAAATTACGAAAAGTAGTTTTGGCAGTTATCTTTTGAAGTAACGACTGTCTAAAGCATTCTGAAGAGACCGCAACAATTGGAAATCTAAAAGTGCAAGATCAGGACTATCTAGCGGATGCATTAACACCTCCTTAGTGAAATTTCTTAATTTTTAAACGCCTTTTTCTCCGGCCTATTATGGAAATATAAACTTGGTGAACATAACGGATTGATTGGATAAAGCCGACGACAAAATAATTATAACCATAACAAAGGGAAATTAGATCTGGTGCTATATTATAATTAGTATATGTTGACAGAAACGATTCATACTTGCTTTAGGTTTATTAATCTTTAGTTGGTGTGGTTAAACGGATCGTGACTTCTTACTTGGATGCCTTGTACACTAATTTTATCGTACTACTCGTACTTCAAAGATATATCTACTAAAGCTTCCAATTCCATGTCTTTGGAAAGTCCATGAAAATGATGAAACAAAATATCTCTGATATTGAACTTGAAATTTCTTTTTATGGTTAACAGTATAGTTAAACTTGATCTCAATTTGGAATTATTTTCTTTGACAATGATACTGATGTAATTGTGGAAACGAACCAGGCACCTTCGGTTTAAAATGCTGCTGTTTACCCCCTGCTCCAGCGCAACTTTATTATTTACTGTTCCAAAACAGCTCCCGCTCCCATAGAAATGATACAAGGATAATAATACACCGTAGCAAACGTCTATTCAATGCAAATCTGGAAAAGCGTTTGTATACGTCTCAAGGGAAATCAAATTAAGAACTTCGTTTATAATCAGAGGGAGCCGGGGAATGGTGGGGAACGCTTATATTTTACATTGAGGGTGCCATATTCGTGAATCAACTTCGTGACGCCCATGCTCCTATATAATTGAATAGGTCTTTTATGATAAAGTCTTATTTAAATTTTTCGTTATCAAAATTATTTACCACCTGTTTCATTGTGGTTCCTTTCACCCCTTTAGCAGTTTCCAGCTTGGATAGTAAAGCTACAATGTTCAGTATTTAACGCTGTTGTTGTATACATATCTATATCGAAATGTTTTTTTTTTTTTTTATTATGCAATTAAGCGAATAAACGAGCGAGACTATACACGCCTACCCCAAACAACGTGACGCTAGTTAAGATGTTATACACTGTATCACATTGCGCTCGTCACCCGAGACGTAAGATGTTGAATCTCGTAACCCAAGTTACTATTAAGAACATTAACTACAGCAACCTTCAAATCGGAACACGGTAATGATTGCATACTGCTGTTTGTCGGCTGCAATAGGCGCTGTGGTGTGACCTACCGACACGGTCTCTGACAACAGAGACCTACCATCAGCAACTTAAAATTATTTTAGTTTTTTTTTTTCTTTAGAAGTAAAAAATTTAAATTTTTTATTGAAACTATTTAAAAAAGTTTATTGTTTAGTTGTGAAATATCAGGCATTAGGCGAGAGCAATACTAGTTAGTCAATGCTGCTGCTGTTTAGTTAAGCTGTATAGTCTTCCCCTTCAACGGGTTCTCGCCTTGTCGTGGCGGAGGGGCTTAGTAATCGTGATGCGGAACACGGTGAAGCTAAGTGGAACCCACCCGGCGGCCCGCGGCGAAGGGCTGGCCGAAGCGGCCGCTCCAGGTTCGAGCTCCGGAGGCCCAACGAGAGCTCACCCGAGCGGCCGGAGTCGCAGGGGCAGCTGTGTGCTGCTCTAGCGGCCGGCTGCAGGGGCAGTTTCATACCGCCCCTCGCAGCCGAGGTGGGGTCGCGGAGGGAGTACCCTCTGCGGCCAACCGGTGTCGCACCGGCGATGCGGCGGCGGTGGGGCCGCGGGGGAAGAGGAGTGCCGGTATTGAGATGCGACGTTCTCCCTATCCTCCGCGGCCGTTGACAGGTAGCGGCGGGCCTAACATTTCTCCGCCGCGGGGAGCCGGGAGAGGTTTTCTTCAGTGGCTCCCGTGGCCTCTGGGCGACAGGTTCGGGGGAACCGGTCGCCCGCACACACGCATGAGGTCGAGGAGGGGGCGCGCTGCATGTTCCGGTGCGCCCTGGAAAGGGAGGGTTCATCCCTTTCCAGGGCGCACCCGAGGTGGGGCTGCGCAAGCGGCCAGCGCCGGCAGGGTCGCGGTTGAGTGCATGCGTTCTCGTGACCCTGCCATCATGGCGACGAGACGGAACATCGTGGGGGTTTTAGTCGGTGCAAGTCCAACATAACCCGTCCTCGCCCCCGCAAGGACGGGTATGTGTAGGCATTTCCTCCACGTAAAACAAAAAAAAAAAAAGAGCTGTATAGTCTTCGTCAGATGTTTGTAACTGCCTGGCCGTATGCCAAAACGGTTTTAAAAAAAATTACTATATCCGCTTCCATGCACAATTGTATTAATTTTATCCAACTATTTAGGGTAACAACTCAAAATATTATTGTAATTAGTCACAGCTGAAACTTCTGTAGTTTCAGTGTGTTCAGTGTGAATAGGAAGCATTAGTATTAAAGTTTGAATAGTTTTAGGTTTACTCAACGATCACGTTTCACTATTCAAAGCATCTTCAACACCATGTGAATTTGAGGTCGATGTTTAGTCCGCTGCCACCATCCACCGTCGCATCGACGACTCCTGTCACCTAAGAATCGCAGTGTCAAAGTGACTACGTCTTGCTGCCAATTGAGGAGCTGAACACTGAAAAATAAGTTAAATGCTTAAAATGTTTGTTCCTAATTTATCAAGTGTGATGCATGACTACTTCGTATATTATTGTTTTGATTAGATTTTTAATTTACTACTCGCTATTTAGTCAGGATACGCCAGAAATATTTCTCATATCAAAAGTGCTACTATAGTATCAGTTTTAAATGGTCACAAGAAAATTTACTATTAAATCAACTACAACAACAACAACAATTACATGCTTGTTGTATTTAATAGTCTTTTCTTGAATATACTACTCTTTTTTTTGTCCGTTGATTGTACCAATACATTTTGTTGCCTATTACAATACTCCCTGAATATTTCACTTAGGAAGTCGTCCTGTATTGCTCGTACTATGGTTACTCTATTGTCTATCTCACTTCTGTTTGTGCTGTAGTATTTGTCCAGAGCGAATCTGGAGTAATCTAACAGCAGGTGCTCGACGGTTTCCTCATTCGTATTACTGCGGAAACAGAATGGATCAGCGGCCAGTTAAACCGGTACAGATAAGACACCGCTGGGCAAAAAGTTGAGAGCTGAGGTTAGAATGATCAATCTCAGCTCTAAACTTAAGAGGAACTTGAAGGAACAGCTTCATTGTTGCTTCGTTATTGTAGTTCTAATACTCGTACATGTCTTGCCATTTTTTGATTATAGTTTTTCTTAACATTCTTTTTGCTAGAGAAAGTGGGAAAAGATCTTAATATAAATCCTTTTTACGGGACATTTCTCTATCCATCCATGTGGCATCCAGGTTTTCTAAGTCTTATTTAATATTGATGATATGAATCTCTTTGTTCTTCCTGAAAGCGATACGGAATATTCGAGACAGATCTATCCCTTTTTCTAAGTTTCTTCTTGAAAATACTTTCAACTGCTTAATTCTCTTGACCTCTAATATTTGTAGCTGTTCCGCTCCACGCAAATGCAAAATGCTCGCCAGGACAGTTTATATGACGATCGTTCTCGTGGTACTGTAAAACAATCGCTGGTTCTGCCTTTCATGCTTGACTTCAGCCCAAACGCTCGCCCCATTGAGTTCTGTAGATTCGACAACAGCCGTGTATATAGTTTTCTGGAGGCTAGTATTAAGTCATCAGTAGGCGTTTGCTGTTCTAGAAATTGACTTGAAGAACTCAATGCCTTAATGGTATCTTTCCTCTATGTGCTTATATAAATTAAATTTCTTATCTAAAGTGAGATTTTTTTTTTTTAATCGAAGGAATTCGTTTACAAAGATATCCGGTTTCTGGCCCGACGACAAAGTTATGACGGATTTTTAGTCACTGAAACCCCATCGGTGGTCTCCTTTAGTATGTTAGGAGGGTGTCGCACTGGGTCCATTTCAAAGCAGAAGCGAATTCTACTTAGCACCATCTTTATAAGCTACAGGAAATACGGAACCAAGTTGCATTGGCTGTCGATTTTTATATAAAATGTGGTATTTTTTAATAGGTTGTAGTATATATATTATTTATTTATTATTATAAACATTTAAATCTATCGCAATATAACTACTTACATTATGATAAAACCCTCATGTTAGCGTATCTTTACTATTACAATGGGGTATACTAGCCAGTAGGTTTCTTATCGTTACGGTTCAAGCCTCGTTAAACATTCATTGTTATTAAAATTAAACGCTTCAGAGAATTAACTTTAGCATATATGTATATAACTCCACATTTTAATCGTTAGTCCCAATTATGAATTTCATTTTCTGATACGTTATTGTGGTATTAGCGTTGCGAGATGGCCACCGGGTACAAATTTTTTATTAAATTTACTGTGAATAATAAAAGTTTGGAAATGTTTGATAAGAAAGTAATAATAATATTTACTGTTAAATAATTTATATTGTGCGAAGACGTGATGAGCACGACGTTTATCTGATGGTAAGTGACATGTTCTTTCACAATAATAAAGCGGCTGCACGCTTACACAGCCACCGCCTTTGCGCTTATCGTGTTGAAACAAAACATCAAATATGTTCACAACAGTAGTTTCGCTATCTGTGTATCTAAAAAAATTATAACGCTTATGTCTAGTAAACTTATAGGGTAAATATTATAAGCATTTAACAACTATATGTATGTATTCTGATGCTAGCGTTCATTGGCAGAGACCTATGTTCAGCAGTGTAGCGAGCTGTTGATGATGGTGATATAATAGTTTAAATTTTCATCGTATCGTCTAAAAATTTTCTATTAAAATTTATGCGATTTTTTTTTATGGTTTACTTACTAAAACGTAATCGTACAATATTAAAGACATACTTTTATCTGAATAAGATGATATTTTAAGCGCCTGTGATAAACATATAGCAAAAATACATAATAAAATTTTTGCTGTGTCTCAATTCTTTACGCTCGTACTTAACTTTCATTAAAAGTTACTTTATTATATTATAATATAAATTAATTATATAATTAAGTAAATTGATTTAATTAGGTATATTTGTATTTAAGTTCACATCTATACGGTAAAAACAGCTTCTGTTTATTGAATGAACTTTAATTCGCGCCAACAAATAAAATCTATTTGCGAGGATTGCGTATGGCGTGTCATATATCCATTAAAGTAGACACCGAGAGCATAATGTAAATATTTCTAATTAAAAAAATTCTTTGTCATTGTGTTATAAAGATGTATATAAAAATTTATAAAAAGGTATAAGTTAAAAATTTCAGATAAAAATTTAAGAGTTTTTCTTCAGATGTAATGATTATGTCTATATTTTGTTTTCGTCAGTCATTCCCATTGCGGTATACTCGCATTCTAGTAGATAAGACAAATAATAAGAGAGGTGGAATAAGTAGTGAATGATGTGGGAAGCTCTTTTCGCTAAACAATGGTAATAAATACAGCGACTCGAACATTTAACACCCTTCAGCCTTGGACTGTAGGTACAAGACTCTAGAGATGAGACCAGATCTAAGACATTCCACTGTGATACTGCAAATATTAAATGAAATAACTTGAATATACATTTAATTAACACGTGTAAATCCTTTCCGGAAATTACTTTCACGAGTATTTTTACTGTTATATACTTTTTAATGACAATTAATAACAAATGTTACTTGTAAAAAATAGCGTCGAATAGTTAATAGTAACAATTTAAATGTTTTTTTCAAGTTAATATAGTTAATTTCCATTATGATCAGTAGCAAAATAGAGTTCCAATGTTAGATATAGGCTTCCCGTGAAAATGGCTATACCTATCGGACCTTTCAGTTTATCCGACTAATTCAAAACAGGTGTAATATTAAAACCAAGATTGTATCACTGAAGTGTGTACGCGTCCTAACGGTCAGGGAAAATTTTTCAAGTCACACCAAACACTTGATTCAGCCAATCAAATATACCCACCCTCCGGCGAGTCGCCCGCACCTCTCCTCTTTATAAAGCGAACACAAGAGCGAGAGTGACGCAGTTTGTCTCTCACCCTTGCAACAGCGCATCCCTTATTACATTAGCACTACACCGCACATCGCATACGACACTACGCAGCGAATTTAAAGTAAAGACGATTAATTTAGTATAATTGCTTTTTTTTAAAAAAAAATGAGTGGATCTGGGAAGGGACTACTTGGCTTATGGTTGTATAGGAACGGCACGGATTGGGAAATGAAGGACGAAGGTCACCATCCTAAGCTCGATGATTCTAACCGCCACCAACACCCCCACCAAGGGGAGAGGATTTCAGTAATATTCACTTTGAAGAATCAAGTTGGCGGGCTGGTCAGAGTACTGTCCGTCTTCCAAGACTTAGGAATTAATGTGCTACACATTGAATCCAGGAAATCTGTCACAGAGTTATCGGCAGTTAGTATCTTTTAGCTCAGTCAATACTTTTTTTTGTTATAAATTTAAATTAACAGCAGTTATCTTTTAGTCCGACATCTTGGTGGATGTCGAATGCGACCCGCACAGGATGGAAGAGCTCAAGCGAATGCTTAAGAGGGAGGTGCAAAAGTTTGAAGTCGTTGAACCACAGACCGGGGAGGAGTTTACTCCACCAACACCACTTTCGGCAGCTGCTAGTTTTGGTGACTTTTATAAAAAAGAAAATCATTACATACTTATTATTGACTTGATTGATTAAAATTAAATTATTTCCAAAATTTAATGACTTTTTTTTGTAGATTTTGGGGAAATGACCTGGTTTCCGAGAAAGATTTCTGATCTGGATCGTGCGCAGAATGTACTGATGTACGGTTCGGAGTTGGATGCTGACCATCCTGGTTTTAAAGACCCAGTGTACAGGAAACGTAGGGAGCACTTTGCCGCCATTGCAAATAATTACAAGTAGTAAGTAAATATGATATTTTTTTTATTTCATTATGCGACGAGACGAACTGGAGGTTCACGTGAAGATAAGTGATACGCCTGTCTATAACAATGTGGCTCTAGTTAGAATAGTATACACTGCACCACATTGCGCTCGTCGCCTTGAGACATAAGGTGTCGAGTCTCGCCATCCCAATAATAACACTAGCCACCGCGCCCTTCAAACCGGAACACAGTAATGTTTGGCGGCAGGAACAAGCGCTGCGGTGGTACCTCTCTACATTATATTTTATTGACGTTTATGTTAAATTGATTGATAGATGACTCATTTGATTAAAATTAATATTAAGATGAATTTAATAGGACCTATACTGGCGGTAAAGAAATCTGTTCTTGTTTCCTTCTGAATGTCTTAAGGAAAAGGTTCTACTTAAATTATTATTCCCTCTGTAAATATAATTTCAGTGGTCAACCAATACCGAGGGTGCAGTACACTGAAACCGAAATAAAAACTTGGTAAGGGTTTTCATTATAAAATATTTGTATTGGATAGATTCAGTACGCGAATAGTATATTGTGTATTAGTGTGATTGCATTGCGACGTCTTATGGACTTTATCAATTGATTACTATTGTTTGTAACAAAAAATAACAAAGCCCAAAAATTCTATGAATCAAGATTTGCACAGTAATTTAGTCTAAGATAATGAATTAATATAGATTTGTAATAATAAAATATCATTAACTTTCAAAGGGGTACAGTGTTTCGCGAATTGCTCAAACTGTACCAGAAGCACGCCTGCGAAGAATACCTGGAGAATTGGCCCCAACTTGTTAAATATTGCGGCTACAAAGAGGACAACTTACCACAGGTACATGCGAGTTGTGAATTCAATTTGGGAACTATTTAGGACATTGTTCTCAACAACGGAAGCTGTTCCAAAGTAATCATAACTGAGAAGTTATATAGAGCTCTAACGGAACAATCTAAAGGTCTAACAATTTAGGAGGCAAACAATCCATCCTGAAAGGATAGCAAAACTTATAGGAAAATAAATTTTTTTTTTTACAAATTTATAAGTTTTTCACTTAAGTAGTTAGGTTTTTATTATAGGTATAACTTATATGTGAAATAATATATAATACAATAATCTTTTGCCATTAGTCCTTAAACTATATTTATATATCCTTTAATATTTTTTGTTACACTAAAATTGTACAACACAACTTGGTTGGCTATCATTGGTTTTAAATTTAAAAAGATTTAAAACCAATGATATCATTATCTTCACATCATCATCATCATCAGCCAGTCAACTGCGACAGCTACTTATGTATATTTTGTATAGCTTATAATATTACTCGTCGATTTGTTTTAAATTAATATTAATGTTAATTTGTGTTAACTGTATTTATCTAATGAGAAGTGGCAGTGGTCAGCTACAGAATGGCTGAGAGGTTGAGGTTCAGTGACTTGAGGTATCTTCAATCACCAAGCACCTAATAGACGAGAAAGCTTCAATTTGATTATGTTATTGTTCTCATATATTCATGGGCTCTATGTTAATATTATAATTTTTTTTTATTATAAATATATATTTTATTACCTCTTTCTCGTCGGCTTTACTGGCTGTAACATCCCCCAACTCCCTTCGGTGAATAAATTTTGTAAAATCCGTTCTTAGCTTACTCAAACTTGGCAAAAGAAATATTTCTACCAAATTTCTTATTATTTTTTTATTATACCATATATATAAGGTGACGCAAAAGTAATCCTCCTATCAGAAAATGCTATTAATTTTGCCTTGATGTAAAAAAATTAAAAGACCAAATAAAAATAATCCACAAGAAGAATCAAAGTTTTTTATATTTTTTTTTAAATTACAGCCAAAAAACATTGGAAGGTTATTTAAAAAAAAATATAAAAAACTTTGATTCTTCTTGTGGATTATTTTTATTTGATCTTTTAATTTTTTTACATCAAGGCAAAATTTATAGCATTTTCTGATAGGAGGATTACTTTTGCGCCACCGTATATATATATATAATATATATATAAATGAGACGAGCGAGACCTTCACCTGATGACCTTCAAGTGATGCGTATGCCCATAACAAACTAAGGATGATATACACAGCACCACACTGCTCGACATCCAGACACTTGATATGTTAAATCTCGACATCCCAGTAATTTCTCTGGCTGTAGCACTTTTCAAACAGGAACATAGTTTGCACAGTAGTATTTGGTGAGGGACTTAGGACCTCCGGCAGTATCAAGACCGTCCCCAGTAACAGAGACTTACAACCAGTAAAAATGTATATGATCTAAAACAAATGTCCTCTCAACCTTTGAATGTGAGTGGAAGCGAGAAGCTGAGGATCGCATTTGGCGGAAGATATTAGGGAATATATCAGCAGTGGATAAAAAAAGGCTGATAATGATGATGATTAGATTTTGATAAACTTTCTGAAGACATTATCCGTTTGTAGAAAAATAATGATTTTTCTCACTATGAAAATCATCACGCTTCATGTTCACAGCTGGAAGACGTCAGTGCATTCCTGAAACGTAAAACGGGCTTCCAGCTGCGACCCGTAGCGGGATATCTATCACCGAGGGACTTCCTTTCCGGTCTAGCTTTTCGCGTTTTCCATTGCACTCAGTATATACGCCATTCGTCGGACCCGTTCTACACACCGGAACCGTAAGTAACCAACAAACAAATCACAAGACCACAGCAAACCTCATCTGTTCGTGCTGCACCCTGCGAATAAATAATCGAGGCTCTGGTTCATAACAACCCACTTTGAAGCAGCGTGGTGGCAAATAACTCAAATTCCTCTATATCCCCTACAAACAAAGGTCGCCAGAAGTCACTGGATGCGGACAGCGCGGGATAGTTGTGGAGATCTTTGCGGGAAGCCTATGTCCAGCAATGTCCATTTATCGGCTGATGATGATGATAAATATATGGTTGTTCTATAATTATCACTGTGAAGCATTCTATAAATAATTTCTTCATGTGACCTCGTTTTCAAACTTTCAGTATTAGTATATAATTTAACCAATTCTTTTTAACACAATTAAATATAAGTTACGTACTGTTGTGTAAGTTATTATTATGTACTGTAAAAAAAACTAAACCTTAAAAAGTAAGAGAAAAAAATTTTCTCTCTTAAAGTTTCAAATGAAAGATGTACTCATAAATAATTCATAATAACTTTGTCGTAGACTTTGATTAAAGTATTGTAATTTATACGAATAAGAAATTTCGTATATCGATATTGAATATATATCGGAACATCGATTTATTTCGATATCTACAACTCGATTATAATTTAACATTTATAAGAAGCAATGCGTAGAGGTTAATCAATATAAATATATGTATATCAACATTTGTTGGACATAGGCCTCTCACAAAGATCTCCCACATCGATTCTGATCTGCACACATTTAGTGGCCTCCTGCGATCTTCTTTGTAGGGGTTCATACGGGGGATCTGGGCCGTTTCCCACCACCCTGGTCCATTGCGGGTTGGTGGGAGCCAGACCCGTTCGTTAATTAGTAGGAAGCGTCACGAGCAGGTGAGGTTTTCTTGGGTTCCGTGAGTTGTAGTGCGAGAGCCACTACACCTTTATATATTAAAATGGGTTTTATTTATTTCAATCACTTGAAAACTAGTGAACGCATCATTATGGGAACATGAGCATTCGAAGCGTAATGATCTGTAGATGTTTATAGGCTATTTATTTTGAATGTCATAGATCCTTCATAATTTCGTTTATAATTAACTTTTATCAACATTTTTGTTTGGTATTATTTATGCGGTTGCTATGGTAACGGTTGCTATAAAAATCCATCAGTGGTGGCAGTCTAATTCTACATTACGACCAGCAAAGCGGCCGGGGAACAGCTGCATTATAACACTGTTATTTCACTTGTTACTTTGTAACATTGTTACTCATTAACTGTATAATGTAACTATGAGTTACTTCTTAACGCTTACGTGGAATCTATTTTAGACGCGATGCCTTGCTGTGTTCCTCGTTGAAGGGCACTGCAGCCATTGGATAACCAAATTATCGATACCCACCTTCTGCTCTTAGAATGCGCTGAGCGTAAATGTACACGTAAGCGGGATTTTCTCTTAATTACGGCTGGGCTTTATTGTTTAACATCATATTTCCGGTTTATGAACTAGATATATCTACGCGTATCAATGAGACCCCTATTTGAGTATGTTTATCATCATAGGCGCATTGCACCAACATATTTCTACAAACACAAAATTGCATTTCGATATATTGTTGTTTGGGGGAGGCCTATGTCCGGCAGAGGGCGTCTATCGGCTGATGATGATGATGATGATATTTTTGAAACGAAATTACAAAACTTTTCTTCTAATTTTAACGATATTAACTTTATTTTAATTTGTTATTTCAGCGATTGCTGCCATGAGCTTCTTGGGCACATGCCTCTGTTAGCCAATCCGAGTTTCGCTCAGTTCTCCCAAGAGCTCGGCTTGGCCTCCCTCGGGGCATCCGATGAGGACGTTGATAAACTGGCCACGGTAAATGTCTCAGCTTTATTATTCGGTGACACAGCTGAGATTTAGTTTTTACTGCACTCGGTTGTGTTTCCTTGGTGACATTACTTTATGACTTTAGCTGATCGTATTATGCCTTATCTCTTGATTTTTCTTGCAGATAGGCACATTATTCTTCATCTTTAAATGATTCAAAATGAAAGTATAAATGTGGTTATTTGCTGTTTCAATTTAGATTAGAGCGCTCTCTCGTATCTCATGCATTTATGATAAACATTTCTACATTAACATCCGACAGATGTTTGAAGCTGTATCAAGTATCACCACGTTCTATAACACAAGCAGTGAGTCACGCCGAAATGAAACATGGACTAAACGTTACATCTCAAGGCTGAGCCGTATTTCTATCTCGAACATTGAGAAATAACCAGTCTAGTGTAAACTGTTTTTGATTAACGAACCGATTCGTTTACACGATCTATCAAGGCGATCGTGCGCAGCTTTTAAAATGCTGATTGATGTTCATTCGTAAGTAGGGTCTGCTTCGGAGCAAAAATAATAGTAGAGAAAACCTAATAAAAACGCCACGATAAATAACTACACATTCAATAATAAAACCTTTATTTCAACGATATTTAAGAGTGAAATTGGAAATGGAGATGGAAATTAAATCATGTCCCTGTCACTTTCCTTCGTGCTGGGAACATCCGTTAATTAAAATAGCAAGTTGTTTGAAAGGATCTTCGAGGAAGTTTCTTAGGAGCTTTTTTTTCGTTTGTCAGTGGGATCTATTTAAATAACTATTGAGACAATGTGAGATTCAATGAGCTGTTATAATTTTCACCTGGGATATACACTTTCTTAAGGGAAAGAAATAAACAGGGACTAAAGAGGAGGAGGAGGAAAGTACGAAAGTAATGAACAGGTTATATTTATTTTCAATGCCACTAATCTCAACGTTTCTTCAGAAAAAAAAATTAGTCCACTCTGTTAAACGTCGTCGTTGTGTCTTCATTCTTCATTTGATGGTATTATTATAGTTTATATCTTATATTTCATTACAGCTTTACTTCTTCACCGTGGAGTTCGGTCTTTGCCGTCAGTATGACGGTAGTTTTCGCGTGTACGGAGCCGGTTTGTTGTCATCAGTTGCTGAGCTCCAACACGCACTGGCAACGCCCGAAAAGATCAAGCGTTTCGATCCGGAAGTGACGGTGAACGAGGAATGCATCATCACGTCGTACCAGAACGCGTACTATTATACCGAATCGTTTGAAGAGGCCAAAGAGAAGATGAGGTAAATTACTGATTCTTAAATGTTAAAAAAATAAGTTCTAACATTTTGAGGTGTAAGGGGTCCTGCACAATAACTCACGGGACCCAAGCCAACCTCACCTGCTCGTAGTGCATCCCAATAATCAACAAACGAGGCTCTGGATTTCACCATCCCGCATTGGCCAGCGTGGTGAGAAAAGGTCCAAATCCTCTCAATATGGACCTCTAGAAACGACGAATCCTAGTCCCTATCGGTTTTGCGGGAGCACACGATCAATCAATGTCGAGATCTTTGAGGGAAGCTTATGTCCAGCAGTGGACGTCTATCGGCTGATGATGATGAACATTTTGCAGAACAGAGTATACATTTTATAATGAAATACACGTGTACCGTATTTCGTATCTTCGCTTTCTAAATAATATCAATAGCAAACATTCTGCTGTTCCAATTTGGATATTCTATCTTTGAGGAGTTTGAGGAGAGGATTATATCAGCAGAAAATTGGTCCTACCAGCAGAAATTCCTCCACTCCTAACTCTCCTAGTTAGCTACTTTCATATTTTTAAAATGGTATTTGATCAGATGTATAAGACGTCGAAATCTGATCTCTAAGATTTTCTAACAAAGGATTAATATAATGCCTACTTTAAATTTAACGTTACCATTCCAGGTCCTTCGCTGACAGTATTCAGCGTCCGTTTGGTGTACGATACAACCCGTACACCCAAAGTGTCGAGGTGCTCAGCAATGCACAGAAAATAACAGCACTGGTGCGAGAGTTGCGTGGTGACATTTGCATCGTTTCATCTGCTTTAAAGAAGATTTCCACCAAGGATTCCACCTTGAATGTCGAGACGATCGCGAACATGTTGCATACGGGACTGCAGGTAATAATTAAGTAAATAACATTCTTTTTATCTGATGTCATTGTTGTTATCATAACAAATTTTTTACTGCTTGATACATTGATAGACCTTTGCTTCATGGTATTTTGGAAGCGTAGGCAAACGCTTCGTAACCTCATCTCTAGTGTTCTGTTCCTATGAGTCTTCCGATAGGGATATATATGTGAAAATTGACTTTAAACTTTTATAAATTTGCTCTATGGACATCATCAGCATTTACGTTTCTGTTTGATCGCACCATATTTAAGATTACCTTCACAACGCGATCCACTTTCAAAGGCTACCAAATGACGTAACGGTGGTCTATTAATAACATCATCGACGATGACTAACGATGTACGTAAATGCAAATTTAGCGTAACCGAGTTTCCATCGTTCACGTCCAATGGCACGGCGATGTTAAATATCCACCAACAAACATCCGGTTGTTGGTTCAACATTCAGAATTCCAACAGTTTCCGTTGTAACGATACGGTGTGGACTTCCTGCAACGCGCTATCGCATTTCGGAAACGAGTTTAATTACATATTGGGGACTTAGTATTGGCATCTTTAAAAAGTTAATTTTTTTAATTGTTAATTGATTTATTTATTCAAATTTATTTAATATAAACTCACCCTAAACCACAATTTCAAGTGGTTGTTTAGTGATAATAAAAATATTCTGGCTCTCATATATTAACAGACGAAATAAAGTGATGTTGTTATGATAGGAGATTTACAATAAACACTGGTGAGACTATTTAGACTACGTACGGTTGTATCCTCTACATGTTGAATAGAAAAAAAAATAGATTAGTACATTAAGTACGTGTACCTAAATCGATACCGGGAGTACAGTGTTACGGTCAGACAGGATATAAGCATTTTCATGGATCGAGTAATGAACGATGTGATCACGTATTAATCTATATATAGAAACTCATCACGATATCTCTGGAACTATATGACCTGGATACTTGAAATCTGGTAGGAATATCCTTTTTACCAAAAGGTTACCACTAAAAGGGATTTCGGGGATGTTACAGCCAGTATAATTTTCTTTCAGATCAACGAAAGGAGTCCATCTGGTGGAAGTTCGCCGAACTCTGAACATGGCATTTCCCCGAAAACTGAATCACCGAAATAAATGCTCTGAAATAACTTACAGGCTGAAGACGAGGATATATCAGCTATTTGGTCATCATAATAAAATGCTATTGCTTATATTATATAAAGCTTAAATATTGATGTGTTAATGCATATTTAACATATATGATGTTGTATACGTTTCGTAGTGAAAGTAGGATTTACTTATAATAATATTTTAATAGTTATGAAATATAGATATAAAGATTTTAATATATATTATATATATTAAAAGGTAATATATCCAGGAGTGGACGTCTATTGGCTGATGATGATGATGATATGATAATATTTTTTTATATCTAAAAATTGCAACTATGTAAACGGTACTGATTTCACGAATTCACACCTTTTGTAAATTTCATTAGGCACTATTTCAGCACAAATTAATTTTCATTATTTACTAATGAAACTCCATTAATTATTAGTTGTTAAAATATATACGGAATACGCTGAATTTCATACGTTAACTAAAAGCTAATTATAGTCTTTGTCGATAATGTCGATACTAATTGAAATTACATTATAATTTGTAATAGTAGTGAGGGTTAAATATTATCAGTCGTAAAAAAAAACAGAAAATAACCCTTTGGGGACCGGGAACTGATAGAGGTCGTACCACCTATATTGACACTAATATTGTTAGGTTATACGTATAAATTACTTTATCAGTTACCTATGTAATTTATTATCAGCCTTTATTAATCCACTGCTGGATAGTAGTCCTTCCCCAATCTCTTCCACCAAATGCGATCCTCATATTTTCCGCATGCAACTACCACCGACCGCGCTAATGATGTCGTCGGTACATCTGGAGGGAGAGCGTCCTACACTTTTGCGTCTTTTACGCGGCCTCCACTCCAAGACTTACTTCCGCCATAGGCTGTCACTTCACAGTTCAGCTTGCAGATTTTGAGAGCTACGTCAACAAATTTAGTTCTCGGATTTTGTCCCTTAGAGAAATGGCAAGGATAGCTCTCTCCATCCCTCGCTGTGCTTTAAATCGGTGGACCAGCCCGATGGTCAGGTGCCATGTCTCTGCGCCGTCAGTGTGGGGAGGGCGTTCTGGTTAAAGACTACCTATGTAACTAAAATAAATTATGACAATCAGTTATGTATAAATTTTCTTTCATTGCTAGTGATTAAACACACTAAACATATTCCAGGGGCATTCTTAGTATATTATTGAAAGACTTCAATAATTTTTAGATGTATAAAAAAAAATGATTTAGTAAATATAGTTATTGTCTTCTAATCTACTTCAGGTTTCGATATAAATGTATCTTAATCGTCAGAGAAACTTTTTTCCCAATCGCTATTGTATCTTACTATATATATATGATGTATGATATAAATGTGTAACACGCATTGATGTGGAACTGCTATCACCTTGAAGCTGGTACCCGGCGGGCGTCGCCGTCGGAGATGGACATTGATAAAGTCTAAATGCGATATTGCACCAAGGTCGCTGTTCACATTTGCCAATAGTTGGGCACGACGACACATTTTTAACAAAGCATTGGACAAATATATACCCAGTTATTAATAAACCAACACGCTTTGTGTCTTGTAGAAACATATAAATGTTATATATGTTAGAATTTATCTAAAACCACCATAAATAATATATTTGGATTGTTAAATGTATTCAGCATCCAAATGTTTAACAGTACCTGTTATTGTTTGTATGAGTTTATAACGCATTGTTGAAATAGTTTATTGATGTTTAACAGTTTTAAACGGCGTTGTATAAACTTAACCTAAAATACGAAATAAACTTTTACGCTTTGGCACGATATGCAACATCATTGTTTGATTGTATCAAACGACTCACACCTGTTTTACCTTGTCAGAGGAATCACAAGCGAAATCTTTATGAGCGTTTTACATACAAGCAGTGCATGCGACTTCCGCTCCGCGTGCGCACTGTCGAACAAAACGCAATACCTGCATAATTCTTCCAACCAATGTTTTCGACACTGCAGCGACGAGATGATTGGGATATTCACCTGATAGATGATACATCAATACGTAACAATGTGGCGCTGTTTAGCCCAGTATACCCTTGACACATAAGACGTTGTCTCGTTACATTATCTCGATAGCTACAGCGCCCTTCAAACAGGAAAAGAATAATGTTTGTAACGTATTATTTGTTGGCTGCAATAGGAGCCGCGGTACGTACCTAGACGATCTCCGGCAACAGAGACTTACCGCCTACTTATCTCCTCTATTTCTTCGAAAATCAACATAGAAGCGTGGATAAAGTCTATTGAAAATCCCATCAGATAGCTCTAATGAACTCAATATGAAATTTTCAATGGAAATTATAAATACTAAAGTCGTAATGATTAAGGTTTCGTATAACAAGTTGAAATCCAAAACGTTCTTTGTTAATGGAGGACGTTTTGTGATATCGTAGTATATGAACAGGTCTTCTACTGGGAACAACTGACAAGAAATTTGATAAAGTTTGTATGTTTTGTTACAATTTATAATCTACCTTCAATTATACATTTGTTATATATATATATATATATATATATATATATATATATTAATTTAAGAAAAGGAAAATCGGAAGCTGTAGTGTATAGTGATTAGGTGTATTCAAAAGCACGAGATATACAATTAAATCGAAGTAGTGACAGTAACAAACGGTTTTATTAAAAAAAAAAATATTTCCTTCATTTCTAACGGTACACTGTGGAAACTATCTACTCTTCGGAAGCTTCCCCCATTCTTGAGCAAGTCGTTTTAATTAGAACATTCAGGAGTGGCCGCTGCGAGCTCGCCAGGAATCACTGCAGTAAATTGAAACTATGGCAATTGTTTACTCGTCTAGACGTAAATATCCGGAAGTTTCAACATTGTTTTCCAATAGCTAGAAATCTTAATTGAAAATTTAATGTCTATAAAATATCCTACCGGAGTGACAGAACCGGTAAGATTTTAGAGAAACTATTTTAGAAATATTGTTGCTGGAAGAAGTATGCAAAAGGAGACAAAGAGATTATAAATATTATAATATATAATTGATTTGAGATACAGCAGCTAATATCAATAAGCAAATTCCTTTAAGCATTTCATTGGTCTCTAAATCTGGTGATGGTACTTTTAAAAAAGGTCGGTTGTTTAATATGAAACGAAATATGATGTTTTACAGATTAAACAAATATATTTTGGAATGGATCCAGAATACAGAGTGTAAATTATTAGTTGGGAAAAAAAAAAAATTATACGGCGTGCGTTGGATCGGGTTTATCTTGAGAGAGTTTTAAAGTATGGCAACGGTTTAGGCGTTGTGCCAAAAGTCTACATATTAATTTTTAAACTAAATTAATGAAACGGGACGAAATCAGCTCGGGCAGTTCTCTAACAGCTGGCTGCATCATTTTGCTCAGTGATTCTTGTGTGGATAAATGTTTAGCGTTTAGAATGAGCTGTTGGAGAGTTGTAAGTAGACGCCAATTGAGAGCTACTTAAGATATCGATTGGCTAACTTCTTAAGCATAATTCATATGATCATTCATCCATCGTTCGTTGTTTAATAGATCACTTACTATAATCTATAAGAAAGTCATATATAAACTTACATTAATATTTCTATGAAATTAATCGCATCGCTCAACTATCGCCATTTAAATATATTACCATAAAACCGAAACAAGGCAAAAGCAGTTAAAAATAATCAGCTAAAGACGGTAGTAATAAAAAGATATCCTTGTATGAGATCACTTATCTATATCCTCTGTATGAGACGATCAGTAGCTTTAAAATCCAGAATAATACATCAGGATATCGGAGTGTGAGGAAACAACGTTTTAACTGCCATTAATAAAATATGTTATTTTGGAGTATGAAAATTAATATTTTCATTGTATTCTGATTTGATGATCTGGTGAGAATCACGGTAACCCACCAGATGCTAGCAACGCGGGAGCGATCGATGTGGAGATCTTTCGGGGAAGTCAATTAATATGTCTAGCAGTGGACGTCTAGCGGCTGATGATGATGATTTTTTTTAAACGCGTTCCTCCAGTTTGTTTTGTCCGGGGCCCTGTCTTTCTTTATTTCTTATTTCTAATTTTAAAGGTATCTTCTCATTCCTTACCCTAACTTCATTCCCTTCATTCTTCCATCCTTCTTTCTCTTTTCTTTCCTGTTTCACACTTAATTTTCCTTCTTTCGCTCTCCATCCCATTTCCTTCTTGCAACCATCTCTCATAAATGAGGACAACTCAAACCCATCTTTATTGTTATTTCATAACACTACATTCCTATTTACATTTCCTTACTCTAATACAATACAATTTCCTTCTTATTTTAATACATTTTTATTCTTATCTTTTATTATTATTTCCTATCTCTTAGCATTTTACATATCACAGTATTTTTCCTATTTCTACTCTCTTATATTATGTATCTATCCCTACATCTTACTTACAGCCCTTATCTTATCTTACTCCTGTTCTTTATTTATTTATTGCCCTTTATTACTTTTCCTATAATTCTTTTACAATACCCAAGGAATGTGTGCCTTCTGTTGTCCTCACTCATCAGAGAGGCGATACTACCAGCGCTGATTTCTTCCCCCAACTCGGTTTCACACATGCAGAGCTCCCTCCCAAATACGGGACAGCAAGCCAAAACATGCATCACGGTCTGGTCCACCGCCGGGTCACAGGTGCACGAGGGACTTTCCTTGAGTTTAAACCTATGCAGGTACTCAGAGAATCCCCCGTGCCCCGTGAACATCTGGACCAGAACCGTGTCCAGCTCCACACGACGGAGCACGCGGTAGGCCGAGGCGGCGTCCGGGAAAAATATCCGCGTTGTTGAAGCCGTCGTGCCTTCGACATAGCGCCTGTTATATTCGTCAATCTTTTCCAAACGAAGTTGACGTTTGACGAACGAAACGGGGCACTCCTCATATTCCGGTCTTCTTTTACTTCTTAGGGCCGCGTCCTTGGCCAGCTGATCCGCCCTCTCGTTTCCCCTCGTCCCCGCGTGCGCTTTCAGCCAAAACAACCTCACTTCCTTCCCTTTCTCTCTCGCTTCCATATTTCTTCATCATTCTCTTTCACGCGCATCGCTATGGGATGGAGGAGGTCTGGACGTGCAAAGGTTTCGAGGGCGGATCTCGAGTCGCTCATAATCTCAAAACTATGAGCCGACCCGCCGGCCGCGTACCCCGTTGCTTTCACTAAGGCCAGCAGTTCCGCCTGGTAAACTGTACAGAAGTTGACCAGCTTGAGTTTCTTACTTGTTATCTCTACGGCGTCCCGCATTACACAGAACGCCGCACCCATCTTCTCATCTATCCGGCTGCCGTCCGTATAAATCTGCACATCGGCAGCCGCGGCGGGAAGCTGGACCTCCTCCGCACGGTCGCCCAGAGAGGAGAATCCCACACGAACTTGATCATACGGGTGTGGTCGTATCTTGAAGCGAACCGGTACCTCCAGGTCCCGGTCACCTATCATTTGCTGGGAATGACCGCGCTTAATCTCATATAAGCGGGTTGCTTCCTGGACCCGAAGGTCCAAGGGAAGCAACCCGGCAAGTATCAGGGCCGAGTCCAGCGACGCGGTCCTGTGGGTCTTTGTTATCTTCTGAGCGAAGCCCCGCTGCACCGCGTCTAACTGCCTGCGGACCAGAGCTTCTTAGCCGCCGGCGCCCATATACTCGCTGCATACAATATGATGGGCTCCAACACCGCCAGGTACATCGCCCTGATCACCTCCGGGTTAAACCCCCAAGATACATTCGCGGCCCTGCACAGCTGACGATAGAGCCTTTGGGCTTTCGTGCTCACGTTCTTCACATGCGTATTGAACGTGAGCCTATCGTCAACTGTGAGGCCGAGTATCCGGACTTCCTGAGTTCGACCCAAGGGCTTCCCTCCCATGGACAGTATTGGGTTGTCGTATTTAAGCTTATTGGTTAGCACCATCACTTTAGTTTCGTGAGGTGCGAACCTAAGCTTATTTCGGACCCCCCAACCATGAATATTGGCGAGTACCGCATTTGCCTTTCTCGTGATACTCCCGGTCTCTTGCTCCGAGAAGATCAGTACGACGTCGTCTGCGAACGCCTGGCAGTGCACCCCGCTCTTTCCCATCTCCACAAGGAGCGGGTCGAGGAGGAGGGTCCAGAATGTTGGACCGCCCACGGATCCCTGCACGCACCCCTTGGTGGTCTTTCTGGCCCACTACGCCCCGGCGTACCTTACAGACACCCTGCGGTCGCTAAAATAGCTGTCCACAAGGCGCCACAGATTCGCAGGGCAGCGAGTTTCGGCCAGTCTGCACCGTGGGGCAGGCCACCAGGCGTTATTGAAGACTCCCTCTATGCCTAACGATACCAACACTACGGTCTCCTTCTCTTTCAAGCGAGACCGCACGTGCTGGATCATGTCATAGAGGGAGTCCTCGGTACTCCTCTGCGGCATAAAGCCGTATTGGTGGCTACTGATGTACGATGCAGAGTACCACCGGATCCTCCGGACCATCATCTCCACGATCTTGCCCATTATGGGCAAGAGTCCAATGGGCCGGTAGGATTTCGGGTGCGTGCAGTCTTCCTTATCGGGCTTTCTCAACACTACGACCGCTGCCTCCTTCCACTTCCTGGGAAAGTAGGAGAGAGCGAGGCACCGGCTAGAGAGCGCAAGAAACAGACCGGCATCCACGGCGATGGCTGCCTGGCAGATGTCAGCAGTGAGGCCGTCTGCACCAGGTGCTTTCTTAGCGCTGAAAGTCGACACGAACCATCGGAGCTTCTCCATCGTAAAGGGGGGGTCACATAGGTCATCATGCCCCCCCTCCCGCTGACTTCATTGGCTTTCACTCTTACATGACAGTGGTCCGCATTGTCCTCCCCAGGGTCATCCCCAGGGAAGAAGACCTCCGCTAGCTCCTGGCAGATCCCTCTGCGTCCAACACCTTCCCCGACTGGACGAGAGGGACGTCCTCACGCTTCACCCCCGGCGCGACGCATCACACGGTAGATGCCGTCCCACATGGTCTCCCGATCCTACCTCTCGCAGAACCGCTTCCAGTATCGGTCGGAGCGCGCCTTGTCTCGAGACGGTAGGCCTTCCTCGCGGCGACATACTCGCGCCAGACCAACTCTTTACGGGCTGGCCGCGCGTTTCGAATCCGTCTCTTCTTCCTCAAGACATCTGCCTTGAGGAGAGAGAGCTGTTCGGACCACCAAGGCAATTCCGTCCTCTTCCGCTTGGAGGCCTTTGGCAGGACCGCTTCGCAGAAGTTCACCACGGTTTCCACATACCGTTTGGCTACGCCGTCTAACGCCCCCCGTTCGGTGACCTTGTCAACCTCAGCTGCGTCAGACCGCGCTCCGACAGCAGCTGGGCGAAAGTTCTACGGAACTCGCCCCAGTCTGCCCTATGGGTAGTGTACCGCCGTGTCGTACCCCTGATGTCCGTGCCGACGGACCTCACAAGTTTCAACTCGAACAGAATTGACCTGTGGTCCGACGAAAATACGTCGTCTGCTAGACGCCAGCCCTCCACTCGGTCGAGCAGAGTAGTCGAGCAAGCGGAGATGTCGACGCACCTGGCATATCGTTTCCCTCCCCGATACGTCTCAAACGTCGGCTCAGACACTCGGTTCAGCCCGTGCATCTCCAGTTGGTCGAGCACGGCTGCAACCTCACTCCCCCTCCGATCCACGGAGTGGCTCCCCCACCAGCTGCTGTGGGCACTGACGTCGCCACACAGTATCACGTTGACAGTTCCCAATCTCTCCACGACCCAGACGATCAGATCCAGGTATAATTCGACGGGTTTATCAGGCTTTAGGTAGATGGATACCACCCCTATCTTCCAAGCCCCGGTCCTCAGTCTGGCCACAACAATGTTGCCAGACGTGAGGTCAGGGCATTGGGTGATGTTGATGGTATCATCGAATAGTACAATGGCGGCCTTTACGACCTCTCCGGCCCCTCGGCCGACACATTGCACTATCCTTGTCCCCGGGTAGTGCAGCATCTCACCAATTGCTCCGATGTACGGCTCCTGGACCATCGCGAACGCCCACCCTCTCTTCGGCGCTTCGCGCATCAGCTCGGCCGAGGCGAGTTCGGACTTTTGCAGGTTCGACTGCACAACGCGATACTGGTGGTGTCCAGTCCGGTTGGCTCAGTCAGCCCCCGGGGCGCCCTTAGCAATACGCTATGGTCGCCCGTGATATGGCATCCCAGCGCCTCCGGACCGGACATTCCTCGTCAAATACCCCGTGGTCCCACCTGTCAGCTTTACTCTTCCGGCAATTCAGGCAGGCAGGGGGTTTCCCCGCTAGCCACTCCTGACACTCGGCCCTATGGTGCTGACCACCGCAGAGGCTGCACCGGTCTTCAGACTCGGTGCACAACCTCTTGCTGTGGCTATAGCCCAAGCACCGAGTGCATTGCACGAGTGGGGAGTGATCCTGCACCCGTACACGCTGCAGATCCACGTGCAACATACCCGCGGCTGTGAAGCGGCCCCAGGGTATCGGCGATACTCGCATAACCACATGGGAGATATGCGGGTTCCGCGCTCTCCGCCTGAACCTGACCTCCATCCTCTGGTCCTTCTCAGGGACGCCTACCAAAAAGTCCTTGTTTTGGTTGCAGATGGCACTGAGTATTTCCGCGTCCGTATTGTAGAACATTACGTCCCTGAGAATGACAAGCGGATCCCTACTCCTTACCTCTTCCAGGTTCAGGCCCCTGATGATGATGATTAGGATCTAGCAAGTAGAGCTCTCTTCTTTATACAGTTGAGTTTATTCAACTAAGGTTAATCTTTTAACCACGGGAGTAGGGACAAACACAAATGCATCCGTCAAATTAAAACGGAAGTTGGCAAGTGAACATAGTATCTCCACATCTAAATACAAGACAATAGCTTCATTATCATTATTATCAGCCGATAAACGCCTACTGCTGGAATTAGGCCTCTCCTAAAGACCCTCGCATCGATCGGCCCTGCGCTGCCCACATCGCCAGACACTGGGGACCGTTGTTTGAGGAGTCATATGAACCCTTACAAAGATTAGGTGTAAGAAGTACCGCACAACAACTCACGGGACCCACACCAGCCTCACCTGCTTGTGGTACATCCTGCTAATCAACAAATGAGGCTGTGGCTTCCCCCAACCCGCGTGGCTTAAAAAGATCAACTCCTCTAAATTTGTTGCCAAGTCCTCTCAGAGCAGCGTATTGAATAAATCCAATTCATTGACGATATCTTAGCTTCTGTTTAATCAGTGTAGTTATAGAAGCTGCTGACCAGTTCTCCTGAAATGCTGAAGTTTTTTTGCAATTGCAATCTGTGGAAATATTACGCTTACACAAAATGTAACTTATCTTCAAACAAGTCCATACAATTAAATAGACACCGGGATAATGGAACTTATTACTTGATGTGTTTAACCTTTTTGTAGTCGAAGACGAGTTTTAACTTAATGGACTGATGAGATTCTAAATTTTTCAGTAGCAAAAGATGCTCCGGAGATGAACCGGTAGAAGTAAACCATCCGCTCCAGACAGCAACTTCTACGATGTCCACGATCCTAAGAAATGAGGGAATGACCCTGGAGAGAGATCGTCGACGATCAAATTGTTCAAATACAATTCAGTAATATTGCAGTTGTATAGGCTGATGATGATGAAGATGATATGTATTGATCCGTTATTGTAAGAATTTTTTTTTATATGAGCAAGACGTTCACCTGATGGTAAGTGATACGCTTGCCTACGAAAATGTAGCAATGGTTAGGAAGATTTACACTGCGCTACATTGCGCTCTCGCCTTGGTATATGATTTTAAGTCTCGTTACCCCAGTAATCACATTATCAACAGCGCCCTTCAAACCGGAACATAGTAACATTTGCTCAATACTCTTTGTCGGCTGCAATAGATGCTGCGGTCGTATACATAGAAGGTTTGATAATAATTTTTTTTTTTGTAATGAAGTGATAAAATAAATACACCCTAACAAGACAATGTCAAAGGGGTTGGTTCATTTCTTTAGCTTATAAATATTAATTGCTTAATGAATAATGAATAATGAACACACCGCGAGTAGAGAGCCGCCATCTTGATCTAGACAGGTAGCGCGTCATATACATGGATCGATAAACAAAGTAAATAAAATAGAAAAGTAAACGTTCCGTTAGTTAGGTCTCTGCTGCCGGAGACAGTCTATGCTGGTTCCAACGCAGTGCTTACTGCAGCCGACAAACACTAGTGTTCAAATATTATTATTCCCGTTCGAAGGGCGTGTTAGCCGGTGACTAGTGCTAGTGTAACTGTGTAGTGATGAGTGCTAGTGTGAAACAGTGGACCGGGTTTGAATGCCGTCAGATATAAAGAATAGCGGAGAATCGAATTGGTTTTATCAATCTGATAGCTAAACTTCATCTTGAAGAGGGCACCTAATGATGATGCTGTAGCTAGTGAATTTACACGGTTAACGAGATTTCTATTTTTAAAGGCGACAAGTGCAATGCGGTGCTGTGTACAACATCCTTACCAGCGCCACATTGTTATAAGGGAGCGCATCACTTACCATCAGGTGATCGTCAGACAAAACTTTGTTACGGGAATGTATTGTATACACTTGTCAATAAAATTTATTTATAATGTAGATAAAATGTTTTACAGTACGCCGCCATTGTTCGTACTAATGTATCGGATCTTCTTCTTCTTAAAGTTCCTCTCCAACTAGTGAAGGCTGGTGAGATATATCGGATACGTTGATACATCTGGATTGAGATGGCGGCTAAGGATTAATGCGTTACCTATTTTTTTTTTATTTAACTAAGTGAAGAGCCGAGCGGGGTGTTCATCATCAACATTGCAACCGATGGATTTGGGTTCCATAAAGCACGGTCTTGCGTTATTTGAATCCAGTGGCTACTAGCGATTCTTTTAATATACTTTTTCCACCTAGTGGTGGGTCTGCCAACGCTGCGCTTTCGCGAGGTCTAAATTCCAGCACTCTAAGACCCCGACGTCCATCGGTTCTGTTGCCTCGCCCATTGTCACATCAGCCTCGCGGAACGTTTATCTGATGGTATAATAATGTGGTGCTAGTTAGGATGATGCACACTGCGGCGCATGCATATGTACATGATACATAGATGTTGCGGTGTTGGAAGGCCTCCCACAAGGTGCACCAACGATCTGGTGAGAATAATGGGAACCATTAGATGCGAGCAACGCGGAACCGATCGATGCAGCAATCTTTGGGCGAGGCCTATGTCCAGCAATAGACATCTGTCGGCTGCTGATGATAATGTTGATGAGATGTTGAGTCTCGTTACTTGAGTAATGAAAATAGCTATAGCGCCCTTCAAACCATAAAGTCATAAATCATCGATGGTATCTCTGTTGCCGGAGACCGTCTAGATACAACTAGTACAGACTAATATTGTCCGACCATTACTGTGTTCCAGTTTGAAGGGCGCTGTAGCTGGTGTAGAAATCACAAAGTTTAAACAGTAAATAATTCAGTAAATAATTTTAATGATTTTAATTAGTGTTATATATTTAATTTATCCTTGCCTGTTATATATTCATATCCTATATTCTAGAAGTGTGTTTTCTGCTTCCAAATACAAACAACACTGATAAAGAATGCCGCTTGGTAAGTCCATATTTTTTTTTGTTTTATCTGGTGCTGTGAGTAAATAAGTAAAATATTTTTTTAATCTTTTTAATGATTATAAACTATTGTAATCAAGAATCGTAGGTGTAATATTGTTACTTTGCTTATAAATGGGAAAACAATGATTGTTCCATAGATATAATTTTCATTAGAAATATAGGTCAGTGGAACAATGCGGCTAAACCAGCCTCGTTACCAACCACAAGAGATTGAAAATGAATAATAATTAAATATTATATGAGACCAACTAAGGTTTTTTTTAATGATTTGAAAGAAAAAAAAAAATTCTATGGAAATCAATGCTATGAATATTATTTAAATTTTTTTCATATATATGTCAAAATTTTTTCTAAAGTATAAGTTTCAAGCAATAGTTTAAAGCTTCTCAAATTTTTAAATAAATAAATAAATAAACAATTTGTATTTCTTCATATCAATCATTTAATGATGATGAACAGCGACAAATGATTTGTTTAAAAATCATTGTAGATGTTAGATTGTTTACATGGATGTTTGATATTGCGCGAAATCGAATGGAACAGCTGGTGAAATGCGAGCCTGTGCTCGCGGGTGTACGCTCGTGAGTGTACAACGTATTGCGGGGATGAGTGTATCTTGGAGTGGTACAGCGAGGATGGCGGGTGAGCCCGGTGGGCGCAGTCGCTCCGAGCGCCCGCTCCGTCGCCACGCCGCGTCGCGTCTCCTCCGCCCGCCCACCAAAATCGATATCGCTGTGCCGCCAAACATTTACCATTTTATCGCCGCGCGTAAACATTTTATGGACCTTTAAAAATTTTACCGTGACGTTACTCTATACATCATTGTAATAAACCCTCGCCTCCCCTGGCGCTCGCTTACTCCGTCCGCGACGTTTCATCCTCACCGTCTCTGACGTTTTACAAACAAAACGCGACACTGTTGTTTTCTACTTCAAGATAACAGCTGTCAGATGCTGCAGTTTTCAAAATGAATCGCTCCGATGGTATACCTGCCCTGTCACCTTTCAGAGTCTCAGTCCAATAAAAACACGTCGGCGCCTGTTAACGCTGATTAAAAATGTTTATTATCGTTTCAGTCCGCGTGATGATGCACTCGCGGCGTCATTCCCGCCGCAAGAACTAAATCGTCGTCGCGCTGTCAACGTGTTATAATGAATCGTTTAAAATACGCTTCAGATGTTAGTATATAAACAGGGGAGCGAAGGTCGCGGTTTGCGTAGTCGCGGCGGGCAAGTTGGCAAGCGGCGCGGGCGCGTCTCCGGTGACGCGGCGCGCCGGGCGCGGGCTGTTGCGCGGGGGCTGCGCGCGCGCTGGACTCAGTGAGCGGCGGCCGGGTCCGGGGACATGCCCGTGTTATGGATTACCAGTGCGTCGTCGTCTACACGATCATCAACATAGCGCCGTCGCGACTCGCCGCGCAGCCCGACCTGCCCAATGGCTGCATCACCTGGTTCAAAAACAAACTCAAGAGGTCAGAATTAAATAATAAATTACATGCTATACCAAAAGTACTAAATTAGAATTAATTAATCTTAATCAACATAATTTTGTATATATATATATATTGCAACATATTTCGTTTTATCATATAAAATTGCCCCCGTTCCTCTCAATAATTTTCATTAAAATTAATAAAACCAATGGACAGGGTACATTTTGCTTTTTATTAATTTATAATGATAACCGGTCCGAGCAATTAAAAAACAAATGATTATCGTGAAACGTTAATATCCGTACCTTTCACCATATTAATTAAAATGCATCCCGGTTAAAGGAAAGTATTAATATATTTGCTGCAGTTGGGTACGGACAATGTAGGACCGATCGATGTGAAGATCTTTGAAGGACGTCTATGTCAAGCAGTAGACGTCTATCGGTTGATAATGATGATTAATATATTAAAGCATATGGAAGTATCACTGCTGGTAGCCATATTGCTGAAGACTATCGAGGTAGGTGCCATCACAGCTGCTATTGCAGCCGACAAACAGTACTCGTATTATGCACACGATACTGTGTTCCAGTTTGAAGAGTGCTATAGCTAGTGAAATTACCGAGTAATGAGCTTTAACATATATTTCAACCAAAACATAGTGCAGTGTTTTGTTACTTAGCTCCTCTGCATTGTTATGAGCAAATGTATCATTACCATGAGGTGTCCCGTTCTCTTCGCTCCATAGAATTGAATTCTTTTAATCCGAAAAAGTATAAATAAATATTAAGAATAAGCTTTTGTAAGCCACTGATAGCTTATGCGGAATGATTTTTATATCTATACTTAAGTCAAGAGCCATAGACGAGAGTCTCCAGCATGAGCCACTTCAATACCGACCGTTTCAAGTACTCACATTTATCATAGTTTAAAATGAAAGAGGATTATACTTGTAAATCTTCTGAGATGTTACCAAACAGACCACCTCTTCGTACAAATCTGAAGTTAAGTGCTGAAATTTTTCGAAAGGAGAGCAACTAACGAAACGTACTACTTCATCATCAGCCGATAGATTTTACAGTCTACTGCTGGATCGGGTTTTCATATGGGTGATTTGAGCCATTTCCGACTACGCTGGCCCAATGCGGTTTGGTGGGAGCCAGAGCCTCATTTGTTTATTAGCAGGCTGCATCATGAGCAGACGAGGTTGGCTTGGAATCTGTGTTGTTATGCGGGACGTATTATTTATTAGTACTTATATCTTGTGTAGATCCTCTAATTTATGTTAAAAGATTGTCTACGACAATAATCTAATTTGTGACCTCTGATCCTCAAGCCTAACATAATCTATTGTATCTATTTGTTCTTAATCATGAAACTATTATACTTATTTGTCGGTATTATCAGTGGTGATTAAGTTGTATTATAAGTTACAAGGGTAATCGTTTTTACTTTATTCAATTAAGCGACGAGACGAGCGGGACGTTCACTTGATGTTAAGTGATACGCCTGCACATAACAACGTCGCAAGTTAGAATTATATATACTGTGCACCACATTACGCTCGTCGCCTGAGACATAAGATGTTGAGTCATGTTACCCCAGTAATTACACTAGCTACGGCGTCCTTAAATCCTGTTTGTCGGCTGCAATAGGAACTGCGACGATACCAATCTAGACTGTCTCCGGCATTGGATACCTTCCACCAGTAAATTAACTGTCATACGTAATATATATTATAGCGCTAATATATAAACGTAGCTGTTGTGATATATGTTTCTGGTTTCAGAGCGGTGGCCGTATACCTGGAATCGCTTAAATTAACGCCAGGCAGCGGGATCGTGCACGGTAATTTAGCTTGTCTCTATTACAAACAGGGCCTAATAGACCTCGCAATAGATACGTACAAGCGTGCCATAGAGCTTCAACCCAATTTCCCGGACGCCTATTGCAATTTAGCTAATGCACTTAAAGAGAAAGGGCACGTCGCCGAAGCGGAAGATTGCTACAATGCAGCTTTAAGTTTATGTCCATCTCACGTTGATACTTTGAATAATCTTGGAAATGTTAAGAGGGAACAAGGGAAGATTGAGGAAGCTACAGCTTTATATTTGAAAGCATTGGAGTTTTTCCCTAATTTTGCTGCTACGCATAGCAATTTGGCATCATTGTTACAACAACAAGGTAAGTTAAAATCTAGCTTTTCAAATAACTGTTGATAAGTGTCTGTTGTTTTAGTAGTTTACTGTCACTGTATAATAAATGAAATAATTTTTTTTTTGCATGTTTACTAAACAGTTTAAATCGGTTTTAGGCAAAATGCACGAAGCATTGATGCATTACAGGCAAGCTATAAATATTCAACCTAGATTCGCTGACGCCTACAGCAACATGGGAAATACTCTAAGAGAGTTACAGGACACGGCAGGTGCCTTGAAGTGTTTCAAAAAGGCCATTGAGATCAATCCCCTATTCGCAGACGGGCATTGTAATTTAGCAAGCATTTTAAAGGAAATGGGAAAAATATCAGAAGCAATTGAATGCTACGAAAATGCTTTGAAAATAAAACCAGACTTCCCTGACGCTTACTGTAATTTAACCCATTGCTTTCAAATAATCTGCAAATGGGATCGGTACGACGAGCAAATGAAAAACATAGTAGCAATAGTGGATAAGCAACTACGTTCCGATAGCTTAGCATCTATTCATCCACACCATTCCATTCTTTATCCATTGTCGAACAGAGCGAGAAAAGAAATTGCATCCAGGCATGCAAATCTCTATATTGAAAAGGCGAAAATGTTAGGTGATATAACTTTTCAATATGACACGGTCAACTTCGATCGATTGCGCGTAGGTTACGTGAGCAGCGACTTCGGCAACCATCCGACATCGCATCTAATGCAGTCCATACCTGGTCTCCACGATCGCTCGAAGGTCGAAGTATTCTGTTATGGTTTAAATCCAGACGATGGGACAACATTCCGTAGTAAAATAATACGTGAAACGGACCACTTTGTAGATTTATCTCAACATTCATCTAATATTGAGGTTGCGAAAATGATAAATAATGACAATATACATATTTTAATTAATATGAACGGCTACACGAAGGGAGCAAGGAATGAAATTTTCGCTTTAAAGCCAGCCCCTATTCAGGCAATGTGGCTCGGCTACCCCGGCACTAGCGGTGCGGACTATATGGATTATATGATAACTGATGAAATATCATGCCCTGAGTCTGCTGAAGATGATTTTAGCGAAAAGTTCGCTTACATGCCGTATACATATTTTATCGGCGATCATAAACAAATGTTTCCACATTTAATAAAAAAATATGATGTACTGCTTGATGAACGCACAGTCAATGAAAATATTGGTATTGTAAATATACCAGAATGTGTGAATGCAAAACATTCATTAACTGTTGCTGAAGAAAAGCAACAGATAGAGTTTGATGAATTAGTGCCAATAGATTCAATAGCTAATACTGTATACATTCCGCGACGTGTATCCGAACAATTTGATGACAGTAAACAACAAGAGGTAGTTAATTTTTGTCGTTGTTGTTATGATCAAATTGTCATAATTGGTAGTTACATTGTTGAAATCGTTAATTTTAGGTGGACGTGAACGGCACTATAATTTACAACGGTATACCGATAAATTCTGGTAACGAAACATTGTGTTCCGGAGAGGAAGTTGTCGCTGATATAATATTCACGTCCCGAAAGCATTACGGGCTACCGGCCGATGCGGTTGTTTATTGTAACTTTAATCAGTTATACAAGATCGATCCTCAAACGTTGGAGACGTGGGTTGAAGTATTAAAGTTGGTGCCAAACAGCGTTTTGTGGTTGTTAAGTTTCCCAGCCGCCGGGGAACCGAACGTTTTAGATTATGTCCAGAGCTTAGGTAAACAAATGATTTGTGAAGTTATGCTTTTTTCTTCTTACTTACAATGTGATAACACTAGATCTCTATTCAATATGATCTTAAGTGATATAGATGCAATGGATGAAGCATGCTTATCCAGAAAACTACTATTCATCGAACGCTACATGTCAGCACGGTATTGAACCGGGGACCGCCGTGTTACAAAACAATGTCTCCCTTATCGCATCAAGGAGGTAGTCGTGTGATTAGTTTTTTTTATAATTTACTATTTACATGTTAAACTTGGCAGGGTTGTCACCCAGACGTGTGATATTTTCAAAAATAGCTTGTAAGGAAGAACATGTTCGAAGGGGTCAGTTGGCTGATGTTTGTTTGGACACACCCCTGTGCAATGGGCATACGACAGCCATGGACATTCTATGGGCGGGTGTTCCTATAGTTACCCTACCGGGGAAAACTTTGGCGTCGAGGTATTTATTTTTTTATTTACAATACATATAGATCTTACAAATGTTTCAAGCATTTTACAGTTTAGCTTGGCTTGCATATATTAGATGTTAAATATTACTCGAAGCTGGTCTCCCGGATAGGAAAGTGCAGCGTTGGTAGACCCTCCACTAGATGGACTGAGGACATAAAAAAAATTGCTGAGAGCCACTGGATTAAAATATCGCTAGTTTCTTGTTTTCTGGAACACGTTGAGAGCTCTATATCCAGCAGTGGACATCCATGGGTTGGAATGATGACGACGAGTCAGCGTATCGGATAATTATTTATAAAGTCATACTTTATCAACTTTACACAGTTTAAAAATATGATAACAAAATTACAGATTTATTTATCTAATAAATGATCGTCCATAATATATAGCATTGGAGAAGCAGCATCCGGTTTAATTTCACTATGTATATCATAGTTGCATTTTTCATATAACTGGGAATATTTTTAAACTACCCGATACTTTTGCTGTAGACGTTTTTATTTTCCTTTTCCTGTATCGAATATCTAAGAAAACACAAGTTTCATTTACATATTGTGAAGTAGAAAGTGAGATATTCGTTGGACCTCCAACTTCAACAGGATACAATTAATAAAGTGGTGAACAAATTCGTATGTGTGATGTACCTATAAATAGAGATCCAAGTATAATTAATTCAGATTTGGTTATTTATGTATATGAATCATTAATTTATTTTAAGATTATTTTTAACTGTGAGATATAAATAAAAATAATCCGGTAGACGTAGTGTGCTCCTCTCGCAAGCAGGACCGACGATATGGTAAGTATCATGGGAACTCACGTGGAGAACTTTGGGGGAGTCCTATTTCCGGAGTAGATGTATCGGGTAGTTACAAGTTATTTTAATTTCAGGGTTGCCGGTTCTCTTCTCACCAGCTTGGGATGCCCTGAGTTAATCGCCAGAGACAGAAGTACTTATTTGAATATCGCAGTTAAGCTTGGCACAAATATGTATTAGTAAGTATAACTTATTTTAAGGAAACATTTACTCCAATAGCTTCGGCGAACTGAATATAATTACCACATGCGTAATGAACATGTATTTCTTCTCTTCTTATATGAATGTGGTTGGTAACCTGGGAGTATCTAAAAAAGCTCCAATCCAAACTCTATATTAGGCTTCGGAATCAAATGAGGAACTTCCGTATTACTAGCGGTTAGTTACTTCGCCATGAAGGCAGTTGAAAATTTCTTTAAAAACCTTTTTAATTTATTAACTACTCTGTATGATTGCTTCCGGTTATGTTAATTTTACAATTCATCAGTACAGCGAAAGAAATATTTAATAATATAAAAGCTAAGCGAAAGTTTAAATTTTAATGTGTTTTTCTTTTGTAATGTAAATATATACATATTTCCTCTAACTGTTTACCTTGTACTTTGTAAATAAAAGTAATTTGAATGAATACAGAGTATGAACGAGAGGTTAAATTTTAATGTTGAAAAGTGAATGTATTTAGCAAGTTATTTTCCAACGCTTCCGGAATGTACTTGAATAAGATGTTTGCTTACAGTTTATTACTTTACCCAAACTTATTTCCATTTATTATTTAACAAAAATTTTAATATAATTTTTATTCGTTTTAAGTTTAACTTGAATATTTAAATTGTGTGATTTCGGTACACATTCCAAAGAAGATACTAGTAAACCTTAAGAGACGCCAGAAGCTGAAGTGAAGCTGGAATCTGGAGACTATAGATATTGTCATTGTATAAGCATCTTAAATACTTCCATACAATTATCGTTTCATAAATGGTTCAGTAAAATTTGATAGACTTGTGATGGCCGATGAGGAGTAGGGTTCTCAAGTGGCGCCCGCATACCGGCAGACGTAGTGTTGGGAGGCCTCCTACAATGAGGACCGACGATCTGGTAAGAATCGTGAGATGCCACTCAATGTCAGTGATGCGGGAACAATTGATGTGGAGCTCTTTGGAGGAGGCCTATGCCCTTTAGACGTCTATCGGCTGATGATGATGAAGCCGTTCAATAACATAAAAAACACTATTGATGTATGATTGTCGTACCTTTCTACCGCCTGCGTTCAATTCCTGTATTTAATCGTTTACAGTCGAAGATATATACAGGCGAAGGTCCGGAGAGCCAGATTGAACAGCACCCTGTTCGATTGCCAACAGTACACCGCCGGCTTGGAGTCCTTGTACAGGGAGATGTGGGATTTATACAGGAGCGGAACACGCCCGCGTCACATTAAAGCATTCCAATAAAATATAAACCGAATTTCGTATTTGTGTACTTTAAAAATGAAGGTAAGTGTTTTAAATCAATGCGATTTTTTTTATCGCGATCACCTGATGGTAAATCATACTTCTGTCTATAACAACGTGGCACTAGTTAGGATGACAGGATGACATAGATAGATGGATTAGGATGGTATAAACAGCGGAGTATAAGTGGTTCCCCCTAATATCTTACGGAGCTCAAGTTAACCTCACCTGCACGCGTTGCACCCTGCTGAATAACAGACTGGGCTCTGACCACCCACCAACCCGCACTGGGCTAGCGTGGTGGGCTAAGGACCAATTCCTCTCAATGAACTCTTTCATGTGGAGATATATGAGGGAGGCCTGTCCAGTAGTGGATGTCTGTCGAGTGACGACGACACAGCGCCACGTCATGCTCGTCGCTTTAAGATATAAGATGTTAAGTCTCGTCACCCTAGTAATTACATTAGCTACAGCGCCCTTCAAACCGGAACACTGTAACGTTTGCACTGTACTGTTTGTCGGCTGCAATAGGTGTTTTTTTGGATTCGGAGGAGAAATTTTCGAAAGATACCCTGCTTCTGGGGGGAAGTGAAGGTTATGTGATATATTTACTCACTAAAACCCCTTTGGTCCTCTGCATCAGTACATTCGGAGAGGCTCCGGGATCTCTTATAGAATGCACCGGTGCCTCTCTACACTTTGTGTTAACACGTCTCTGAGGAGGGGCTTAACCCTCTTAGGCACCATCGCTGAGCCACACGCCGTCCCACGCAGGTTCGTTTGTTGGGCGATAAGGGCCCCTACCCTCAATGCCCGGGAAACTCCTAGACCCTTTTAGTCGCCTTTTACGGCAGGCAACACTTATCTTAGTCCTATTTTTACTAGCCCGAGACTAAAGGCCTGACGGGCTGGAGCGTCCATTACCATCGCCCCGACGTCTTCTTCTCCAAGCGGAATCAACCCTCTCTCGATTCGGCCTTCTTCTGTACCTTCACGAGGTGGTACCTACCAAGACGGTCTCTGGTAGCAGAGACCTACCACATTTTTTTTGGGATTTAAAATAAATTTTACACGCGTGGTGTCATACGTGGTTTGAATCGAATATGACAGCATTGCTGAGCCTCGGCTTTCCACATGATATGATGACCTGACTTTTCTGACCACATGTGAGGTCAAGTATTATTTTATAGTAGCTAAAGTCGTCTAAAATCCTACAGTGGTTTCGACTAACAAAGGGTTCATGATGTGTTTACTGGTGGTAGGTGTCTGTTGCCGAAGACCGTCTAGGTACGTACCATAGCATCGCCTATTGCTGCTAATGAATAATAGTGTGTAGACTTTACTGTATTCCAGTTTGGAGGGTTTTGTAGCTAGTGTAATTACTGGAGTAATGAGGCTTAACATCTTATACCTAAAAGCGACGAGCAAGATGCGACGCTGTGTCACATAACTACCACCACGTTGTTATCGACAGAGGTGTGATTTACTATCAGGTGAACGTCCCGCGTATCGCTAGACGTGGTGTCAGGAGGCCTCCCACAAGGTGGACCGAGGATCTGGCGAGAATCACGGGAACCCACTGGATGCGAGAGGGACCGATCGATATGGATATTTTTTGGCGGAGGCCTATATCCAGCAATGGAGGTCTATCGTCTGATTATGATTAATTATTTTTAATTATTTGTAAATAGTTTTACAGATATTATCTCATGTCAGGGTTGCGGAGTATACTTGCCATTTTGGCGAAGCCCCGTCCAGATGCGTCCATTGTAGTGTATTGCCATAGTTACGACTGTATGCAATTAGCTCTGTGCTCGTATTTAGACAAGTGCAACTCTAATATAAATTATAACAATAAACATTGGCTTTTAATAATTTACTAATAGTATACATGGTGTGTTATATATAATCGCCGACTATTATTGTAATGATGAATCGTAGGGTAATTATAAATAAATTATGCGAATACTTGAAAAATGGCTTTATTTCCTCATCAGTAACTTTACATGGTAAACTTTCGTAATTATACAGGTGATTACAGTGTAACTAAGTGTAAAAACAAATTATGAAATTCATTTACATAATACGCACATAATAAGGTATTAATTAATATGCAATGAAAGCTTAGTCGCAATTAAGTATACTTTATATAATATGCCAATTATAATCGCGCCCTTCAAGAAATTAACAAGTAATGTTAAGTAATATCGCTTGGGATTTTTATAGTGATTATTCTCCAGCAAGTCGTGACATTGAATTTGTATCGTAGACAGTTACTCGTGAATGTGTTTATTTAATAATTACCGTAATAAATACAATTAATAATTCTGAGCGGAACTTACTAACACGTGTGAACGTTCATAATAACAAATAAGTTTTCAGAATCCAATTTTTTTTAACTTCAATTGCCTTTCAGTACAACATAGAAGCGTATGGAAGACGATAATGAAATATTTAAAGTGAATTGTATATATTTAAGTAATTTCTTCCATCATATGTACTAATTAATTAAGAAATAATTTATAGGTTAACATAGATAACTTAATCAAATTATTTGTCAATATAAAGTAACTTAATCTTCACGGTGAAAATTGTTTATAATTACATTCAATATATAATTGTAAATTTAATGTTATCATTAAGGTGAGATCTTGAAGGTGAGGACTCAACCGAACCGGAAGTGTTCTTCCGGTGTTGTTCTTCCGCTCTTGTTGTTCTCTTGACGGGCATTCGAGTTGGAAATCAATAGGTACAGCGTTTTGTGACGACACATATACAGTGAGAATCGAAGATTTAATTTTACACTCATCCATCATATAAGAGTTAAAACGATGTGACAATGAAACAATCATTACTTGTTTACTCTCTCATCTCGTACCCGTTATTAGTATATTGTGTCACAACGTCGTTGTATTATTCCTAATCATCTATTTCAAACTACTTGTTAGTTTTTAATCGTAGCATATCCGCCTAATCCTCTAGTTAACACTATTAAACCTTCTTTACTTGATGTATACAAATTATCATTTGAGGTAACGTATTGGTTGCGATCGATCATGTTTGTAATGTATAACGATAACTTCTAATATATCTAAAATTTAAACTTTAAATTTAACCAATAACTTCATAAATAAACATAATAAACTGTTTAATTAACATTGTAACGGTGTTACTATATGAATATATATGTTAACGAATATTTTAAGTAATAGTAACTCAATTCAAACAAGTTTGTTTTGTTAGTCAATCAATCAATGACATTTTTCTGCTTGTCAAGCGTCTCTAGATATTTTACACCTTCTACATTTGTATTAATAATATTTCAATTTAGAATACTATATATAATTGAGCCTTTTATTTAGAATAGACATTGTTATCTATTATTTAGTGTAAGTAGTCGTTGTGCCAATACGCGTAAAGGTATATATATATATATATATATATATATATATATAACATTGTGTGCGGCGTCAATGTTGTTATACTTTCCGTTCAAGCGATATTTTAACTACCCGATCAAACAGGTTACATCAGCTCACACTTAGGATTACGTTAAAATGGTACACAGAACCGCACACCAGTTCCACGTGTTCCAAAACTTAACAGTAACAAAAACGTCAGTTGCAACATCCCGAAAACAATTGGTAGATTTCACACGAGGAAACTCCAATCAGATCTGATACAAGTAGACGTATTCACAATCCTCAAATTAGCGATGGAAAGGCGTGAAAAGTTCAACAATGCAATGTTGAATTACAGTACGAACATAGCAATATTCAGATGTCGGTCAGCAAGTAGAAACAGCCACATCCTCGCTAGCAAGGTTTTTAATGAACTTAACTGAAATATTAATCTTTATTAATTGTCGTTTATAATTTAACCCATTACAATGCCGGTATCATGCACCGTTAACCAAACGAGAAGATTACTGTCAGTTTCCGAGGACCAACGCCGCTTGAACGGAAAGCTCACCGTCAGTACCTGGGGACTGACGCAGCACTCAATGTATTCCGTAAACAATCTAAGTATATTATAACTTTGGATTTATGTAATTAATTGTTCTAAATTATTAATATGTAATGTAAGTGTTGGTGAAGTTACATTGATTACTATATAGAATGAGCTGAAAATAAATAATAACTAAATAAAGTTTATTGGAACAATAATAAATTTTTATATTTTTTTTTTGGTGTTTCTGACATTTGGATAAATCAGAATGATGAGGAAAATATTGCGTACCTAGTGACACTTTGAATTTAATCGTATGAAATTGAATTCTATCCTAACTTTATTTTGAACTAACTTATTTATATTTAGAATTTTTGTTTTTTTGCTTTCCAGTTGTTATCATTATTTCAATGAATAGTATAAAAGATCACTTCAGCGTTTCTTTGGTGTTTAAGATTATTAAATTCACTGTGGAACAATTGTGCATCCCGTAGGATATGTCGCTTATCACTGTTGTCTTCTGGCAATCACAAATCCCAATAACAGTTACCGATTGCAAATATTAGCAAATAATACGCGTACGCTGCAATAAATATAACATCACCATATACCTGAATTAATTAATACTAGTTAAATCAATTTCAAACGGGAACCAATATCCAATAATTATAGTTAACTAGAATATTAACATTGAAACTTTAAGCATTATAATTATAACTTCGCAAGTTATATGAAACAATACAATCACACCTGACTGTCATAAAACTATAGTAATAAACATCTACTCTAAAATCCTTTCAAAATTATGTAATTAAAAAATAGTAAGTCTAAAAGATATATATATTAAGAAACATAAACTTTAACTTGCGATCTATGTTCTATTATTACTTGTACTATATATTATGTACTAATAAATCGAATCAGTTTATCCCATATCAACTTAACTTCCGTTCTCTGAGGAGTGCCCAACTCATTCGTAGATCTAACGATCACTAGCAACAACAAAAATTACAAATAAGCGTTTCATCAAAATCAAAAATCACATAATGCGAACACAAATCAAATTAATAACTATTACTTTAACATGAGTAACACTCCCCAGTTACCTTCGCATATCATAGTTAAACGGACCTTCAAATTTAACTATACCTACATATAAAATTATATTATCCTTGAATACGACTTCACAAACTACACGGAGTCAAGGCATATCTATCAACTGGCCATTGACCTCCGATTAGAAAATAAGACCCCTTTCTATCGTGTGATGAAAGCTTTAATATAATATTATTTTTTTTTTGGATTTTTTGTATCTTTTTGTATATATTAGTGTATCCTTAGGCTCTTTAATGCTTCATTATTACTGAGAATTTTATTCTAAACACGTTATGGAAGTTTATAATATTTGTTGTATAATAGCTTACATCCGCCAACTGACGGCACGTCCGGCGTGAAACGTAAAACAAAATATCTCACTAAACATCTAAACGAAGTAAATTAATTCATACGGTGTTGCCAGTTTTTGTGCATACATCGTGTATAACTTACGAGGTACTTAAACGAGTAATTAATATTAATTTAAATCGCACTTAGATACTAATCACTAAACAATTATTTTAGAATATCGTTTCTGGAACACGAAGCAACAGATTTCGCATCGTGATCGTGTAGCTAACTTCAAACTCTACTCGTGTTTAATTCTTATATAAGAATACATTATACTATTACTTAAAAACATTCCCTTAACCCGATAACATAATATATTCTTAAGTTCTATCATTAATCACATAGTATATAATTTAGAATATATTAATGAGTTGCACTAAAATTAAAAAGTGATTATAGTGTTAATACATGAGTGCATATAGTTTGTAATAAAAACATTAAAGAATGTATAAAATACGTTGAATATAATATTATATATTTATATATCTAAAAATTACTTCTCTACTCGACTTTATTTTTGTACTAAATAGCATATATATAGTATCTATAACAAATCGTTAAGCATTTTCAACGTTGATCTATTCGGGCCGAGGCTTTGAACAAAAAAAATCCAAAATAACAAACCACATAACAATATCTGACTATGGTGTAATAAATTAATACAAAAATATTAATAACTTAATAAATATATATTAATATAATGGTAGAAGTGTATGTCAGTTATCTTGCATTATAATGATATTAATTTCGATACTATGTAAGCATGATTTCCATTATCATGTTTCATGTTTCCACAAAGTAAACAATTTGTGTACTACCTTTAAATTTGTTTATAAAAATCCTCTAACATACTGAACAATTGATCTACTATAATAATTATTCTTGGTGTCTAATGGAATGGCAGTGTTTTATCCTCTAATTGTATAGTCTCAACAAATTACAAACTTCATATCCGAAATAATTGAACCGTTTGGAACCCACAGCTATGTGAAACTATCGTAGCGGATGACAGGAGCTCTGCGCTTCAGATAATGAGGGTAGGAGCTGTTAAAATGGGAAGAGTCGATCGCGTCACCGATACGCACGTATGAATCATCCGCGCAATATCAGGTGTCTGTGGTGGCGACCTCCCAGTGCAACAGCATTGACACTGTTCTAATGCTCAATAAATTGCAACCTCTACGAGAGCTTAGTCATATACACTAGCTAGCAAAATAAGCTAATTCATCTAAATTGTACTAATTTTATAAAGCATTTTAATATCTACTGTGCTGTCACTAATCTATTATAAACAAACGGCGTATTTGAAAGAGAGAAATGCTAATGAGTAGGTTGGTATACAGTAAATAATTTTAATAGTAATATACGTAGCTTAAGTAGCGGCTGTGAATACTATAAGTATTACGCCGTTCACTTAATTCTAATTCACCTAATTTAAAACTACAAACTACATACATGTCCAGCGCTATTTACACAACTCTCAGTACGATCATTCTAGGGGAATGTTTTATTTAAACGGAACATTACAAGAAACTAAATTTTGATTCATGCAAAATTCAATATGTTCTCATCGTGTTTAAATTTTAAATATAAACTAGTCCTGTCCCACTTTGTGCAAAACATTTGTGCGTCCGGCGACAGCACAACACAAATATAATAGTACTTCGGTGTAACACATGTTATTAATCTGTCTTTACATATATGGAAACTTTTTCGGCATTTGTATAATAAAACAATTAACATTCCTTTTATCTCATTGAAGTCATGATGAGATGTTCATCTGTAGGCGAGTTTGTACGTATGTGTTATTTAAGTTGTTCTTTACGAATTCAAACATATAGAAGATTTTTAATAGCATGATCATTTCTACTATACAGTACGATAGAATCAAATTATTAAATGGTGTATATTCAGGATCTCTAATATCTGCATAAACGAAAAAAATAGTGTTTTGTTAATGTCGAAATAGAAAAGAACTGTACTATGATCATATTTTCATGCATTCATTGAGATAAGCAATAAGGAAAGCAAGACCAATCGCTTACTCAAAATGCATTTGTCAATATCTATAAAGATTTACATTAGGAAGCTTATTCGAAAACAAAATTTGTAACAATGTTAAGAAATGTTTGCATCCATAACCAAAACAAAGTCCTAATAATACATTAAATATCGCAAACAATAAACACTCGGCCAAGTTTGATAAAATGTGACTAGGATACTAAAAGTTCTAATGATTCGTCAAGCAAGAGTTGAGCATCAGATTTATATTACAAATTTGATACAATTTCATTTCCAATTGGTTTGCCATACTTCATGCTCTACAATTTGAAACAAATCTCTCCAAACGTGGAATGGCCACACTTCAAACAAATACAATTTTATTCGTTTAGGTTTTAATTTAGATACCAGCAATTTTTTATCACTCGATTCAATCAACCCATCACATTTAATTTTTTTATGGATTGATTAAGATATTTAAATTAAGAAGTATGTTTCAAATTGTCCAAATGATAAAGAAGGAAAAGCAATTGGAAATGTTTACGTTCCCTCTATTTATCCTCTTCCAGTAGAACCAAATCGTCAGCCACGACGTCCGACACGTGCAGGTATATTATCCAATACATTAGATTAAAGCAAACGAAGCAGACGGGGAATACGATGCGGGAGTACTTGTCGATGTCCGATGGAGTCATTCCCAGAAGTTTGCTTATGTCCTGGAAGATAATATACACATGTTTCTTATTAATTTCAAATTGTTAACAAGTCTACCGCAATAGCAAGTATGATGTACAAAATATAAAAGCATAATTATTTCCGAATCGTACCGTTTACGTCGCTACAGCAAAATCTAGATATTTGTAAAACGACACCGTTCATGTAAACACTAAAGTTTTATTTGCACTCGCAGGGCACACACAGCGCGGGCACACATACATATTATAGTGAAAACATTTTCTTTCGTATCACGTTTGATAGTTACTAGGTATATTTTAGAAAAGAAGTTTTACCTTGCCAGGATGAATAATATGTGAAGGCGGACCGGAATTATCTTCTTCGGGAGCCCTGCAGCCGTTAATCGTATTTTCCAATGTACCGCCTTTAGAATGAGCCTTGGGATCGTGCACTTTGAATCGTACTTCCTGAAAGGTCGTCCAGACTCTTTAAACTATCGAAACTCATGACTTATTCATTAAAATTAGTAAGAATAATTAAAAAAAAACGGTTTTTGTTTTATTTTTGTTAGTCGGAATTATTGCTATAAATGCCATCTATTGACAAAACTAATAACTATGTTTAGTTGAGATGGTGTCTATAGTAATAACATAATGCAGTGGACGATTATTGGCACTTACTGATGGACGTGCTGGACATCTACTCATTGTGCTCATTTTCGACAGCGTGTGCGGATCACCAACAGGCGGACAGTCGCCGGGTAATTTCTTTTCGGATGCAATCTTTTGTATAGTCACAAATCTCTGCTTTCTCATTTGTATCCTCTTTGCCATGTATCCCACTGTTGCATATTCTGCAAACAATGTCAGCTTCGTCTATCACAAAAGCCTACATTCTGTATAAAATATATACTATTTTTGTAATAACCTAGTGTAGTATTGATTGTTTAATTTCGCTCCGCAAAAAATTAATAAAAACGCTAGAGTAAATTCGCATTATAAGTTTATCACCAGTTTCGCTTTGCAGTACAGTAATATGATGATATGTATTGTTAATGCAATCTGAGATATTTACCTAGAAGACTTGCGAACACCATCACGAAGCATGTCCCCAGGTATACGTCTATAGACTTGACGTATGAAATTTTCGGCAGAGCTGCGTTGGTCGACGACATGAGTGTAGTCATCGTCAACACCGTAGTCACGCCGAGAGCTACTCGAGCTGGTGTAGCATTGCGGTTCAACCAAAACGACACCCACGATATTATAACGATTAAACCAGATGGAATATATATCTGTATAAGATAATAACCCATTGACCGCACAAACTGTATCTCGCATGCTAACCTTGAGTAATTTCCTGTAAGAGATTTATATAATGAATTATTCATATTGTCAGATTATTAACGTCATCCCAAAGTAACTCTGAACGTGAAGTAAAAATTAATGTATAACTGACTAATTACATCGCGGTGACAATCCTCTTTACATATTTGTACTTTTATTGTCCTTATGGGATTTATGTATCCAGTCGATGGGAATATATCTATCAACTAGGTTATGAACCTTAATTAATTCCTTTAATATATTGGACACATCACTCAGTGTTCAGTGCAAAAGTACAAAAGCAGGATGTGATAAGAATAGTGACTGTTTCTGTCCAGTGTTTTAAGTATTTGATCAAGTTTTATCAGTTCCCTGTTGAAATGAATAAAACCTCCCCGGGGTCTATGTACCTGTTGTGAGTGAGATCTCCATGGCTCGCTGACGATGGCCGAGCACCTTGAACTGCGGTAGTGACACCTCATTCGACACACCCACTGAGTTGGGCCCCTCGTTCCATTTATATCGGATGTCCCGCATGGTGTAGCCGACTGTGCGCAGCGGATACATATATGAAATAACCCCAGGCCCATCGCAATGGGTTTTGTGACTCGAGTCGTCATTCGGTCGGGGTCGGAATTACAAATCGCGCGGTTTTTTTTTCATGCGATCTTTGTATTGTGTTTTAGCGTGTGTGCTAGTGTCGCGGTTACTAACAACTGCACACGGGCTGAAGGAGACGGGGTCAGTGGCGGAGCAATAGATGGACTGTGCTAGGATAGCGGGCAATGCGATTTCGTTACCTGTCGTCAGTGTTACGACTGTGGCACGTTGTCGATGACCGAGTACTCTGAATTGTGGCAGCTGAACTTCATTACTCATGCCGACGCTCGATAGGCCGTCTTTCCAAAGGTATCGAATATCTCTCATTGTGTACCCGACTCCGGAGACATGCCAAACACACAAAACGCTATCACTTACGCTGAGTAGCACCGTGTTACCGTCGCGTTACTGTCGCGCGACTGCCGCGGCGCTGGCGGGGACCACGGGCGAGATCAGCGAGCAGGACCGTGGCCCAACGGAACTCGGCCGCGCCCAAGCCAGCTCGCGGCGGATGATAGAAAAATATAAATCTACCTATTCTACCTACAGAGGTGGATAAAGGCAAAATAATTGAAATCGATAACTTATAGACAAGTGCTCTACAATGTCGAAATTAAAATAATTAGATAAAAAATATACGTTTAGAAGCATGTTAATGGTTGGTGCGGGTGCAATAGATAAGTATGCGGTGACGAGCGAAGCAGCGGTAGTAATGCGGGGTGAGAGGGTGTGGGTCGGCCGCTTGCAGTGCTCTCCGTCTGCGGCACGGCCTTCGGTGGTTGTGCAGACCCCGTCGGCGCCGCCAAACCCCGCCTCCGTCGGCCCGCTCAGCTATCACAGCATCGATGTCACATAATCCTTTCTCTCGCTTAATGCTTGTGAGGACAAAGGCTTACTATTATACGAGTCTGCCTTCTGCGGGTGCTGTATGCGAGAAGGAGACCTTCCAACTTATGACAACACGAGGGAAACCACAGCACGTGTCGGCCGTTAAATTGTACGCATGTGCTCACAGGTTAGCATACCCCTGAGTAGCATCTGTGATACAAAACAAGTGTTCACAACACAATATTGTTAAGCCTAGTGATAAATTTGCATCGTGATAATAATCAAAATCAATGGTTGCTTTAAGTGAGCACACCTATTACATCAATGTATCTTTACTTATTTTTCTATCATCATCATTAAATATATGTAACTACCTCTCTTCCATATAAAATAACTCGATCTTAACGTATGTTAGATAATAACATTTACAATTTTGCACGATATATATATATATATATTATATATTATATATATATATAAATGTAACATGAAGCGTGCACTTGGTAAACATAATTCCGGTTTAAGTTAACATGTATATAAATATGATAATTGACACAAATAATTATTACATACAATATCATAACAAGTCATATAATTCACATCAACAACAGTTTACATTAATTTTACACAGGAAACCGTTTGATGATACTTACAACTCTCAATTTCTATATGACACAATTGCCTGTCCATTGGAAAGTACTGAAGGTTCATTGGACAGGAAGCGGTGATGGTTAATCTGTAAGGCGACATCGTCAAGTAAATACTTTAAATAAATTCCAACCGGCGACATGGTCCCGTGGCTGCATATCAACATATTACCTTATACTTCTCGTTATAGAACCCGAGTGATGTATGCGAATGAATTCGTTACTGGTCGTGGCTATGTGAAAGTAAGATTGCTTTTCATTCACGAAGAATGTGTCAGGTACCCAAATGTTCTTTATGAATTCAGAGCCCACCGATAATGTTTCCACTCCCGGTCTCTTCTTGTAAGCCAAACGCGGGTCGGTCCAAAATTGCCGGAAGTAAAAGTCCAATGTAAAGTCCTGCAGAAAAAGAAATTCGGAAGTTGTACCATATTGTGTTAAAGCTATATATTGATATTGCCGTAGTCAGCTTAATGTGAAAAGATTATATTGTTTATAGTTTTTCTATCTAAAAAAAAAAAATGTTTTATTGTTATGTCAATTGTTGCTATAAGTTCCACCAACAGTTTTGAATAATTGAACTGTTTTATGTTAGTGGGACCTATGCAGCATTGTTTAATTTAATTCAGAAAATAATTAAAGTATACACTATAGCATCAACATCTAACATCGGCATGCTTGAAAGCAGCTTTCCAAAACGTTTAACTATGATCTCACCAGTTCTTTCTGATATTGATGATGAGAGGTTTAAATATGTATTATAGAAATAGATAACAATAAAAACACAGTGCTACATCGAAATATATAATTGGCACAGTAAGCGTGGATTTACTAGATAATGTGCGGAATGTTTAGTGGCGTGAAGTCTACATAATACAAATGATATCTATATATGAAAAGGGATATGTGCTTAGGTGGCGGGATGGGGCGTCGTGAATGGGCGGCTGCGGAGGTGGGCTCCCAGAGCACCCTTAAGGCAGACGTCGCCTAGATAAAGCTATAAAGCCTGCTCGGGTAATTGTTGCCCGAATTAAGGTTGGAGCAGGTGTGTGGAATAAATAATTGATCATTAATGATTGCGACTCGATCGCAATTTTGCGACTTGCGAATTTACATAATAGTTATCCTCATCGGTTATGGGTCACGTCTCATTGTGACCTTCCCAACCTCGATTTGGTTTCCACTTCGGGGCCCTTCACCCAAACGTCTATTAGCTCGTAAAGACACAGATTGGAAGACCGGATTTTATTGGTAAAATATTGTGTAATTGAAATTTTATATCAACAACGCGTATAAATATATCGACTAGTGGCAGCGTATACCGTTGAAGCCGGTGTTCCAAGTTACTGGAGAGCACAAAGATATCAGAGTATTGGCAATGTTTTGAATAATTACACAAATACGTACAAACACAACAAGCTACATAATGAATCACGATTAAAACAGTACAGTCTTCGCAAGTCCACAGATTTGGAGGTTCTTCCTTTTCCATGGTTTTATTTTGTTTTAATGCAACAAACACTTTAATATGCCGCTTTATTCAACAAGGAGCGATGGTATCTGTGTGCCGCTTTTTTAAATAAATTACACGTACCCGAGTTATTATATTTCTCAATTATTAAATACTTCAGACTAAGGAAGAAAAAGTGGTTTGTACAGACAACATCGCCAAACACTTTCATTTGTGTCTTTGAAGTTATCTTTGGAGTTACGAGTACTGCCTGAACACACAAGTTGATAGTTATAAGAGTATAACGTATTGCTTTTCTTATTATGAATTCCGGAAATTTACATATTTTCTATCGTACTGTTCCGGTAACAGGTTTACTGGTCGGGAATACGGCACGGCCCTGATACGGTGCCGCAGTTCCGACTGAAAGCGCTGAGGCAAGGTTTTAGCCAATAATAGTCCGCCATGATAGATACGTTAACCCGCAGCGGTAAAGAGACGCGATTACCCCAAGAGGGACGAGTCATTTTAGAAAAAAAAATCATAATAAGAAAGCAATTGGGCGAACAATAGGGCATTTTGCTCCACCAAACGCGGACATGCTCGCAGCCTTGTGCCTGGGGCTGCTCGGTCGCGGCGGCCGGCACCGGAGCGACCGAGACAAGCGTGAGCTGACAGTGGCGAGTACCATGAGCACTTCGGAGACGGAGCTGATAGAGAGCACATACATGGTGACGCCCACCTCCACTGGCGGACCTGCAATCAAGCCCAATTGTGAGTAGCGCGCGCGCATCGCGCTGTGAAAACCAAACCAGAGGACGGTGACGTTACCCATCCCCTGAGGGCTAGGGGCGGCTGGGGGTTGGGGTGTGGGGGCCGAGGTTGTCGCGGGACGCTGCGCGCGCGCCTCGCGGCTCGCGTCTCGCCCGGGTGGGGGCGCGCGTCGGGGGCGCGTCGCTTCGAGCCTGATACTAAAATTGCGATCGAACCGAGGGCGCGGGTGCTACAATGAACGGTATAATGTTGGTGAATGCACTAAGGGACAAAAATCTTGCTATATGTATGCGCTGTGTCTTTTATATTGCTTTCAAAATAAGATACCATTTTCACTTCAGAAAGAGAGCTGATGGAGAGCACGTACATGGTAACCCCCACTTCCACGGGTGGTCCTGAAAATGACAATACATACATGGTGCGTGTTAGAGTACTGTCTGGTTGAACTTGTATACTTGTAGCCTCTGTTCAAAGTTAAATAGTTTTAATTGTTTAAGATGGTTTATGGTGAGCTCCCCAACCGTCTCGACCTTCGTCTTCAATAAACGGCGTGACGTGACTTAGTACAACTGTGGTGTAAATAAAACCATTTCATAGACTTAGTATAACATAATTTACTTAACTATACATTAATGGCATGTTTTCAACAGCCAATTTACGTCCCCAATGTTGGGGCACAGACCTACCATTAATATGAGGGTGATAATGACATATAATTGTTTGTTATAATATTTTTTAATTGTTACAATACTTTTTTTACATAATTTAGCCCCTTTCGTAGTGTTAGGACTATAATTATTATTTCCGAACCTAATTCAAATAATGATTAAGCTTATTTTGAAATAAAAAAAATAATAATTAGTTAACAACTTTAACTGAACCTTATATATATATATATATATATATATATATATATATATGTATATACTTATATAAGGTTCAGTTATACGTTAAACTATTGGTAGTTTGTTAATACTATAAATTGTTACAAAAATACTAATGCTAATTAAAAATTACACATCATTTGTTACAATAGCAAATAAATATTGTTACAATATTTTAAAATTCATAAATGTATAGCAACTACAGCAAAAACACATTTAAATAATATGTAAAAATTTGTGTGATCCGGCTTGAATGCTGTTGTAGCGATATCACTTTGCTAATCAATGAGTTAATAAACACTAGGCAGGCATTGTAGGAAAATCTTTGAATAATAAATATGGAGTAAGTCTAGAAGAAATATTATTTTCTACGTCTTGCCGGTGTAATATCTGTTACTTATAACTGTAAGCATGATCTCCCTTTATACTCCCACGGCGAGGACTTGGGACCTCTCACAATACGAGACTCGTCATAATATATATCAAGTCTTGGACGATATTTACTTTGATATCTTTTTATAAATTCAATCTGTTAAAATCAGTATAAGGTAATATCATCACAATATGTACACACATATATATATATATATATATATATATATATATATATATATATATATGTAAGCTTTTATAAATTGTCATTAAATGGAGTTTCCACTTCTATACCAGGTACTTCTAGAAGGTCTTTATATACCATGTAGATTTTGTAATGTAGTCACCAAGAATATATTGAAGCATACTAAGAAGGATATGCCGTAAGGCCAAAGTTTGCGGCATTGACCAGTTTTTTTTTTGTTTGGGGCGGAAATCTTCGAAAGATACCCTGCTTCTGGGGGGAAGTCAGGTTTATGTGATATCTTTACTCACTAAAACCCGGTCGATACTCTGCATCAGAGAGGCTCCGGGATCTCTTATAGAACGCACCGGTGCCACTCACACTTTGTGTTACCACGTCTCTTAGGCTTAACCCTCGTAGGCACTATCGTTGAGCCATACGCTGATCCACGCAGGTTTGCTTGTTGGACGATAAGGGCCTCTACCCTCAAGGTCTCAACTCCTGGACTCTTTTAACCTGCTTTTACGACAGACAGGACTTACCTTAGTCCTATTCTTACTAGCCCGATACTACAGGGCTATTGCGGCATTGACCTAGGCAATTATCCTAAGTTATCAATGATACACAGTTTCTAATATAGTTTACCTTTTAGACCTCACATCATAATACACATTTATGTAAATATATAAATTTAATGAAGTTTCGAAGTCTGGGATTTATTATTAGGTGCTGCAAACCATTTAATGGTGTCGTAGCTATTAAAACTGTTCACTGTACGTTTGTACACAGCATCCTAGAGTACGTCAGTCAAGTTTGATCGTCTCAACATTCAATTTGCATAGTTATGCACACCGGCGAAATCATATTTGGAAGATTGTCGTCGGTTTGTTATTTTAACCCTAGAGGACAGACGTACAACACTGCATATGTGGTTTCTCTATGACATTATAAACGGTGAATTAGATTCTGAAGGTGGCGCGGAGGGTGCTATGCACACTTTCGCGCCGCACTCGACCCACGTGTTTGCTACATGTACCGGATCGGCGGACAAATTTCGCAAATAACTCACCATTAATAAGGATACCACGAATATATAACTCGAGATTTGATGATGCAGATTTTTGCTTTTTTAAAAATATTTTTTTTTTGTTCAAGAAACACGTCGCCGAAACGAAACGTTCCGACAACACTGAAGAACAAATAATTTTCCATGTTGCTATACGCACGCCAAATTATCCATTAAGATAAGATATCTGTTGATGTATTGTTACTTGCCTTCTTTACCTAGATATTTCTTTTCCTTTTATTTTAAGCTTTAAATACTTGTAAAATTTGTTAATAATATAGCCGTTAGTTTCTTAATAAATAAATAAACGCAAAACAAAACAGAAACTTAATCTTATTAATAAAGTAAAACATGGTTTTCACACTTTATGCTAAGACTAAGTAATGCACGCTCTTATCGCAAGAGCCGAAGTCTAACGAAGTTGACGCATATTAATATGAAAGGACCCGTTCCACTTCGGCTTTCCTTATTAAAACGCAGAATCCTTACAAATTTAAATCCTTTCACGTTTGCACCCAAATAAAAGTGTGAAGTGCTCGAAAGAAAATGAAGGTGTTAACGAGCTAGACGTTGAACTGCTGGTGTGCGGCCCTGGTTAAGATAATATACACTACACCATATTGTGCTCGTCGTTTCACCAGCTATATAACCCCATGCTGTCATTTTCTCCCCCACCCTGGTTGACTAGTAAAAAATACCACTTAGATATAAAATTTTGTAACCGACACATTATAAGTACAACAGCTTCAGTGATTCACAGTATGAACTTAGCCTTAGCGTGGTGGAAGGTGGGATGGGACTCGCAACTCGTGAGATAAATCTTCCAGCCCAGCAATGGTTATTAAGCGAGCTGGTTACATTATGAAAAACCTTGAAAACTAAATATTTACTTCATTTAATGTTTAAATATATAATAATAAATGAAATTATAAAGATGTATATTTTGTTTATACAATATGTAAATATTCATAGAGCCTTTAAATGGAAAAAGAGAAAATCTTGAGAATGAGAAGAGAAAGAGAAAAGGTTTAATTAAACATAATTTTCATTTTATATATAATATAATTATAATTTTTATTTGAATTTCGTGTAGTAAACTCGTTTAATTTTTAACTTGACGTGCTCTAGTAAATATTAAATGATAATAAAATATTAAAATGGTGGCTCGCTGTAGGGCGAGGGAGGCGAAATGCTCCCCTGCAGATGTAAAAATCATTATAATTTAATGACCAACGCCGACTGGCGTTACTCGTTCTGTATCTGCATGTTGTTTAAACATTCAGCTTCCATTATGCAACCGTTTGAGATAAAGAGCGATCACACGAAACGCTGCGAGAACATTTTAATTTTATAAATAACGTTTACGATGCACACTTTGTAATGGACGCCAGTAAGTTCAGTTAAACTGTAACAATGAAAAAACGATAAACGCTGGTGCGATGGGAATTACATTGTAAATCATTGCTCGCAACATTTAAATTCAATTTTTTACAAACATTACAAATATATTTCCATGTAGTTGTAATTAGTTTCCAAACAATGTTGTTTCCCTTCGTTTTATACCAGTTAGAAGTAACTTCATACATTATTTGCTTAAATATATGTAATATATTAAACAAACGGATATATAAATATTACTTTATGCATATGTACACAATAATATTCTCTATATTTCTGTGAATATTAGATAATTATAAAGCGTAAGTATAGATAATGTAAAAATACCCTTTGGATTCCTCACTAGGCGATGCTTGTATCGAGGAAATCCTGGACACAAAACTTCCTGTAACATTTTTATTTTATTTTGCAGCAACTGTTACCTCACTAGTGTAGTGTTGTACACATACATACATATTTATGTTTATATATATTATATATACAATATACCTACCTAAAGTTTTGTATGCATGATAGGCAGTACAATACATATATATTATACATACTATATACATGTATGTAGCTCTCTGGTCTAATGGTTAGAGCGTGCGTCCTTCATTCCGAAGGTCGCAGGTTCGAATCTCGGCATGTACCAATGACTTAATTATTTAAGTTATGTACATTTGTGAACTTAAGTGACAACAGCGAAATACAAAAGGTGAAGGAAAATATAGTGAGTAAACCTGCACGTGAATTAGAATTTATTCTAAGGTGTGTGTGAAGTCACCAATCCGCATTGGGCCCTTATATTGAGGGTAGACCTGTGCCCCAGCAGTGGAGACGTAAATTGGCTGTTATGGAGACTATGTACTAACTTTTAAAAGTTCTTCTGCTGTATCATAAGTTTGCGAACTTAGCCATTTAAATATTATATACCTTACTTCCTTTGAAGATTTCTCAAGAACTTCACAGTGTGCTTCAATGAGATTATGAACATGGATTTTCATGGACTCTCCGAAATGTTGTGCGAACCACCAGTTAACCAATGGTGTAACTACACGTTTAATCCGTAGACTTTTTAATTTTTTAGGTTTATCAAGCGATGGGATTGAATTGTGGAATGTTAGGGTTGTTTTAAAAATTCGTAGAATTAGGGCATCAACGTCCTGGTAGAGCGAAGTAGTAGAATACCTGTACGACTTTTGGAGCATAGCTTTCGGAACCGAACGCTGTGTTACTACTAAAAACCCGTTCGGTAATTCAACTGATAGTTATAATGTATAACTTTGATTTATTAAAGTTTCGTTCGCTTTAATGATTAACAACTTAGAGCTTTTCTTAAAGTATGATTATGCTGTGTCGAGTGCGTGGAAGTATTTCGTACTCTAACACAAAAGTTCACTCGTGAGAAGGGGAGTTTATTCCAAATAGTAAACAATTACGTAAGTAGGATTAATACCCACAAGTAGAGAACAGAAGGAGATAAATATAAAGGAAGATTGTAAAAGGATTAAACGATGAAAAATAGGTTCGGTTCAGGAGGTAAGCGTCAGCGTTAGCGGACTTGGTTCCGTGTCGTCGCATAAACCGCTAAAGTATTAAAAAAAATTATTATGTACATACACTTATAATATTGAATATAAATATAAATAATTTATATTATTATATAACAGTATTTTAATGCGCGGATAACTGCACTATTGTATATACTGTTCGTAAAATCATTACGTATTTAGTTAATTAGTTTAAATTTTCATATATAGATAAAAGGTTTTGATTCATTACTCATGATTACTCATTCCCTTAAAAGCTAGGCTCCTGAGAGGGTTGTTTTATAGCAATCTCATTTCAGAACGAGTTCCATTTACCCTATTCAATAAGATAATTACTACAACATAACGACGGTACTATTATATGGCTAATGTATTACTAATAATAATACATAGCATCAAAATATATAGTAATATAAATATTTTAATAAACTATCCCTGTCCCAATTTCTCAAAGGGGATGTAAAGGAGATATAACATTAATTTTATAAAAGTATAGTTTTATAAATAATTAAACTAATATTAAATAACGAAATGATAAAATATATAATGTAAATGAATTATATCTTTGAATGGAGTAAAAACTTAGATAAGTTTTCTTACACAATTGAATCCATCGATTTGTGTATTGTTTGTATATGTAGATAGATATATTATTAATATTAAAATATATTATACAAAATTATACGTTGGATCACTTCCGGATAAAGTTAGGTCATAAATTAATTGTTTTCGGTAGCCACAAACGGAATGTAAGGGCTATAATCTTTAATGAGATCTCAGGTACATTAAAAAGAACAAAACTAAACTTTAACTAACCTCCATAGTTCGGTCTTACTCTTTTGTCGTAACTTATACTAAACGAGTCCAATATTGCTGATATATTGACGTCTCCATACATGCCACCGCCTCCGATGCCCCTGAAAATACAAACACACCATCATTTCGGATCTGATTATCAGCAAAAAATAAATTGATATGCAGCAGTGTCTTAAAAACGTCACAGTAACGAGATTGTTGTCTGGTAAACGCTTATATCACTTCACTGGTCTCTGTTACCGGAGACGGTCTAGTCAGGTACCACTGCAGCTCCTATTTCTGCCACCAAACAGTAGTGTGCAAACGTTAATGCGTTACATGGCTTTACTGGTTTTAAAGGCGAGGGTTTACACTAAGCAAGTCCGAAGAGGAATGCAAATATGAACTGCATTCGTATTTCATTATCGTGTTTCATGATGCAAGGAGGGTTATTACCCACCGAAGGACTATCCTGTTGTTGTAAAACCTAAAATTAAGTACTGAAGCGTGGGGCTTAAGTTTATGTCAATACTGAAGTCAGAACGGTAAAATACTCATCGTAGATTATTTCTCTACAGTTCAGGTAAAAGCTTGATTGTGATAGGAAAGTAATGTAGTTGGGTCTCTTTGAGTCTCTCGTTAGGATCTTTCCCTCTTATCTGAGCATCATGGTCAGTGCTAGGGTTACTGGCTGGAGCGGACAATCTACTTTCACCGGCTCCTTTCCAGCGCATTTCTTGCGGCTGGGTAAGATTAAGTACATTTGCTTTAAGCAATAACATGACGTTGCGAAAGTAAATTTAATTTAATTAAAATAACATCATTAAGGCGTCTATGCCTATCATCATCAGCCGCTAGACGTCCATTCATGGACATAAGCCTCCCCCAAAGATCACATTGATTGATCCTATGCTGCTCGCAAAACCGCCAGGCAGTAGAGGCCGTCGTTTGTCGTGAAGCACGTTGGCCCAATGCGGCTTAGTGGAAGTCAGAGTCTCGTTTGTTGATTAGCAGGATGCGCTACGGGTAGGTGAGGTTGATCTGGGTCCCTTGAGTTGTTATGCGGGACCCTTTACACCCCTTCTATTCTAAGTCTATGCTTATAGAGTTTAAATAATATTAAATTCTGTTAACTTTAACTGAAATCTGAAACGTAAATGAACAGTTAAATATATAAATATTTAACGTTGCGAGTTTATTATTAAAAGCTAAAGTAAGTACTGTATACAATTATTTCAATATAAATTCAACCGAATAAACGATTTTGTAAAATTTTGTGCCTTTTTGAGTTCAAATTGAATCTGTTAAAAAATAAACAGAGATAAATGCTGGATCCGTTAACACGTGTTCATTTTTTCGGTTCAACTATCGAGTTATGTTCGTTACAGAGCTCAGCTCGATCATGTGGAAGCCGGCAGTGTAATGCCGACAGGGCATCCTTTGTTCACACTGCCTTTTTTTATTTACCCCTTGCAAATTGTTACCGCCTTTAACATGCAACCGATAACTGGCGATGGAAATCCCTGAAATTTCCGCCCTTTGCAGACGGTGCAGACGGTCGAAGTTTTCAGGGGAATTTTATCAATTTAATTAGTAAAAAGTTTAGCTCTTTTTTCAAGACAACCCCTAAATACTTTTCTTTGGTAGATAGATATTATAATACCTACTTAAAATTTTATCTTTGATAACGTTATCTGTTTATCGGCTGTGCGTTTTCAAGGAAAACCAAATTTGAAGTATTACAAACGCTACTTCTTTTGTTCTTTGATCCCTTCAGAAATATTTTTCTATTCAATTGTATGTATACAATAATTATATAGATCCGAACGACAGCAGTACAATTAAAAGAAGACATACGTCCATTGATTGTAACATGATGATTAAGAAGAAGAGAAATTGTTACAATTAGTTAAAGTTGCAGCTTAACACCAAAACACTAATGTGGCGTGACGAATAAGCTACCTTAAAAACTTAGGATATCGCAAAAGTTTATATATATAAACTTATATAAAAAAAAATTTAAATAAACATCATACAGGGGGCTGTAAGGGGTCCAGCACAACAACTCACGGGACCCAAACCAACCTCACCTGTCCGTGGTGCATCCTGCTAATCAACAAACGAGGCTCTGACTTCCACCAACCCGCATTGAGCCAGCGTGGTAAAAAATACCAGAACTCCCCAATATGAATTTCTACTAACAACGACCCCTAGTGTCTGGCGGTTTTACTAACAGCACAGGATCAATCGACGTGGAGATCTTTGGAGGAGGCCTATGTTCAGCAGTGGACGTCTACCGGTTTATGATGATGACGATGATGAAACATCATACACTTAACTAAAAGAAAAAGTAATAATAAAGCAGAGTCCAACAAGAGCACCAATTTAATTTAAGGGTATAAAAGGAAATATTTTTAGTATGAAGAAGTATGTGTTGTTTTTTTTTAATCTAAAAAATAAATGTATAACATACATTTGTTGAAATTAATAGTTGCAAATATTGTACTTTTGTACTCATATCTCCTCTTGTAACTTTTGTACTTATACTCTTATAGTTTGAAATGGTTCCAAGTTGGCGACAAAGTTCTCTATAACTTCTAAGCTTGCTGCATCCAATCAATAAATAGCTACATCGGAATGTTTCCATGACATACCAGTTTCAAACTCAAAGGCCTAAGAGTATAATCCTACGATACTGTTGTGCCGATGTCAAAGACCTTCCTCGCGCACCAGTTCCCAACATAAATTGGCTCCAGCGCTAGACTGAAATTGATACATTCAGTTCAATACCCGGTGCAACACTACAGCATGAACGGTCTAATCATCTATAATCCGGGCCGTTTCAGCTTACAGTAAATCCTTAGTTCAGGTTAATGATTGATGGCATCGTGGAAGTAAAGTCCGGTTTGAGCCGTGATTAATAGAAAAATTATACGGTTCAGCATATAGGATCTCTAGAGGTACTCTTTGAGGATTCTTCTAAAGGATGCGTCGTATTCTCGGTTCTTTGTCATTTAGAAAAATTAGGGAAATACAACTAAACATACTTTGTTAATGATGCTGTTTTAGGAAGTCATCTCGCCAGCTTAGTCTTTTGGCTAGTCTATCTAGACGGAAACGCTATCTTACAAAGAGAAATCTAGAAGATATTACTTTTAAAATATAACAGAGATTTAATTTTATTCTACAATATAAAGCTTGAAATCACGGAGCAGGTCTTTTATTCTAACTTAGCCACACTTGAAATGTTTTCAATTAATCATTAGACTTTATTCAAGTCATAATTAAAGTTCCTCACACTCGAGAGTTTCCAGTTTTCTTAAGTTGAAGCGCTGCCGCTACTTTAACACAAATAGTTTCTCAAGAGAGTAGAGGCCACTTACGTGTTACGCTTTAAGTGCAGTAATTTGATATGTAGTCTTTCACCCCCGCCTCGGGACTTGGATTACGAAGTGTTACAATTTTTTTTTTACTCTGACTATTTACTATATAATATTTCATTTGTACATTTTCTTAATCGACGAAGACACGAAGCGAGAGGGATTTTAACACACATGTAGTCATTATTTTATCATAAATGTATTGCTGTTATGTGTAGCACGTAAACGAGAATTTCAAGTAATATGATTGTATTAAAAAAAAACTATAACGATGCTACGAATTAGTTTGAATTATCAAAATTTTTTTACTTTCCTTCAGTCCAAAAATGGTCTTTGATGTCAATTATTTACACCGAGCTTCTTTAGTGAATATTTTATGTAATATTTTTAAGTAAACCAGAACATTCTGGTGAACGTATAGGCAGGAATATACTGCATTATGAACTGGTAGAGCGCAGTAAGACTAGAACCAATATGGGTTAGTGTGGACATCATGTGGTGAGAGGAATTCTCCAGTAATGTTCATAGAGAAAACTGCTGTCCGTTCCTTGGAATTATTATTGTTGTAGTCTCCTCTTAGATATATCGAGACAATAAGAATATTTTAATTATTTTCTCATAGATTGAAAGTTATTCTAATATTTCGGCATGAAGGCAAAATGTATGTGTCAACTGAAGTGAAGTTTCCTGGAGAATTGTGAGTGAACATTATGAATATATTGCAGTTTGTTTGGGCGACAAACAAAATGTATTATTAATTTTAGTATGGATCAAAATCGGCAACGAATCGTAAATTGACGTGAATACTATGAACAAAATTTTATTGTATGTTTTAAGATGGTAGTAACATAAAAGGGGCAGTAAGGTCGTCGAGTGAAAACGTAGTGTTGCGAGACCTACAACAAGGTTGACCGACGATCTGGTGAGAGTCGCACGAAGCCAGTGGATGCAAGAAACGCGGGATCGATCGATGTGGAATTCTTTGGATGAGGCCTATGTCCACCAATGGACATCTATCGGCTGATTATTATGGTTGAATCGAAATTGATTGAGGTTTTTGTTTAAATACTATAACGATGATAATTCAAGCGATTTAAAAACCATTTAAAGAAGATCGATTTTTTTTTTACTTACTGTTAGAGATGAATTATATGTGTAATTTTAATTTAATGCTACACATATAACTTGTAGTATATGAAGATAAGAGTTTAGAAGAGCAGATTATAATGAGAATAATAGAGAGAGAATTGGAAAATAACCACCAGAGTACGTCTATCGGTCGATGATGATGAAGAAGCGAATGGAAATTTTGTAATACTCAATTTAAATTAAAAAATGAAATAACTTTAAGTGACTTTCGAGTTAGTTAAAGTTTGTGCAAACTTCGACGTCTCTGTGATATCTATGTGCGCTTAAATTGCCTTTAACTTTAACAGGTTGTTCAAGGAGCTGTTCGTCAGCAATTTTAAATAAGCTGAAAGTTAAAACGATCGCGTGAAATGTCAGGTATGCTTCGGTCGCGAACGTAACCTTTAATAAGCACTCAATTAAGCGAGCTATTATAACGCTATTATAGTAGACTTCTAAACAAGTTATTTTATATTTAACGCAACGCATTACAAAGTATTTATCATAAACGAGGGTCAAAGGTGAAAGGCTAATGTTAAGGGTCGAGGGAAAATACAAGATGCATGTCCCTGCAAATATATCAGGTCGCTTTAATTAACTGACATCTGCCTTACTGCTTAGGTAACAGTGGATTGCCTAGACTTTAAAACTATTCATACAAGACGCTTCTTTTACTACGCTAAAATTTTAGAACAGTATCTTCTTTATAGAAGAGACATCTAAGACGTTAAACCTATTGCATTGTTCTCTGCCCTGTTGTTAGAATATTCACACAGTACCACAATGTACTCATCTTAGGACGTTTAATGCATTTACCACAGATTTTTACATCCCCTTATAATTTAAAATATTATTATTTTCAAAATGGGTGGAAAGGAATTCTTGCACTACGGCCTCATTGAATCATTAATAATTTTGTTGCGCTGTTTATATCAAATACGAGTACTTTTCTAGAGCATCCTATACCTAGGATTAACCTAAGGAAGTCAAGGACGGAACTTGTTTAGAAATTCCTGAATAATGTAATCTGAATGGTACATATCAAGGACATAAGCAAATTTATTAAGCCAATTGAAATAAACAATCCTTTGTTTATTTTTCCTTTGTAATGACCGTAAGACTGTCCATCATATGTCAGTAATGAACGTCACGTACATAATGTAAAGACAACGGAGTAACATGATCAATTTAAATGTATTTTTTTTTCTAATTGCTAAGCTAATGCTGTTAAGCTCCTGATGAAGTCGCAATATTTACTCACGCATGGTATTCAGTCTCTATTTCGGAAGCAGGAACGCGACGCCTTCTCTCACAAAGGAATGATAATTCAGGCAACAAGACTGGCAACAACAGGAATGGCATCTCTCAAATGGTACCAGATTTTGATTTGTGATAAATTTTAAAATTTAAGAATTAGAATGGGAGTCTTGTTCGATGTCATTGAACGCTAAAAGAGGTTTCAGATTCGTAGCCGTACTATAATCAATGAAAGTAAATCCTCTATGTATCAGTGGAAGTAAACCCTCTATGAATCAGTGTAAGTAAATCCTATATGTAAGCTTCTTTAGTGCAGTGTAATAATTAAATGATGCGCTAGGATAATATACATAACTGTATTTACTACATAAATCCATAGATTTCTGCCTTCAAATGAATTATAACATTACATCATAGGTTCAAGATATCCATAAAACATCTTTGTTTTTCTTTGGAGGTTACAAACCTTTTACTTCCAATTAATTTTTATATAGTAGTAGAAAGGGTTAAAGGATTCACCGTGTGATAGGCTAATTATGACGAAGTCCATAGGTGTTCAAGTAGCATTAGACGTATCTTGTTTCATCGCTACGTACTAGAGAAATATGTGATTAAGCGATGTGTGTGGGGCAGTGAGATTAACAGCTAACTGCTGAATGGCGCGTCGCTCGGATAGCAATCATAAGTGAAGTGTGTCGGCACACGAGCGTGACAGTTAGCCCCCAGACAGCGCGTCGCTCGGATAACAATCACAAGCGACGTGTGTCGAGAAGCGAACGTACCAGCTGACTGATCACATTATGCAGATACACTCAATATATAACACGTGAATATACCTTATACATACTCAACATATATATTAGGAAGTGAAACGTGGTAGAAAACAAAGAAGTAAACAAATGCGTAGTTTATCCAAACATAAAACCGTTTAAAGTTATTCAAATGACACCGTTGAATAGTTTCTATTTATTACTATAACATTTATATGTGTAAATATACTAAAAGGTTTACTTTACAAAGATTTAGTGCAAAGGAAATAGTCGGATATTTCCTTTGCACTAACAGAAGTGTACTTGCGTCCGTTCTCCGAGTGATGTGTACATAACTGGATAATTTTCATTTCCCTAAACTGTCCTTTCAGTAATACCGATTTAACAATGTTCCGGTATTATATTGACTTTTTGGAAAAATAAACGCAATGTATTAAACATAATGAAACAATTTTTAATACAAAATTGTTTTTAGATTAGAGTTTTGGAAAAAATACGTATTGTAAAATCGGTAACCATAGAATTTTGTAACGTATGGTCTATAACAGCCTATTTACTGTTGGGGCACAGTCCCACCCTCAATATAAGGGCGATGGGGCCATAGTCACCACGCGGGCCCAATGCGGATTGGTGACTTCACGCACACCTTAGAATAAATTCTAATTCATATGCAACTTTCCTCACGATGTCTTCCTTCACGGTCTGTATTTCGCTATGGTTGCTAAAGTTCACAAATGTACGTAACTTTAATATTAAAGTAATTGGGTATATGTCGAGATTCGAACCATGCTTTAACCATTAGACCAGTCAGTTACAGCTAGCAGCGTATGGTCATTTTATACTAAATGCTATGAAGATAAGATGATGACAGAGAAGCGATAACAACCTTTGTTAAACCTATTAAATCATATTGACCATTCGTCTTCCGATCTGTGGAAGGAGGTGAAGGGTTCCTATTACAGGACTATTACGATTCCCAGCAAATTACACTGAGTCGTCCGTCTATTAGACAGAAAGATATTCTTCCCATTCAGATACACCATTCAGTCATAAGATCTCATTTTAACTATAAATGTTTCATCTTGCCAAACTAATCGCTTCGATTTATGTTAATCTGTACAACAGAGATATATTTAGCGTGGGAGCAACATTACAGAGTGTTAACTTCAAAATTCACCGTTCTGTGTACCTGTCATGAAAACGTAATGTATTCGAGACTTCAAGCTTAATTCAGGTCAAACATCTGTTATTTACTGTTTCAAGCAAGTTTGACTACAGGTCAATGAGCAAGAACATTACTCCGTGAGGGTATCTGTTCTCTTATATCTAAACTGAGTTTGTGCCTTTAACAAAATTTTACACTCATGCTTTCTTTGAAGCTTTAAATTTTTTATGAGTTCAAATCAAACCTCGAATTTCGTTAAAATACTAACCAACAAAACTAAAAAACTTTTTCAGTCCACCGTTATACACAAAGTACGAACTCGCTGTTATAGTTCTTCTCCATGTCCAGAGTTTCCGAAAAAGGCAAACGTAGGAAGTCTGAGAAAAGGACCCGATCTAGTCTTCACTGTCTTATTGCAATTGCAATAGCCATCGAAATACAAAAATGTACAAATCCGGGGTAGATTAAATCGAAATTAACTTACGTTGCGAATACTGGGTCCACGATCCCAGCACCCTACTTCATATCAGTCGATCAATCATTTAGCTACTGTAAACATGATCAAAAAAGTTTCTTACTCTATCAATAAACCTAAAAATGTTACACGGCCACATATAAGAAAAAGAAAAAAATTAAAACCATATCTTTGACAAGGGTTAATTATCTATTTTATTTATATATTATTGCCATGCCAACACTATAGTAAAATTTAAAACATTGTAGCTTTTCACTGAATATGTATACACCGTGAAATTCTTTGAAAAATAGTTAGCTCTACCTCAAGGGGAGTTTCATGTGAGTAAAACCTAAAAAAATATTTCTCTATTCTTGTTTCATTGTATTTTTTTGTTTACTTAACGTAACTTTAGGTAAGGCTGTACTTACCGCTCGTGTTTTCACTCAGTTAATTAAAAAAAGACAGATCCGAAAAAACTTTATCACTATCCAAACCCGGGATGTAAGGGTTTCCGCACAACCGCTTACGGGACCGAAGCCAACGTCACCTGCTCGTGGTCTGTATAGTGAAAGTTTTAACTGGAATTTTGAATACAGGGTTGTAAAAAAAAAACAACTGACGGTGAATTTTCGCTTGTTCGTTTTACATGATTTCATTTTACAGTGATCGGGTTGTAGAAGGATCAAACTGGTCGCTACAAAAATGTTATTACTTTAACCGATTAAAAACCATTCACTATGCGATTTAGTATAAACAGTTACGATAGAAACAGTTAACTGATAGTTATTATGTGTACCTTCCCCCACCACCAGGTGGTCCGACGATCTGATGAAGGTTGCGGGAAACAGCTGGATGCGTGCAGCGCAGGATCGATCCATGTGGAAGTCTTTGGGGGAAGCCTATGTCCAGCAGTGGACAGAGACAGTAAATAGAGGATAGAAGTTCGTGGTGCGAAGCAGAGAGAGTTTACCTGCCATATCGACTTTCGTCTTTCTTCCCGATCTTACTTCGATCAACTAGTCTAACGAAGCTTTTGTCTTTATCTCTCTCTAGGGTCATTTCCTCATATCTGAGGATCGTAGTCAGTGCTAGGGTTTCTATCTGGAGCGGACTATTTGCTTCCACCGGTTCCTGTCCAGCGCATCTCTTACGATTGTATAGAATTTAGAGACGACGAGTCTTTAATCTGATCAGTCCAACTGGTAGGTGTCCGAGCGAATGATTTTTTGCTTTTGGTGTCCTCAACAACAATTAGTTTTTTCAGAATATCGTCACCTTTGCGCATTGTGTGGCTGAAATATATTAGGATACGTTGCTGGCGTATGGTGGGCAAACGAGTGTTTATTCGGATCCGAGTCAGGATCGATGCATTAGTGCGTTTCTCTGTCCAGGGTATCAGCACCGCATCTTGAATGCTTCAATCCTTTGTCTCTCTCTGGCAGGGATTGTCCACGTATCCATACCATACAGAAGGATAAAGAATACCTGAGCTCGAACTAGTTTGATCATAGTGTTTAAGTAATTACTCTCTTCTTCCAGATGTTGAGTAAAAGCGGTCACAGCATCTTTTGCCATCGTGATTCGCCTTTTATCTCTAAGCTCCAAATTTATGGAGTTCAGTTATTTTGTTTTAAGCATATAAAAAATTTTCTCTTTAGCCCAAAATATCACGCTTTGATGAATCGTTCATTACTTTAACATTTACAAGGCTCATGCTTTTAAACTATAACGTATAAGAAATTACTTGTTAGAATTGTCATAGAATTTAATATCAGATCCTTACATATGAAATTGGCGTTTTGTACGGAATGAATATAAAGTCGAATTTTTTTGTAAAATATATTTAATTAATTAAAGTATGCACCGTTGTTATCTATGCACTTTTAATATCTCATAGGTAGTTCATTGATCCCTTTATTAAAAAACCATGGGGCGAGAAAAGAGTTTATTACTCTTTGAAGACGGTTTGGACTGCCGCATCGGAGTTGAATTTTTTTCCTTGTAAGAAGTTGTCCCAATTCCGGAAAAAATGGTAATCTATTGAGGCAAAGTCCGGAGAATACGGTGGATGTCGCAGATATTCCAATTATAGCTCATTTAGCATAGTCGTTGTTTGTTGTGCAGTGTGTGGTGTGGTTGTGTTGCGTTGTCGTGAAGCAGCAGTGGCCTAGAGCGATTGACCCATCTCGGTTGTTTAGCAGCTAGTGTTTGCTTCATGGTTTGCAGTTGTTGACCAAATGAATAACTGTTTTCAAAACTCAAATGTACCAGATAAATGAATTTATAAATTTTAATTTGGAATTCTTAACCAAAGAGGAGATATTTCAGATTAAACTTGTCAGTGCGACAAAACGCTAATTTCATATGTAAGAAAGAACCCAATACGTTTACAAATTCATTTACATAATAATTGAATTCTTTGTATCTATTATTTAATAATGGATCTCCCAGTGTTCATGACCATGCACAATATATTTTGGAGTTCAGAGAATTAAATTCCTTCTCATAATACACTTCCTTATTCTTATTACACTGTGTTATAACATAAAATTAGATTAGCTCTTATTTTGTTCAGATAAAAATATAACATATTCATCATCATCAGCCGTTCAATGCTGACCATGTGCAACAGAAATATGGGCTAGAGGATAAAATAGGACCTCCGTTGAAATGTGTCTGTCTCTGGCAATTCTATTAGCTGATTACACTATGCTGTGCACGTACTCGCCTGACAACAACGCAAAGCTGATATACAGTCACAGAGTGAATTTCTGCCGCAAATCGAAATAAAAAATATTTATGCCATCACTTCTATGAAATTGCTTTAACCCAATAGCCGTCATCATGTCTTCTAGAGGTCAAGACAATTTAGTTAGGCTTATACTTATTACAGGTTGGATAAAATGGCGACAGGTCACTGGAACGACTTGTGACCCACGAATGCCTCTTAAGCTTAAGGGACAGATCTACAAGTTGGTCGTTAAACCTGTTGTATTGTATGGAGCTGAGTGTTTGGTCACCAAAGGTTCGAGTGAATGGAGATTACATGTGGCCGAGATGCGAATGTTAAGATGGATGTGCGGTGTGATGATGATAAAAAAAATTAAGAATGATATTTGTTCCGAAAACTGTTCTACGAAAGGGTGGTTGAAACGGAGTTATTTTGCATCTAGGAAATCTAACAAAGACACGTAATAGGAATTTTAGTAACAATGGGTGAACAATCTAGTTTATTATTAAAGATTCTGGATACTAACAAATCGTTTAATATATGGCGTTCGACTAGAGAGATCATTTTAAAATATGAGAGTTGGTTTTTATATGAGGGGATATCTCGTTTAGGAATATGACAAGAGAATTATAGGTATTTAACGATTTTTTTGAATCGATAATCAGTTGTTCTTTGCATCCCGTGTGGCCTCATCTACAATCTTTCTGTTCTTCCGCTAATATTTTGTGGTGTTCGTTATGTGAATTGATTTTTGTTGTGATTGCCGATGTTAATATTGGGAAGGGTGTGTTGGGTTTTTAGTTTTAGGTAGCATGTAAGTAATTCCGGTTGTTATAAATTTGGGTAGAGTCTGTTTGCCTACAATTACATCTGTAAAATTTTTGCAAGTGATTTGTGTAATGAAGTTAACTTTTTATACCAAAAGTCATGTATTTTATCTACTCCTGGTGATTTCCAGTTATGTAGCCTAGATGTAATATTTGAGATATCGGACTGTGTTATGTCAGAAAATTCTCTCTCTATGTTTTCCCATCCGTTTTCTTCTTCCGTAATCCAAAATGTGTTGTGGTTGTGTTGTATATGTTCTTCCCAAGTGCTAGACCAAAATGTTTCTATTTGTTCTTTTGTGGGTGTTACTAAATTCGTGTTTGTGTTATTTATATAGCCTATATTTATTTGTGGATTTTGTATGTTCCTATAAAATAATTTTTCGTTTGTGCTAAAGATGGCATTATCTTTTTTGCGATGTTGTGCTTTATTATATCTCTTGAGTCTATGTACTTTAAGTGCTAATTTCTGTTTTAACGTGTCTAGAAACTCCTCAGATGTTCGGTTGCTTTTTTCATGTCTTGTGTGAAGTAAGTTGCTCTGAAATATAGACTCAACTCTCTTAATTACCTTATTTGATCTATTGTTATTAATGTACTGTGCAAGACTACCGCAATCGGCTTTCAATCTCTCTATATCTTTTTCCAGCCTTTGTTGCCATGGTGGTTTGATATTTTGTCTTGGTTTAGTGTTCCTAGTGAATTCTATGATTTTAAAGTTGAGTTATTCAGATATAACTACCTCTGTGCAATATATAAGTGTGTGTATGTCTATTAGTTGCATGTTGTTAGATGTAAACTGTTTTAGGTTATCGTCATTAAATAGGTTAATATAACGGAATAATTTAGAACTGTATTTGTGTTTAGATAGTTGTGGTCTCGCTGCTGGGTCCGTTCCAGAGCATTGCATTAGTGTTGTTAGAAATCTGTTGGTTATTTCTGTGATATTTTCCTTTGTTATTATATTTTGATCAGCAATGGCAGAGGTTTCAATATAATTTTCCAGAAATACGTTAATTAACTCAGTTTGTGTGGACATTTGTGTTCGTTGTGTACATGGTTGATTGTATGATTGTGGTTGAATATTTGTTTCCAGTTGAGCATTTGGTTGTGATTGTATTTGTGTATCTACGTTTATGTTCCGTGATGTGTAAATAGTATTCGTGTTATTTTCTTCTTCTTGTAGGTATATTCGGGTTTCTTTTTTAAAATTTTATTATTTCTTTTGTTAATAGTTTATTTCTTACAATTATTCTCCTCTGATCTGAAATTCTTTGTTGTGAAACTGATATATCCGGAGATTGCTGTGTAAAAAGTTCATGCAACTGCTTTCTGTAAGTGGTCATGTCTGTCTCTAATTTAATAATGCGGAAGTAAGTTCGCATGATAAATACATTAACATCTTTGCTCCATCTCATGTGAACTCTTAGTTTACCAGCCTTGGTGGACGCAGGTAAGAAGGTATTTACCCCCCGCGCAACATTCAAGACTGGTAGTATTTTCGTACGCCAGTAATTTCTCATTCGTGTGTCCGCCCCCTACGTGATTAGGTGATCAATCAGGACTTGTGGTTGTTTAGGGGGCTTATTATTATTATTAAACCACAGTGGGTAACGTTTTCTTCGACATTTTTTCATTGGTACGAACTTCTGTATAAATTCAGTTAATTTATTGTAAAAAAGTTGTAAACGATCGTTAACGTCAAGAATATGTTCAAACAACGCATTCGAGTTGCATATTTCAAGAGCTTCGAAGATAATTTTGGTAATTAGCTTTATAAAAATTGAGTTAAACCGCTTCACTATTATAATTAAGTTTTATATCATTAATTAGGGTAATATTAACATCCAGCGGAGCATGTAATGGATCGATTTTACTTAAAGTGCTTAAAGAGTGACTGACCGTACAAAACGATGTATACGAGGTAACAAAATCAAATATTCTGTTGGAGGAATTAACTATAGAATTATGTTCGATAAGTTAATTAACATGCATAAAGTCTGCAAAATGTTGGCATAATGTATGAACAAAATGTGGCGTGGAGGAACCGCTCAACAAGCTCCAGTTCATACAAGTTAAATTAAAGTCGCCTAAAATACAAACAAAGATGTTTTTTTCTAGAACATTATTACAGTTATCGATAAAAAAATCCAGTGTGGAGTGCTGTACGGCAGGCGGTAAATATATTGCACAAAACCATTAGTTGGGTTGTGTATGTGATGGAAGATCTTCCAGAATTGACTCCCAGGCATACATTCTTTTAGAATTTATCTTTCTAGATACCGCAATAAGCTCACCATCTCCATCTTTTTTGCACGAATATGAAGCGTCACATCGATCTTTTCTATATACTATATATCTTCAGTCAAATAACTCACAACACACATAACTCCTTATTAGATATTGTGCCATTCAACCATGTCTCAGTGAGAACAACAATATCGTAGACGTTACACAGTGTTTGCCTGTGGAGTTCATGTGTTTTAGTTCTTAAGCCGCTTGTATTTTGGTAATATACTTTTAGGTCGGCGATAAATGTTCAGTGACGAAAATGGGTGACGACGTTCCAGTTGAAATAATATGAGTACTATTTAATTTATCATGTGGGTGAGTTTTAAAAATTTTATTACCGCAGCTAAAAACTCATCACGAAGTCGCGGAGAAGCAAGCTAGGCAATGACTGAATGAGGGCGAGAGGTAGTGCGATTTATTTTGGATGCACACGTAATGTGCACTATATTGCTCGTCTAAACAGCGCCCGACGACTTTCCCGATCTCTTTAATGATTTGCATTAAGTTTTCGCTCTTGTTTTCAGGTACACACTAAAGTTCAAAGTTGTTCCGACGGCTCACTTGCTCTAGTTGATTTATTCGGATAATGAGATCATTGACGGTGGTCTTCATTTTATCAAAATTTTAAGTCACTTGAGATACCTATGATTTGAAATCTTCAGATTCCTAATTCAAGTCTTTGTAGGCACAATGTATAAAAGTCATGGATCCCTTTATTTCAATAAGTTCGTTACGTATTGGTTTAAGTTCTGTGTCAAAAAAAAAAATCCAGTTGTCTCGAATCTTACTGAGAATGTCATTTATGTTTTGGTTAATCATATTCTGCACAATTTTACGTATATCAATTTTGATAAGTGGCAAATTAGTGCTAACCGTCTACAAGACCAAAGCTTGCCTTTTGCTTCCTCTTGTGTTGGTATTGCATCGAGATGGTTCTTTTTTTGAGGTTATTGCTGAATTACAAGTACATTCCGAATAATTCCAAGCAGATCGCATGCCTGGAGAAATTAAGGATTCGTCAAGACATATACAATTAAGATGGAAATATTTTTTACATTTTACATATAAAATATACTTGTCCCTGTTATTCGAGTCAGGTGTGCAGCAACCCCAATTTGAACTGGCCATCTTGAAATCAAACTCAGAAATTATCAAAGATCGTCTTGTCCTCTCAGATGCTGGACGATATGACTACGACCACTCGGCCTATCGGCGTTGCTTTATCTTTAGCGCTTAACGCGCGAGCCGGACGCGTCGCACGGCGTATGGTATTATAGCGCTTATGTTTAGTACTTTTAACAGGCCGTGGATCCAAGTCCACGCGCCCAGTGTTAGATAAGCTGTAACAGTCGAATGGCTTGCAGCGCTGACATCATCCAGAATCCTATTTAATACATTACTGCGAGAGTCGCGCGTCGAGTCCACTTGCATAATTTGGTATCTAATGTTATGACTGTCGCTCGATTCGGCACAATTTTGTTTTTATCAAAGGATTATTAATCATTATTGCTTCATAATAGCCCAATCACAAGTTTCTATTATCAAAAACTCCACTGTTTCACTCCGGGCAAAAGGTTTTACACTTAAAGATATTTTAGGTGCGATGTAAAATATTTAAAAACAGTCTTAATATAGAAGCTAACGTAACAGTGTATTGACTTGGCTAGGGTCATAGAATTTCGTATTCGTTACATGTTGACAATCGGAACAGCAATGTTAAGGCGGCAGATTATCAATATGAGGGTATCTAGCCAGGGGAATAGAAGTCTAGATACAATAAAAAAATTATCAATGGTTAGTCTCTGTTGCCGGAGACCGTTTAGTTAGGTAATACCGCATCTCCTATTTCTCGAACCGAATAGTAATGTGCAAACATAACAGTGACGTAGTTCCCGTCAGAAGGATTGTTGTATCTAATGAAATTACTGGGGTAACGAGAAATAACATTGTATGTGCAAGGAGTCGGGAATAATGTGGAGCTATGTACATCATCCTAATTACCACTGCCAACAGGTAAAAATCTCACTTGTTTCGTTGCGAGAACAAAAAGAGATTATCGAATAGATTCCCTGCGAGCTTCATCACTTGCAGATCAGTCTTCAAGTGCTTGTCAATACAGGATCTCTGTTCAAGGATCCCACCGTCCCATTGGTGGTCAGTTTTTGGCAGTATATCGTCCTACCTATGTTAAAAAATTTAGTTTGTCTCATTCATATGTCTAGTTCAGTTTCATAACTAAAAATTTTCACAGAATGGAAATGGATTCTGCGTCATAGCTCTTATACGATGGTTTTGTTTCCACGCTTTTGATGCGGAAATGTAACGTTTTGTTTTTCTAGTCTGCGTGTCTTGTTTGGCTCGGGTAGGCTTTGGTGCAACACAGGCGCAGTACCGTTAGATGTGTATGTACGGTATTTAATGGGATAAATAACTTTTGAATGAATTCCTACTGCATGTACTGTTTGATATAGGACAACATATAACATAGCATAGCAACGTTTTTTCGTAGTCATTTATTTACGTCAGCCAGCGGCGCTCTTTTGTCTCCATAATGCAAGGCTATCTCGGTACTACGAGGCAGAATAACGTATGTCGATAGTAATTTGCCGCAGTTTTAAAAAAAACATGTTTAATACAAAGCCTGTGAATATAATTGCTGAACGGTAAGTTTGTATAGGAGAGTGGACAGCCGGTGAATATTTTGCATTGTAATTACTTTTAAAAGTATATAACTTTACTATAAATTGTATCGGCAATACTACAACAACCAGTATACCGAGACCCATTTAAATTTACACTAATACCGTTAAGGAAGGTTAACTTAACTCTATATTTAAGATATTCAAAATGTAGGTTTAAAAAATTAGTTATTAAGAAGATAAGTTTAGATGTTTCATGTCCTTACTTAAGTATTTATAAAAATAATGCATGTTTTAAGCAATAGGCCCTGGTTGTAGTAAGCTGTAATTTACTAGTTATTAATCTAAAATAATGTTTATTTGCGATACAAACTTAATGTCAATTGTTTTAAATAGCTACATGTTAATTTTGTAGATGAGGCTCCAAAACGTGTTGTAATATCTTAGAAAGTATTCACAGGGTCTCGTAGCAAGGGCGTAGCTCCGCTACGGCGCCGGTCGAGCCCCGTCATCTAGTACAATGAGTTTTCGTATTTATACTGTTTCACGGTTCAAACACTTCGTGACGGAGGCTCTGTAAATACTCTAAGCACTCTCAACTTTATGCACACCACATCAGTAGGTGTGAGACTGTGAAATGTGTATTTCAGGTTATCTAATCGAGCGACTCTTGCCTCCATTGTGGTGTGAGTAATCAAGGCCATTGTTGTATGGGGCGTTGTTTGCGCAGGACGGACGAGCATAATACGCCAGTGTAGTTTGGTTAATCGACCGTTTAGCCAATACTGTGAGGGGAAGCGTTATAAGCATTTAGTGATGTCTACATTTGTCGAATATCATCTTAGACTATTATCGAAAAGGCGAACCATTTATTGTATTAACCAATCATTTCTATTGTATTAAACAACGCAGAACTCATGAGATTTCAATAGTCTATTATGTGTATACGTAAGAAACAGTAAAACAAGTATCTAAAATTTATTTATTTGATTATTTGATCAAATGAATATGAAGTAAAAAATAAGTTAATGAAATACTAGTGAAAGATACATACATAGTAATTAATATTACCGATAAAGCTTATTAAACCAAACACTAAGTGACTTAAACATAAAAACTTCTTTATCCCGTAAATTATGTAAATTGATGTGAACTCAATGATTTTTTTTCAGATAGACTCTAATACGAGAGATGTGTTTAAAAAATGTTACTTAATGAAACTAATGAAATCAGCCAAATTTTATTTAAGATTTCGGACAGGTTTCCTTTTACAGGTATTCGACTAGCAGCACTGTAAAAAAATAAAAATAAATAAATGAATATTATGTGTAAAGAAATCATCATGCCATAACTTCATCTCAAAGATTAGAATATTAAAAATTGGATATTGAAATATCTTTCATATAAAACGAAGCTTTTCACGCAAACAGTTACAATGATCGCTCCGATATCTTCAGAGATTAAAGTTCCAAAACAATTTATACTATCAGATTTTAATAACATAATTTAACTTAACATTAGGAGTATCTATTGGTCTGACTACTGATTTCATCGAAATGGTGATAATTTTTTTTTTTAAACGTCAACGAAAATAACGTAAAGAATTATAGCGACATTTTGTGAAAGGAAAGCCTTAAAAAGAACGTTGAATAATTTAATCGAGTTGCAGAGAGCTACGGCTCAATTCGAGCCGGGAACTATTGCTGATCCATCAATTCCGAGCAACCTGTTCGCTTTGCACCGCACTTTGTACTCGAAACCGCTACAAATTATAATTAATTTTCATTCAAACTCCTTTACTAGTATCATAAGTTAGTTTATTTAATATTATTCAAATATATTTCAACAAACTTTATATTACTTTTAACTTTTATTTGTCTGGTGGATTGTTGGCTACGTGCTAAGATATACACGTTTTCGTAATTACCCCTCCATAGTTTATCATATTATGTTTGTTATACTAATATAACATATTTTTTGAGGGTATCTTATTTTCTTAATAACAGCTTAATAGTATAGATCAGAAGCGATCTCTGGCAAACAAAAAATTTAACTAGGGAAGATAAATCTAGCTTACCTCTGTTATCATTTTCAATTAACTAATATTATTATAGATACTGATGTAAGGAGGTAGCAGAGATATAAGGGTTTGTTTATGAAGTGAAGGTCCTACACAATATTTTGGATAATTTTAAATGTTTTATTCCAACAAAAGGACAGGGCTTCAATGTTGTATAAATGGAGGTTTGATGCCACCACCGGCCTTTAAAGTTTACCCTGGTAATTGGCACGAATAATACGCGAGTACCATGGACTAGTTTCGCATGCAATTAAAGAGAATTACGTTTGTAAGGTCCTGTGTTAGTGTTGGTTAAATAAAATGTACCCCTGCCTTCTGCACCTCTGTGGTGCAACGGCTGACTCTTTGTTTTATTACACGGCGGTTATATCGTAGAGCTAAATAAGTTTAGAGGAATTTGGATGATTCTAGAGTTTTTTTAAACTCTCATCTTCAGTGTCTCTTCTTCTCATCTCAGATCTCATTATCAATGTGTCAACTCAACAGTATTGTGTTCCGCTAGTCATATTCACGATTTTAAGTATTTTCTTGAGCTGTCCGTTCTTCCTTTTAAAGTTTTCCTTTTCTTCTATAGCTTTATTCTCTCTTAATATTACTTGAAAATAAAATCAAGTGATGGCCAAGTATATTTAAGCAAATATATATATATATATGTTTCTAATTACGTATGTACGCGTTGTATTTGAATAATCCTTTACTTGTATTTGTAACTTGGCGTAATACTTTATGCCGTAGAATTTAAGTAACCTAACTTTAGTCATCAAAGGATTTTCCACAATTCCAATTTAACGTTTACGATAATATGACAAATTTCTTTTGGACACGAAAGCTCGTAATAAATGTTAACATGGCGACCTTTTACATTTTCTATACAAATGCCCTCGCATTTCGTGAAATTAATTTTTAAATAGGGGTTGTTTCGTACTTACGATTTGATCCGTTTTACTTAACTTTCTAAACCGAATAAACTTAAATTAAAAATGTTTTTATTTTTACCTCGGCAGGTATTAAAAAACAAATTAAGTTAAAGTCGAGGGTATTTAAGGTAGCCTTCATATTTAACAATATAAACGTCAAGTCAAACATTAATGTTTTATTAAGTTTAAGTTACGTTAACATATAGGGTAGTTTATACACTTGTGAATTATATAATCCGTTTATAGATATATGTTTCCATTATAACCACTTTAGTTTCTCTAGATGTAGTCGACAGATAAAATTTTAAAGCTAAAACTACGTTATATAAATAATACAGGTAATTTTTTTACTGGTGGTGGGTCTTTGTTGCTGTGAAATTACCGGAGTAACGGGACTTAAAATCTTGTATCAAGGCGACGAACGCAATGTGGTGCAGTGTGTTCATGTATTTTAGCCTACCATCAAGTGAACGTCATTCTCGTCGCATAGCTTCATCGGATTAAGCAAAATTAAACCTGAAAAGCTGTTTATCTGTTATCTATTATCAGAGAATAATATGAAACCTTTGCATATTTTTGCATGAATTGCACGCTATCCTATTATTTTTATTGTTATAGTTAATAATAAAGTTATTGTTATTTTTTGATATTTTCGTTTTCGTGTAAACTAAATTTAAGCCAATTAAAGTTGAGGAATTAACAAAAGCAGAAACGTGCCGCAAACAACAAAGGGAAAGTTTCCCTCCCTAATGCACCCTTTTTAACTTTGAACTCATTGTTCGCCATGGTTAGGTGAACATCGTCAGACGTGGTGCTTACGGCGGAGCTTTGTGAGCGGGCGTGGGCGCCGGACGCCATTTTCTTTCAGAAGCAATAAGGCTTCGCCGCGCTTTGAGCACTCTAATGAGAGACCGCGCCCAAGCCGAAATCGCAAAGTGGAGCCCTCGCTACGTCCCCGCCCTGGCTCCCACTGCGCGCCCACACTTAAATAGACCTTCGCGTGATTCGATAAGTCGGGTCGCGTGAGCACATAGCCCGCTCGTGCCCATGTATGCAAATACTAGTACTGAACCACCCGCGCAGACCCTCAACCGCTCTGATAATAAAACACCAGAATACATACAGCCCCCGTAAATTGTTTGTGTACAGTGAACAGGATTAACAATCGCATGCTAAGGGAAATTGCTCCCTGATTTATTCATTTACTTATAATTTCTCATTTCTTTATATTAAGCACGCAATGGTTGACATAATCCGGCTGGAGTAACGAGAGCTGAGACCTGGTTTCCATCAAATACATACTTTTACCATATACATAACGTTTTATATCTAAAATTACGCCAAAAACTGTTTTTACTTAATTGGTAAGCACTTTTCACTTTCAACATGCCCTGGTGACAAACTACCCTTAACTTCCGTGTTAATGTTTGTTATCTAGTTTTAACTCGCGTTGTTATAAATCGATACAATTTTCATGATGGATTTTACTAGATTTTTCGGAGATATATGTGATCAGAGTTTTTAGATAAGAAGATATATAAAAAGGGATACAGAGGAAAAATAGTAACACACACAGAAAACACGAAGTCAATCACTTTATGGACATGGGACACCAACCACACTTGGACAGCATTATGGATAATTAATAACTAAAACCTTTTTGATGTTAATACACATTTACACAAGATTTTATTTTTTGCTTTTTTTTTTATTAACGAAGCGACAAGGCAAAGCGAGAAGGGATAATCACTTCATGATTAGCGATATTCTTGCTTATAATAACGTGTCTCCGGCAACAGGAACCTACCGCCACCACTACTCCTTCTTTTCAGCTATAAGCATCCTTTATATCTATTTTTGTGTACCTAAATTGTTTTACTGCAAAAAGGATTTTTTCATAAACATAGAACTAATACTTTGTAATGTTTTTTTCTTACTTAACATGGCTATGGTTAATGTAATGGAAAGCAATTTAAGTTTCATCATTATCAGCCGATAGACGTCCACTGCTGGACATAGGCCTCCACCAAAGTTTTCCACATACAGTCAGCATCGACTCTGGTACCGCTGGGCACTAGAGGCTGTCGTATGCACGGGTTCATGTGGAGGGATTTGGGCCATTCCCCACTACGCAGACCCAATTCGGGTTGGTGGGAGCCAGAGGTTCCTTTGCTGATTAGCAGGGCGCACTACGAGCAGGTGAGGTTGGCTTGTGTCCCGAAAGTTGTTGTGCGGGACTCCTTACACCCCTGTGCGGTACCCCTTACACCTTATGTTCATTAGTCTGATATTTATAAATTGAAAATAGGGTAAAGAAAGAAAGTAAGATAAATGAATGTAGAATGATGATACAGAAATGTTGTTATTTACTCCGAATTATGCAATGCCTAACTGTTCTGTGGCATGTAGGAATTGCAAGCAAGTGGGGTAAACAAGTAATTATATCACATGTTGCAATTCCTGGAAATTAAGTAAACAAGTACAGACGCTTAGATGTTAAAACGTTCGACACAAGTTAAAATGCTTATTTTAACTTGTACAGGTTACTATGTGAAATATATTATAAAAGTATCTAATTAGACGGTCTCCTGGATGTAAGGGGCCTCGCACAACAGCTCACGGGACCTGCAGTGTACTCTGCTAATCAACAGACGAGGCTCTAGTTCCCATCAACCCGCATTGAGCCAGCGTGGTGGGAAATGGCCCAAGTCTTCCCCCATATTGAACCCCTGCAAACGACGGCCTTCGATGCCCAGCAATGCGGGCAGCGCAGTACCGATCAATGTGGGGATCTTTGGTGGAGGCCTGTGTACAGCAGCGGACGTCTATCGGCTGACGATACGACGATCTCCGGCAATGAGGATATTAAACAAAGACACACCACCAGTAACACAACGCTCTGTTACCGGTAATGCGAACGTCTAAATTACAGAGCGAGCCATACAAGCATTGAGCATTTGACTATTGAACTGAGACTGAATATCACTTAATAACAGGCTGCGTTGAAACCTCACTAATAACAGAATATTTTCAACTAATTGAGATACGGTTGCCGCTTTTGGATGCTGAATAGCATTATTTAACGCTAATCTAACGGTATTTCTGCTAGAACTATATAAAAATAGAATATCCCCGTATCCCAATACAAATTTATTTAGCCCGGAGTGAAAGTGATTTACCTCTTCAGGAAACAATTTGAAACGTTTTTCTTTCCTCGATCATTGAACACTCTAACCCAAGTATCCTCAGCTCTTTTTTAATTAAATATCTTAATTTTAACCCCCTGTAAAATAATTAAATAAAACTTTTGAAGTGTCTCCTGAAAACGGTTAGATCGTTTTTGACTTTCAACTTCACATAGCTAATGTTTCATATTGATGTATTTTACTATAGGATAATATGAATTATATCTTCCTAATTAAAAGAAAATTATGTATGAGAAAACTTTTTATATTTTTTCCTTTATATGTTTACAATAATTTTGTAGTATATTATATCTTGTTCCACTTCATAAAGTGATTTTGATGCCATTGACGCAGTCATGTATAATGTTCCGCATTCAGTCGTTTATGAAATAAATTAACAATTAATTTAACTAAGGGCCAATTAATATGAATAATTATTTATTTTAACATTATAATGCGTAATTTGTGGTTAACATTTTTCCACGTTAGCAATTAACCGCAACGTTGAATAAATGCCACGTAAGGGTGTGAAAGGGTGCGGCGGTACTACGAATATGGATTCGTACCGACCAAAGGCAAAATAATAATTGTACGGAGAGAATATTTAAAAAGCGGATGTTATAATGCAATTTTAAGTAAAGTAAAAATTTTATATGGATATAATTAAATGGTGGTATTACCTAGTAGCGTTTTTTTTATCGCAGCTTAAATCTTCTTAAAAGATACCCAGCTACTGGGGGGAACACAAGGTTATGTGAGGCTTCTACCAACTAAAACCTCTTCAGTGGCCTCCATCAGTGCATTTGGAGGGGCTTCGTGATCTCCTAATTGCACCGACGCTCCTCTGTACTCTGCACGGCAGGGCAAAGCCTAAGCACCCACAATGTGCTACGGCTAACACATAGTACCTAGATCGTAATATAGAAATGTTAACTAGCACCATTACGAACAAGCGTAACACTTACCATCACGTGAATATCTGGACCGTCTTGTCTAATAAAAGATATAATAAAAAATTGCGTAAAAATAGAAAAGAAATCTAATCTTAACCGTACCGCCTATTTCAAGTGCCAAGTAGCATTTATCCTTTACCGTGCTCCGATATGAAGGGCGCTGTAGCAACTGTCACTATGATAACATTTGGTTAAATTTTATCCTAAGGCAACGTATGCTATTATAATAATAGTGTATGTATGCCCATTACCAGCCTCGCATCCAGCAGGCGACAGTTAAGATCTCCGAAATTGAGATTTAATGTATAATTAATGCAGCATCTATCTGATGTTGATGATAGATTTTACGAAATATATGTAGAGGAATCGTAAAGGTTTGGAGATAGAGTAGATGAGAAATTTCAACGTTGCTTTAATATGAATACATCATCGTCGCCATCATCGTGTAGATAGCTGGACCTCTTCCAACGATTCTCACAGGGTTAATTATAGGGAGACTTAGGCCGTTTCCTTTCACGCTTGCATAATGTGGGTTGGTTGGTGCCAGAGCCTCGTTTGTTAATTAGCAGGGTGCACTACGAGCAGGTGACGTTGGCTTTGGAGAAAGTCTATCCGGACGGTATTGACTCTTTAATATAAGTATTCCCAATCGTGTCGCGTCGGTTTGCGGAGAGAGTTCTCGTGTTAGACGTCACACTAAGAGCACTACGGTGTGCATTACTCAGTCGATACCGTCTGCGTATTGAGCAAGTCTAGAATACTGCACCATTTATCCCGCTGATCATTCAGCTACCTCTTAACGTACCTGAATTAATTTATAATTAAATATTGCAAACATTTATGTACAGTATATACCAAAAACGAGGATTACACCTTCAAGATAGCATTTTTGTATCAAAAATGATCTATTTTGATTGCGATTGATATATTGTAAATAATTATTATATTGAACACTTTTTTTTAATTATTGCTTAGGGAAATCACAGCTGAATAACTTATAAAAAAATAACTACATAAGACGTCCAGTTCTGAACATCTATCGGCTGATGATGATGATAATGGAATTAAATTCTGAATTGTTTATATACAACGTAGAACGAGTGATTCACGGCGAAAAGGTTCAATTAGGTACAGCAGTAGTAGTTAGTTAATTCTTTCTCCAGAGTGATATTCGAAATCCTCATGCTACGGCGGACTTGTAAATTTTCTGATGAAATACGAGTGCTGCTCATTATCTGTGGCCAAATATTGAACCAGTTTCCTAACGTGGAATATGTACCAGCAATTACCAAAGTCTACTACAGGTTTCTACTGTCGGAGAAAATTAAGGTAGGCCTTTTATTCCCTGTTGTTATCATATAATCCTTGTACGTTATATAGAAATGTTCCTACTAGCTTTGAAGTTGCAATGAAAAATCAGGTGACCCTCTTCTCCATCAAAATGTCTGTGCGAACGGCAAACGGAACGAGTGCCGCCTGCCCATTTGTTGAAGCGTCAACTTGTGGATGTATGGTGTCATTTGACGGTTGCATGTGGCAGCTTTATTCTCTTTTTTTAATACAGAGGTGTGGTAAGTCAGGCTCAATAATGGAATTAAATTTTTATATGTAAAAATAACCAGATCAAAATCGTTCAATATACAGGGTGAAAGATAATAGATGTAAAAGATATGAAGGGGCTAAAGTATAGCTCGTATCCTATCTAACTATGTATGGAATAGCCCATCCATAAACAATGCTTCTGAATTTATTCATTTATTAAATATTTTTCAAAAAATCACCGATTTTCTACGAAAAAATTAGATGATTTTATTTCTACACAAATTTTAATGTAATAATCATTGTTTAATCATTGTTTTATTAAATTAAATTAATAATCATTACTTAGAGGCTAAAACTTTTAAATTAGGCTCTTTGAAAGTCGTGACAGTAAAAAATAAAAATACGTATAAAGCACATAAATAAGTAACTGACTTCAATACCTATCCGACAAGGTAAAGGAAAAAAAACAGTTTTTAGGTAATGAGTCAGTACGACAGTTAAAATTTAATTAATTTCGTGGGCGGACGTACATTATCGTTGTCTTCTTTGTTCTGAATAGTTTTTCTTTTCCATATTAAATGAATTTTATTTCAATGGCGGATGACGGTAATGAAGAATACGCTGACATTTTCTATTGTTAAGGACTTACTGGTCGAGATTCTTTAATAGCACGAAGAGAATATCAGCTACGTTTTCCAAATCGTCACCTACCAAATCATAGAGTCTTTGCTGCGGCGTTGATACGCGTCAGGGAAACTGGCAGCTTTCAACAGAAGCGATATGACGCAGTTAGGCCACGCATCTACGATACTGAAGAGGAAGAAGGAATCATAGACCATTTTGTTATGGACCCGACTACGTCAACCAGGGTCGGGGCAACATTGCTGGGTTTAACACAATGGAAAGTGTGGTTTATTGCGCCTGCGGCAAGGCTCTACCCCTACCATTATACACCGCTCTAGGCCCTGGAGGAAAGAGAACGGGCAAGGAGATTAGACTTCTACCGTTTTATGCTGCATGCAAACTTAGAAAATAATAATTTTCTCACCAAAATATTGTGGACTGATGAATCGAAGTTTGACAGAGACGGCATAAGAAATTTTCATAATAGTACTTATTGCGCTCTGCGAGGTGAAAATCTCCACGTGATTAGAGAAGAAGCTCATCAGCGAAGATTCTCCGTAAACGTATGGGCATAATTTATACTTATTTGATAGGCACAGACTTCTTGCCCAATACTTTAAATGGGGAGACCTACGAAGATTTTCATCAAAATAATTTTTTTAATTATCTGGAGGATATACCGTTGGAAACCAGAAGAGCAATGGTGTTCCAGCATGACGGTTGTAACGCCCATCTTCGTTTCGGCGTAACACAGTGGTTAGACACTACTTTCCCTCAGCGACGGATTTGCTGAAGCGGAGCAACACCGTGGCTCGCAAGGTGTCCTGATTTAACACCTTGCGATTATTACTTATGGGGTCACATGAAATCTTTAGTATACATAACACCAATTAACTAGTTAGAAGATTTAAACTCACGCATCACCGTCGCTGCTGACAAAATAAGAGAACAGCTCACAGAGCGAGTCACTCAAGCCGACTTAAGGAAAAGGCTTTCGTGCTTGTATTAGGAACCGTGGCCGTCAGTTTGAGTAAAAAAATGTTTTTTTTTTCTAAATTTTAGAAATTTTATGTACTTGTTTATACCTTGTCGGATAGGTATTGAAGTCAGGTACTTATTTATGAACTTTATACGATTTTTTTTATAAATAAAATTTTATTTTAAGATTAAATAAAAATGTATGACGCCTTATTTTTTACTGTCACGACTTTCAAAGAACCCAATTTAAAAGTTTTAGCATCTAAGTGATGATTATTAATTTAATTTAACAAAACAATGATTAAATAATAATTATTACATTAAAATTTGTGTAGAAATAAGAAAGAAAAATAAGTATGAAAAATATTTAAAAATGAATAACTTCAGAAGCATTGTTTTTGTATGGGGTATTCCATACATAGATAGATAGGCTACAAGCTATACTTTAGCCCCTCCCCATCTTTTACACCTATTCCCTTTCACCCTGTACACCAGGGATGCTGTGATACACTAGTATTTGCAAATATTCGAATTATTACTTTACTTCATAAAATTAACGTCTGATCAATGATAGTATAGAATAAGTAGAAAAAGAAAACTTGGTTGGACATTGACACGTCTAAAGACGACATAAGTTCATTATTTTTACAAAGAACCCCTCCTCAATTATTTTGCAATACAATCGCGTTTCAACTTACAAGAAGTAAGTTTAAAAGATGTCTTGACGTCGGTTATAACAAGTACAGATTGTAGTAAGTTTAAACTTAGTTAATCTTCTCACTTTCCATTGATAAATCAAAACCAAACGTTTTTTCTTTGTGTGCACTAGTTTTACACTAAATATACATGTGTGTGTGTGCATATACATTTGTTAAACATGTGTGCTCAAGTTGTTGATAACCCAATCATCATCATCATCATCAGTCGATAGAGGACAGTGTTGGACATAGGCCTCCTCCAAAGATTTCCACATCGGTCGGTCCTGTGCTGTCTGCATCGCCGGGAACCAGGGGCCGTCATTTGTAGAGTTTCATATAGGGGAGTTGGGCCATTTCCCAGCACGCTGGCCCAATGCGGGTTCTGTGGGAGCCAGTGCCTCGTTTATTGATTAGCAGGATGCACCACGAGCAGGTTAGGTTGGCTTGGGTCCCGTGAGTTGTTGCGCGAGACGCCTTACAACCCTTACACCTTAAATAACCCAATAACACAAGCGAATTATATTTTGATAGTAATAGTGATAGTAATTTTTTGTAACCCCTTATTATTGAATGTCGAGCGGGTTGCACGTTCAGCAGCAATAAAAAGGTGGTACACAGTTCGTGGTAATCAAGTGTCTTGTTCATCAGTATCAGTATGTCGAGCCGATCCAAGATCCACCACCATATCTATAAAATAGTGGGTCTAGTAAATTATGTGGTCTACACAGACCAGAAGTTTCCAAACAACGATACGGCTCATATATTAGTGTGGCCCCGAAATGATTTCATCCACCCCCTGTAAGAAAATATTGTTTCTTTTCTATATCTGTTTTAGGACTGCTCGTATGTGGTTGATCAGGTGTAATGACCAGAATATATATGTAGAAGGGACGTTACCATATATATTTTGAAGGCAAACTTAATTAAACATTTAGACGCTTGTTAAGACAAAATCTCATTCCCTCTGGAATCAAGTTGGCGGATGTTGAAAATAGCCGCCGAGTAGCTTAGTGATACATACAGTACCACCACCATTGATAAGTTTTCATACATTCTAGTTAATTACTTATTATTCGTTTAAACAGTCAATAGCATTTTTCAATAACATAGTTGGTGCTAGTGTAACAACGTTAAGTAAATAAGCTAAATGTTGTTTCAACAAGCAGTGAAGAACAATAGTCTGCTGCCAACAATAGCTTGTACCTTTACATAATCGATTAAGTCTTCATATAAAAGGAATTTTCACAAAGGTATAAAAGCACCACAAACATGTTTACAACCAACATGTGAGAGGTCCCTTTAAAGGAGGATCGGTTTCGGAGAAAATGGCTGAGAGACGCCTGCGCTGGTACGGCCACGTTATGCGAAGACCATACGCACATGGTTAGGGTAGCGCTGGATCTCGAAACTAAAAGGAGAGGCTCTGGGAGACCGCCGACCACTTGGTTGACGATGATCAATAAACATCTAAAGAATAACAAATTGACAGAAGCTGTGATACAAAATAGAGATAGATTTAGAAGAATTAACAGGAAGGCCGATCTCATGTAGAGATGGGTCAAGGTCTAGCAAAAAGAAAAATGTATCGCAGTGCAATCGTGGCGACATCCGTCATTAGTAATCAAGTGCAGAGGATTCCGTTTAAGTGTCAGAGTACTTGACGCAGTACAGAAATACCGTCAGACAAGCCCCCACTGGACACACTGGTGTGCACATCAACCATCCCTGTGTACGTCACCACAGTATTACATTTAAATCATAATTTAGATAGCTTTGTGATATTTTCTTCTTAAAGTGTCTCCCCAACTAGTGAAGGTTGGCGATCAGCGTGGTGTACCACGTACCATCTTTTCTGTCTCTGGTTCGGCGGAACTTCGGACGCCTCAGATATGCCAGTCCATTCCCAGATTTTTGTTATACTTACGCGTAACTATTTTTTTTTTTTTTGGATTCGGGCGGAAATCTTCGAAAGATACCCTGGATCTTGAGGAAAGGCAGGATTATGTGAGATTTTTACTCACTAAAACTCCCTCGGTGGTCTGCATCAGTGCATTCGGAGAGGTTTCGGTGCCCCTCTACACTTTCTGTCTGAGGAGGAGCCTAACCCTCCTAGGTACTATTGCTGGGCCATATGCTGTCCCACGCAGGTTCGCTTGATGAGCGCTTAGTCGCCTTCTACGACAGGTAGGGCTTACCTCAGTCCTATCCTTACTAGCCTACGCAACCCACCTATAACCAATACCAAACGGTTTTGTTTATGAACAGGGTTGAATTAATTATGTGGTTGTGGTGATTTTTTATGTAAATCGCACATGTTTTCTCCAAGTACCAGTAATCCACTTCTGGACTATGGCGCAAGCGCATAATAGTATTCAGATTATTTATACCACTACCGCGAAGTTCTAGAGCCATAAAGCCACCCATAATATTTTTAGTGACAAGTGTTAGTCTAATCTTAGATGATTACTGGTGGTAGGTCTTTGTTGCCGGAGACAATCTAAGTGGGTACCGCTACAGCGCATATTGCAGCCGCCTAACTGTTCTGTGCTAACATTACTGTGCTCTAGTTGAAAGGGCGCTTCACCTAGTGTAATTACTGGGGTAACGAGACTTCACTTTTTATGCATCAAGGCGACGAGCGCAATGTGTTGCTATGAATACCATCTTAACCTGCGTCAGGTTAGAATGCGTAGGCGTATCGCTTACCATCAGGTAAAGGTCTCCGTCGTCTCGTCGCTTCGTTGAACAAAAAAAAAAACTTCTTGCCACTCATAAACAAATAATAAAATACTCCCTTAATTTCAAGCACGGTTTATTAATGTTTGTTTCAAAATATTTTCATAGAAGAGGTGAAAATGATTTGCTATTGATTTCAGTACGCTAGAAATCGGAATATGGAAGCTCATTAATTCCAGTCGGTGCAATTAAATCCAACACCGAGCCGTGAATAAGATATCGAAGTCAGGGTGAAATCACCCCGTGTTGCGCTATAGCTTATATATGTTATGAACACTACGTTTCACAAGTTTGTATTTATGTAGTATTAAATAATATACACGAGGAGTAGATCAATCACATGGTTGTAGTTACTATGTTTACATAGCAGCACTATGTACTTCTTCTTAAGGTGCCTCCCCAACTAGAGAAGGTTGGCGGTCAGTTCACCATATGAACTTATTGTCTTCATTCATTTATTAACATCCTATAACCCCAAGATGATGCAAAGGGCGTTCATTGTTATTCTCCATAACGTTCAGTCTTGGGCTTCACCCTTAATCTCATTCTACGTCTTCCCGATCTCCCCCTCATCACTTATCGTCTTATTTATTATAATGTATTTCTATTCACATAATGTTGTAGACTGTCTGGGCAGGTTAGGGTACCTAAAAAAGTCTTCGCAAACGTTATTATGTTACGGTCTAGAAGGCGTCGTAACTAATAATTTTTGGGATAACAAAACTGTTTTATTATTTTTTATTCTTATATCCCGCAGTGGACGTTCATCAGTTGAAATGATGATGATGATTCTATGAAGCGACGAGACGAGCGGGGCATTCACCTGATGGTAAGCAATACGCCCGCCTATAACAACGTGGATCAAATAACGATTATATACACACCACCACATTGTGCTCGTCGCCCTGAGACATAAGACGCTCTCCAGCGGAAATGTAGTGAGGATGATCTTTCAATTCATGAATTTTTCAGAAAGGAGAACAAAGTGGGAGAAGACGGTCTTAACTCAAAAGAAGAATGGTACAAAGAATTGGTATGTACAATGAGAGATAAGAAGTTTGAGAGAAGAGCCGAACATGCAAGATATGAGAGAATAAACGATGAGAATGAGTAGGAAATAGAAATTAAGAAAGCGATGGTAAATGTAAAGCACCCTAAATGCCCTCACCCACTATATGCAGGGAAACAATAAAAAAAAACGATTTCCAGCAACAGAGATCTACCATCAGTGAAGTAGACAAGAATTTAAGTATCCTTGTGCCGGTAATCAAAACTTAATAATGATTCCCACGTCACTGGTAAGCGGCAGAACCTTACAATACACAAAGAAACGTTAATTATTTCACGCATACACTGTGTTATTATATACTATGTTATTCTTGTATATTATTTACTTGTTATGATGTGTGCAGTGTGATCTCTCTCTGCGCTTTTCCGACCACAATGGCACTTTGTTCGAATTAAAACTAACCCCGGCGTGAAAGAACAAATGAAATATTCCTTCTGCTACCATTATATTCCGTGAGGGTATTTAATTAAAGTTAGGAAAGTTCACAACTTAACTTAAATACACTCAATATTCCTTTAAATATCTACTTCATGATAAGCCGTTGCTCATATAGAAACAAAAGCAGCGCGAACGTGAAAGGATGCGTTTTTATTTCCGCTGGCTCTTTTCGAAGAATGGAACATTCATTCCGTAATAACTGTCGATTTCGAAAGCCGGGCACGCGAATGTAAAACGAAAAACCGGATATTGGATACCGGTTCAATTACGAACGAAGACAAAACATGTCGTCCTTAATTAAATTTACCCTTCGCAATTAAATTAATAAGGGAAGTATGATTTTTGTTAATGCTAATGATTTATTGTTCTTCAATACCACTAGAGTAGAATAATGTGAACTAATTGTTCGCCCTGCTGGTGGTTAGCACATAACCACAAATTGATAGCCAACTCTACCGTATACTCATTAAGAGAATGAGAAAGCCGCTCGGTAAATGGCGCTGATCTCGACGGTGTGATATGTAAACGTGTAGAGGGTTGAACTGTTAATAATAATGGTTAGAGCCGGACGTTTGTTTAATGCTATTGACCTACTAACATCGATGATGCAGTAGTTTTTTCTTCTTCAAGCGTAAGGAATTGCTTGGCTGTAGCAGTTCCGGACCTTCTTCACTGTTGATAAAGGTTTGAATAGTGTGGCGTGGATAATGAACTTGGCTATGCCTCATAAAATTTTTAATTCCTCATACGAGAGTATTTAAATGAATGCATTCAGTGTTGGTTGGAACAATGCAAATGGAGAACTTTTGTGTGACTGGTCTTCAAATGTTGAACCAGGGGTCCCTTTACACCTTTTGTCCGTTACCCCTTTGTCTTCTGTGTGGTGGTATTGGAAAGAGCAGATCAATGTAGTGACTTCGACTATTTTACTACGTAGAAATACTACTAGACTGTGTTTTCCTATTGGGAATCAGAAGACTTGAAGATGATTTGAAGAAGAGTCAAATAAACCTTAAGAATGTTAAATTCAGCCACGAAATCTGTATAATTTTAAGTTTGATGTAATAATTTAGGGGATGAAACGCATACAAAATCATTAATAACAGACATAAATACATTTCATACTCGTGTTCATTTAATGGTGGCGATGTTAGTCAAAAACGAGAACCTAAATGAAATTTTCTTTGAAATTTTTCCTTCAAACCTCCTCAAAGAGAAGCAGCATAAAGAGAAACCATTTAATTGAAATAGCCGTTTCTTTGTACGGATCCATTACAATCCGGATGTTGAAATTAGGTTGATTGTCAAAGGCGTCGGTTCTCTTTTACTTACAAATCATACATCAGAAAGGCTTTGAAAGAGGTAAAATATTTTTGCTTGTTAAAAATGAAAAAGTCGTTAAAAAAAAGTTATACAGCATGTTATACAAACCCGTTCCGAACTGTACTGTGCAAACATTACTGTGTTCCGGATTGAAGGGAGTTGTAGCGAAATTATTGGGGTATCGAGATTTAACATCTTAGGCCTATGTATATGTGTATAGCATCCTAACAAGTGCCAAGTTGTAATGAGCAGGCTTATCACTTACCATTACGTGAACGTCTCGCTGGTCCGGTCTCGCTGGTTAGTTAAATAAAAAAAAACTTCACCGGAAATCGAGTTGTAAATCAAATCCCAATAAGAAAATGCTTGAGATTTCATTTAACCCGTTATTCCAAGGAACGGATGCTCGTCCTTCTCCTTATATAGTAGAATAGCTGCTTTAAATAATTACATTGGTTTACCGGGGGGTTTAATAATTATATTAATTGTTTTAAATTTTTTAGTGTAACGGTTTAAATAATACATTCTAATAATGCTCTTATTAAAATTAAAAAAAAAATAGTTATCGTATTATATAGTAACCTTTGGATATAATAATGTAGAGTAGAGGTAGAGAGAGAACGACACATGTCCTAGTACGTTCGGAGCAGGCGGAGTTGCAATTGTGAAAGCTGATATTTGCATCGGTGCACATATATCGGTTTCTATTTAAAATATAACAAAATAAAATCACGTTAAGCCTAATTAAAATTACCTCAAAGACAGAAAGGGCGCCACGCTGACCGCCAACCTTCACTAGTTGGAGAGGCACTTTAAGAAGTAGAGAAAAATATCTTCACAAAGAACCTCTCATTTGCGAAATAATAATATAAAACAAAAACAGAGGATTGTTATTTTCTAGCTTATCATTTAATGACTGTTTCTTGTCTATCCTCCCAGCCTCTAAATAATAAATTCTCCTGTAAAAGGCAGGCCGTGTGTTATAAGCTAAGTGCTACACAAAATTCATGTCCACATTTCAGTTAATTAAATTTCACTGAACTAATTAAATATTTTTGTAACATAAATTGATTTACGTAAAGATATTACATCTCAACAGGCTATAATATAGTAATCTAAGTTTTACTAAATTAACAAAGATATTAGTTGATGTGTCTGAATACGTATGAAAAGTGGTTAAAAGTTAGAGCCAGCGGTGGTGAGTCTGTATTATACGTTTTGTTAAAGATTAGTGACTATTTAATATATTTAGTTAAATTTCACAACAGTTCCGGAAGCTGAGGAGAGGTTTTACTTTATAATATATTAATATGTTAAAGTTAGTCGTCCACTTTAACCTTAAAGCTCAAGTTGAAGTCGCCTTCCAACTATAGAAGGCTATTAAATTAATGTAATACTAAATTGAAATTTCTTAGCTCAGAGTTCAAGCGATCGCATTAAAATTCGTATAACGTCAAGGAACCATTTAAAAGCTCACCTTGCAAATTCCTATTTAAAATTTTAGTTAAACGTCTACGATATAAGAAAATATAGACGGCATATGTCTAATGAGTATCATTAAAAAAAGTTTCATTTGAACTTTAATCATAAATTTTTGTAGCATATAGTTATACTAAGCTTAATACCGATATCGATATTATAGATCGTTTTAAGTTACCTTGTTGCTTAAGCAATTCGATATCATGTATTCTACACAGCCCTGTTTCCAGTTAAAGCTCCAACGTTAGGGTGTATCTCGTAACCTACGTTAGGATTACAGTATCGGCTTATTTTGTATCTTTAGTTTAACTCTATCTACAAATTATAACTGCATCCTACAAAGAGCTTGCGTCTATTTAACCCTTTAACTTCAAATAAAGCTCTAATACGTTTGCCCAGCCGTGGACATTGTGATAAAAATAGTAATGTGTATGTATTGATATTTCTTTTTCTATGAATCGTATGAACGTTCGCCCATTCCAACAAAAGGCGGTTGCTCTATTTTATTTTATACGAGTAAAGTCTGTCGTGCAATTTCGTTCTCAGTACCAACTAATGCCGGGAACAGACGCTGTCAAACTTTAATAGTTTGTTACCTACAGCAAATATTGCCACGTACGCAACGTGCAAGTTTTAATAGATCATTGTTGTCGGATACAGTTTGACCAACATCATAACGAAAACGTTACAACACACAAGTTGATCAAACATGCACGTCAAACGGTAATTAATGATTCACAAAATGTGCAGTGCGAGCATTAATAGGACACTAACATACTCATATATATGTAAATCATTGACATATTATCTTGAAATATATTGTACATCGTCAAGATGAGAAAGAGATCTTACCTAGGCCAATTTAGGCATGATAGACTCCTTCAATACATACATACATTCCTACATTCCTTCAATTTATCATGATCAGAAAAGTTGCCGTTAACCAAGTATTGGTTATAGTAAAAATTTAGGTAGTGGACCGGAATTGTAAGCGCCGCCAACTTTTCCGCCCCGCAAGGAACAGGGATGTCGTGACCTGACTGCCTGTTACTACTGGTTGGAGTAGCACTTTAAGAAGAGTACTAATATTCGTTGAGAAGCATGTTTCATATAAAACACGAAACGAACACTTATAAGGAAGTTCGTTCATCATGATTTGTTCTATAACAAATAATCGATATAATTTGATAAGCAGTTTCCTCTCATCGATAAAGATTTATCTCAGAAGAGTACGTATTTATATATAAATATCATGCGACGTAGATTTCTTTGGTAATCAATAGAGAAATTAGATTTACATATAATATATTTATCTATAAATTTAATACAGCTGGGAGTCTAATCTCTTTGCGAAATCTACCACAAAGTACTCACTCTTATTGCTCTGGCTGTAGTGATAAGAAAAATTACTATTAAAGCGTAATGCATTGTAAACATCCTAACCATTATTTCGTGGTTAGTGTGGGGGACTCTTGTCAGTTAACTATACTAATCGATTCGTCGCTTCATTGTATAAAAAAATATATATATTATTTATATGTATAGATGCGACGCAAAATTAATAAATTTCATTTATAGTATGACATAAATGTAAGAAAAACATAATTTTTATGATGAAAGGCTTTTCGAAATGAAGATGCTGTAATTACCTAGTTAACTAGTGTCATATTTAAAGGAAATTTTAATAGAAACTAATGGGGAAAAAAAGTGTAGTTTTATACGGGTTTTACTGCAGTCGCATTTCACGGAGCTTATTATCCCACATTTTTTTTTAAATTTTGTACGTAAACTTGTTTCAGCAAGATATTTCAGTTGCATCTAAATTAAATTACCTACCGTCCAAAATACGTTGTGTTGTGTAAGCAATCATAATAAACTAGTTCTGCTAAATCGGGAGATAATCTTAACACAGTGAGTGTTAGGTAGCTTTATATGTAACTTAACCTTTGTTTAACTTATTAAGATTTTATATAATATATTTGTCAACTAGGCGTTGTTTATAAAATTGCACGATTTTACCTTGACGATATCTAGGAAACTATAAAGAGTTTAGATATATAATGCATAAGCGAAATCACACAAATTTTTGTTTTTTTATTATATATTAAATTTTCTTTACTATACTCTAACTACGAATTGATGAATTGTTCTCAGTTCTGTGTTCTTAAAGCTGTGATAAAAAAGCTCCCTCCGCTGACGTAAACAGCGATGAAAGTGATGTCATATACAGAGTTCCATAAGATAGTCCACTGGATCCTTCTTTGTTCCTTAGATCAATAGTCTATGCGATCTGAGAGTATTTTATTTCATTGAACATGGTTTCTTAAAGATGAAACTTCATCATCATCAGCCGATAGACACCCATTTCTAGACATAGGCCACCCCAAAGATTTTCACATCGATCGGTCTCGAGTTGGGTTCCCGCAATTTTCACCACATCGTCGGTCCACCTTCTAGAATAGCTCCTAACACTACATCCAATGGTACGCGGGCGCCACTCAAGGACTTTACTGCACCATCGGCCGTCGGTTCTTCGAGCAATGTGCCCTGCCCACTGCCACGTAAGCTTAGCAATCTTTTGGGCTATGTCGGTGACCTTAGTTCTTCGGTGGATCTCCACATATCTGATTCGATCACTCAGAGAAACTCCGAGCATAGCCCTCTCTATTTCCCTTTGAGTGAAATTTGGACTAGAGTAATATAATACACGGATGGAGATAATATTTTACGACCGCCTCTTATAATACCGATCATAGTTTAATTGGCTATTTCTCTTCAAACGCATATCTTTTAGGACGTGTATCGTGTGTATCGCGTATGCTATTTTCTATTACGTCTTATGACTGCATAGCCGAAATCAAAACTTCTTTGCAAAGGTGACTTTCATACATTATCCGTCTATTTACACAGCAGTAGATATAAACGTGTGAAAAAAGAGTTGAGATACAGAAAAGCAACATAACTTTTCTTCTAAGTCCTGTTATGTTTATAAAAAAAAATAACTTAAGTTTCTAGAAAAAAACATTATGCTTAAAAGGAAACGTCGGCTACAATCAATTAAATTTTTTTTTTATGTCATTTACAAAATCTAGACCTATTAGCAGATATTACAGCGCAGTCTTAAAAATATGTTATTCATACGCGAAATTTATTTAAGGCACTTTCACGGTTTAACTCTACCGTGATCGCTTTTATAGCTCTCCAGACATTCTAGTTTACCTACAGGTGCGCTAAAAAAATAAGCTATTTTAGATGTTAAGAAAACTCTGCTATTGCGTGGGAAAGCCCTGACGAGAAATAGGACACTACAAAGTTTTAGCCAGTAAGAGACCGTCGTAACACTCTCATTGTCACCGCAGCAGTGGTGGTATTCAATGATGGTTATTTGTCGTTAAATACATGATTCTTTTATGAACAACAAACGTCGTTGACTTTTAAATAGACGTCTTAAGTTACATAGAAACTGTCTTAACTTTTACTGGTGGTAGGAATCTGTTGACAGGCGCCGTCTGGGTAGGTGACACCGCCACGACTATTTCTGCCCTCAAACAGTACTGTGCAACATTTACTGTGTTCCGATTTGAAGTGCGCTTATAAATAATCATACTTTTACTTTTTTTTATTTAATTCTCTTATAAAAACAGCTCAAAATTAAAAAAAATCTCATGTTAATTAGTTTTTCTAATTCCTTTGGAAATAAACGGTAAAATAGAAATAGTGCTGTAGTTAATTAGCTGTTGGTAGATCTCCGTGGCCGGAAACCGTCTAAGTAGGTACCACCGCAATGGCTATTTCTGCCTCTAAACAGTAGTGTGCAACGATTAATGTGTTCCGGTTTGGAGGGCGCTGTAGCTAGTGAAATTACTGGAGTAAACAGACTCAAGATCTCATATCTCAGGCGACGAGCGCAACGTCGTGCTGTATATATCATCCTATTTAGCGCGACGTTGTTGTGGACTGGCGTATCACTTAACATCAGGTGAACATCCCACTTGTCTCGTTGCTTAATGGAACAAAAAAAAGGAATAAACTGTACAATATCGGTTAGACTTTTAAAACTTTAATGTATCAATCTAATGGGATTAAGGCGGGACGTTGTTCGGAAGTTATTAAGCATTTTATATAAGTTTGTTAAGCAACTTCATATATAGTTAAGTTATCATTTCCCAAAGCATGTTTTCTAAGTTATAAAATATGTATTCAATCTCTTCTGTCTTTACCTCGCTGAGATTTACTTAATACACTCAAAAGTGGTTATATATGATCGGTTTGATCAACGGATGAGCAATACATTTAACATAAACAATACATACTTTTATACATATCTGTTAATTTTCACTGTAATAATTAGTATGTAAGGATGTAAGGGTCTTCGCTCAACAACTCACGGGACCCAAGCCAACCTAACCTGCTCGTGGTGCACTTTACTAATCAAAAAACGAAGCACTGACTCCCACCAACCCGTATTTGGCTGGCGTGGTGGGAAATGGCCCAAATCCCTTCCAAATGAACGCATGCTGTTCGACATGGGTATCTTTGGGAGAGGCCGATGTCCAGCAGTGGATATCTATCGACTGATGATGATAAATTAGTTTGTATGTTCATTAATTTTTTAAATATATAATGATAAATACAAGTGGGATGAATGTCAAATGCATGTTAGAGTGTATCATCTGTTTCGTACCCAAATTTGCTGAATCATCAGCATTGGTATTATCGTGTGATACGGTTCTGGTTTACAGAACGACATTTGTTATTTACATGCCCATATTCTAAACCTAACACAGAAATGATCTGCTATTGGTGCATATTAATAATCCACTTGACCAATGCGGATTTATGGGCGGCGCTCAGTCAAAGTCACATGTTCCCGGAATAAATATTATTTTACTGCAATAGGTAATAATTCCTTTATTCCAAAAAAAAAAAATACATTGATAATAACCTATAAAAGCAAAATTTTACACAAGTGAAATACTAGAAATTTTCCATTAAAAGCTTCTGACTTGATTAAGACATTCATATGGATAGAAAGTCTAAAGAAGTTGACTTTAGCGAATACATATAGATCTGAAACCAATCCTTATCCTCTCTTAAATATGTCAGCTTATAAGGTTTACTAATTATTCAAATTTACTCTTCTTCCTCCAGTCCTTTTCCCAACGATGTGGGACCGGCACAGTATGGACTTCTCTTCCACATCCATCTATCAGCTGTCATATCTGAATTCACAGTCTTTTTACACATGTCATCTTTCACACAATCCATCCACTTTCTTTGGTCCTTCTCTACCCTTATAACTATCCAAGTTCATTTTCATTACTTTCTTTGTTGTGTCCTTCATCTCTCCGCATAACAAAAAATATAATAACTAACTAATAACTAATTCAAAATATGGAATAGATAGGTTAACATTCTGTTGCAAGCAACCTTAGTTGTTTGCTTTCAAGTTTAAAGTTTATATTCTGTTTGTACTCTGAGTATCCGCTCTTGTTAAGGCGTTGTTGCATGTGTGTGATAATTTGTTCTGTTCTACTCGATAGATTATAAGAGTTATAAAACAATTGACCAGTAATACCGCCGATGAGGTTTTTTCTGCCGCCGAACTGCATTATATAAACATTAACATCGTCCCTTTGAAGGTTTAATTAAACTAAACACTTTAACCATCGGATGTGTATCAAACTTATGAACGAACAAAGCTCTTTGTTCACTCCTATAATACACGCTCAGAATTTTCTACAATAATTCGACAGTTGAAAATATTTACTGTTGTGTAGTTGTAGTTGTGAATCATATGCTGGATTAGAGTTTCACATCGTCGATGTTATTTCACGGTCCGCAATATTGCGGCAGATATATTTTCTGATGCGGAGCTCGCACTCAGCGTGCAGCAAAAGTCATATGTATTTCTTTGTAACGCTATTTGCCGATCCGATATTATTCGTATAGAAGTGCCGTGGCAATTCGGATATGCAGCAGTTTTTTTTTTCGTGACGGTGTACAGTTGCGTGATTTATTCAGCCACCGCCTGCGTTAGACGACCGTATGAGTTATTCGCAACTAGGTCAAACTGTTCCCAATTAACAATTCAATGGGTTAAATGGAGTGATAGATCGATGCTTTTATTTATAACTAAACTGTTAAAGTAACCCGTTTATATATTATACAACAAAGAAATTAATTAAGTTTCTAATAAAAGTAGATATTATTTAATGTCTTATTTAACTTAACAGTGCGTTGCGTACGGTTAAATTTTAACAAAGCACCGCCCGCCGTCGACAGGGAATTTATCTTCATACTCTGGAATAGCAGTAATCTCCGACGGTTCAGTTCCGGAGACATTTTACTACAAGAAATTAAGTTTCACCTTAGTTTTTCTAAGGAACTATAAAAAGGGGTTCGTGATAAAAGGCGTGGTAAGATTCCCACGGGATGGGGAACACAATTGTGATGCTTCTTATTCTTATTATATTACATACGTCCATAGGCTTACTCTTATGCGGCTGTATGCGGCATAAATAAAATGCAAGCTCAGTAAAAAGGCTTCCAAATGAGCACTGTTAACAAAATTGAAAATTCTTTTGTGTCACTTTTCATGACGGTCGATTCTCATTTCACCAAAAATACAGTGCTGATATCTACTTATTATTTCAACACGCATACATTCGTTTCAAGACGATATTTCCATATCGACGGACAAATATTGCTTCAACACCATGTTTAATTTACTCATTCGGTTTCATTGTGAAACTGTATTTTTGCCGCTCATTCTTCCAATATTTAACTTCAATATTTATTTAACACCGTGTATAACGTTCAAATACAACACATTTAACTACGAAATGAAAGATTTGATTATTTTAAAGCAGTCTTAACGGATGAGAAAAACATTATTGTCTTGAAGTATTCAACGGTTTAGCCATAATTAAAGGAAATTTATTTTAAAAATACAGATTACGTTAAAGTATAGCCTTAAAATGAACAAAATGTCTCCATTTACGAAAATAGAGTACGACCATCCCTAGCTACGAATTCACCCTCAAATATTTGGCAAATCGATAAAATCAGGTTCACATTCACGCAACGTGCGTACATTGGGCTAAAGTATTTTCGTAAGACGCCTCCGCTTTGCGCCCCTTTGAAAAGCCCTCACAAACATTCATAATTTACTTATTGCATCGCACAAATTGTTTTAATCTTTACTTTTTTAAATTTTATTTGAAATTAAAGCTCTTCATCTATGGAATAAGAAAGTGTAAAAACATTTTTTTTTTTTGTCGTTTTTCACTAAACTAACATAAGGATAAGTCATAATTAATAATTCATCGTTTACAACGCGTTCCAATACAAAAATAAAATATAGTTTATGTCATAGAAACTTTTCAAAAGCTCTAATTGAAAGGTAAACACAACTTTTTGTAATAGCTTTTTCTCGCGTTAGTTGTTCTTGTTTATTTAAACTAAGCGTCCAATTGTCAAACGAAACAACTTTCGAAACTTTAAAGTTGTCAAACATAGACAAAAATAATAAATACTAACTTTTTAAAGTGAGTATCGCATTGTGAGAGCGAGTGTGTGGGTAGAGGGTGCGAGCGTGCGGCGGGGTGGTACTTACCCGACTTGCTCGGTGTGCGGGAGGAGTGCGGCCGCGAGGGCGAGCAGTAGCGGTGCGCTGCTCATGACGCGGACGATGCGGGCATCAAGCCGTGTCCCCCGGCTCCGTCGCCGCCGGTGTCGCACGGCGGACTGGCGGACTGACGGCGCGGCCCGCTACACGCCGCACGCCACACGCCGCACGCGGCCCGCCGTCCGCCGCCCGCCACCCGCCACCCGGCGACGCGCGCCGTGCCTTCAGATCGATCGCAGAAGCGTGACCCGAGACCCTATCGAGCGCCGCGCTGCCGCAACGACTCTACGCCACCGACGTTTACGACGCGGACAATTCTCTATAAAAACCCCCAAAATTCTGCGAGACCTCCGACGGGGACCCCCTAAATAGAAGGAATCTACGATGATCGGGCATGCGGGGGGCGGGCGGGCGGTCGGCCGGCGTGGCGCGGGGGCGGGCGCGGGCGCGCAGAGGCCGCTCGCGCGCTCCCGCTCTGCGCCAACTCGAACTTTCTTGTCGCACCAGCGGCAACTTTTCAAAAGTTTTCGCGCGGTTTGCGTCCCTCTCAAGTTTAAGTAAATAATAAAAAAATATATTACTGATTGCCCTTTAAAATATTTATTATAACTTATTCCTCCAAATATATATATATTTCCTAAAAAGCAATTAATAAACTTCGCTGCACAAAAGACGAATTGTTTTTTTTTTAAATGTTAATTCTTTAGCGCGTTCGTTAATTTTTAGTTGAAGTATTTATATATAAAAAAACTCGTTTATAGGAAACGTAACATAGATCTTTGGTTGTGACAGCGCATCATTGAAGGGAAATTAAAGTTACTTAAAGTAACATTACAACAATTTTTTAACCTCGCTTACTGCACTATAACTTTTTTTTTGTTTGTGTTATTTGTTGTTCTTCGTCGATATCACTCTTGAAAGAGTGGTCGTGGTCATCACTTCAGGTGTTGGTTGCAAGCTTAACAACACGTCACCATTCCTCTCTGATGGCCGCTTTCCTACTGCACTCATATAGTGGTAACGATGATGATTCATTTACTGCCGCTTTTATCTGGTCAATCCATCTCATTGTTTTATTTACGAATGAATTAATAAATATGCTAATACATTCGTATATTTGTTTGTAAGTTATCGTCTGTAGTTTTTGATAAGCTACAAGTAACATAATCAGGCGGGTGATCTTAAAACCGCTGCCTCCATGACGCCGTTTGAATAACTTGAAACTTCAATAAGGCATTTATTGCAACCGAAACCAGACGACCAAATTAAATAGGTTTCATATCAACGCAAAAGATATTTAACAAAAATGTAAAGAATTTCTTTTTGTTGCGTTGTGCTATTAATCCGGCCTGAAATTTAAAAATACATTCGTTTATACGTTTTTTCAAGCAGATTTGTTACGAGACCGAACTGACAAAGGGATAGCGGCAGAACCTTTTACAGATGAATCTCAATAATATTTAAAAAAAAAACAAATGTATGTGTAAAACAAACGAATATGAACATGATAATCGACAATTAAACAAGTGATTTAGATTATAATTATAAAAAAAATCTGCCTAGTTTCCATTTCTAAATAATCCCTGAACTTAAGTCATAGTATCTTTAATAACAGATGTATAAATAAATTTACATGATTATCGACGCATTTGCTGATTAGATATTAAGGAATCAACTCCCATTTCCTGGTGATGTGGAGCGTTTGGTAGTTATTTCACTTGTACTGGTATTAGGCTCGCAGACCCGGGTCCACCTTCTCCTCAAATCGTATTCCTCATGTTCGAGGGTCGTGACTACCTCCACCCATCGTCCTCGTGATGATTCGCCATCTCGTCCTTCAGTCCGCGGGACCCGAGGTATTTTTCTCCAGCACCACATTTCGAAAGCGTCAATCCTTTTGCGGTCTACTGATCTTAGAGTCCACGTCTCAGCCTCATGAAGATGGGATGGGAAGATGGGAGCTCTCGAGTTTCATCTTCGTCTTCAGTGATATCTTCCTGTCTGTCCAAGTTTTTTATAGCTGAGACATGGCACTCTTGGCCATGCCGATTGACCTTTGTGTGTGTCTGGATTTCTGGCGAATCAACCAGGTCATCGAAGACGGTCACCTTCGCCTGTGTTGGAAACTCTAGACGGTGGGGACCGCTCCTCGACGCGGCTGCGTGTTTTGCTGAAGTACCGCGCTCGGAAGCGAGGACGGCGTAATTTTGATGTAAGAAATGTGTTGGTTTTTCGAGGTGTATGTGGTAAAGGGCGTATCGGTGGTATCATGCATGATATGCGGAACCCCTCGGTATATTAGTCTTGAAATTCGGTGTTGGCTCCTAGCTGGCCCCGTTGGCCCTAGAGGTTTGGAGTGAGAAGTCGCTTAATCGAAATAGGTCTTAGAGTTCTTTTTGCAGTGTTTTGCTTTGATTGGGAGTTCGAGGCCGCTGCGAAGGTCCACATTTCGTTGACACCGTTTAGCTCCGATGGGAATCCGGGTAAACCAACTATAATTTAAAATTAAGTATGAACGAAAAAAACACAGTTAAACCCTTTGAAACTGTTTTAATGAGCGGAAATATTATAGTGCGATTACACGTGAACAAGGTCCATTTCTTTTCTTTGGTGGTGTATGAGACGATATTATCTCAACTGTACCTTGGCTGCAGGCTGTGCTCGAGCCCTTTTAATCTTAGACAGCGACACAGTTTGCTAACGACATTAATAATTTATGTTAAAAGAAGAGAAATTGACAATACAGCACTACGGTCGTTAGTAATTGATAATTAAACGCGAAATTTCTAAAGTTTTATGTAGATCTAAGTTAAGTTCTTGGCGATCCAACTTAACGTTCACATTTTGGGTATAAATGACATCAACGATAGTATCTATTATGTCACTAGTTTATTATTATAACAATATGGTAAAGAGGTGAGTAAGAGTTAACTGTTTTTGTTATTTAAGTATACACACGTAAGTATTTTTTAAATTATTTTGTAATATATAGATTTTACGTCTATAGATCTGTTCCTTAATAATTTCAATAATAAGTATATAACATTGAAATTCTTGTGTATGTGTAGAAATTTGCTGCGTCTTATATATAAACTTTAAGATATATAAACCTAATATAGAAATGATTTTTGTTTAAAAGTGTGTCAAATTTTAGGCTTGCGGAGTTAGGTTTTAAAAACTTAATTAAATCTTAATTAAACATAACTGATTTTAAAGGGATCTCAGTGCAATCTATATGAGGTCACTCTATAGGTGTTGATGTATCTCACCGATAAGATTAATATAGAGAACATCCGGTGTTTGTTATTTCGGCCGTTTGTGCTTTTCAGGTACTAAGGTCCTATTCGTCAATCACTATTGGTGTAACATAAACTGTTATTCTATATCCACATTTCTATCGTGCGTCCTATCGGTAAGGATGGTATAATTATTTTTTTTTAAATTGTAAATACTGCTTTTGTTTGTCTTGATGCTTTGCAAAGTATTTAAAGAATAGTTATTTATATAAATACTTACTTAAGATGATAATTATAATCGAGTAATCGGCCCGTCAATCAAACATTTTGAGGAATTAAGAGTGCGTATAATAAGATGTTATGGTTTTCTTTAACATTAAATACCAAGTTTCTCGTTGTTTATAACAGTTATCAAATTATTTCAAACCGGCCAATCAATTAGAGCTAGCTAGACAGGAGAAAGATAAAGAGATGAAACAAATGGTTTCCATGTTCCATCCTGAAGTCAAAGAAAGTGCAGAGTAAACTTTAAAATTTCTTCACCGAAAAGAGAAAAACTCTTGAGTATTTGCACAGTGAAAAAGAAGAATAAAGAGTAGCTCGCTGGCCTAATGGTTAGAGCGTGCGGCTTTCATTCCAAACGGCTTCATGTATCGATGACTTAATATTTAAGTTATGTACATTTGTAAACTTAAGTAACAACAGCGAAATACAAACGGTGAAGTAAAATATAGTGAGGAAACCCGCACACTGAAATTATCTTTGTTTGTGGTGGCCCCAATAAAGTGGCAACAGGCTCACCCCCTGTTACATGGGACCTAATCTGACCACATCTAGCGAAAAGTGGGTATTTATTCGCCTCTGCCTACTCCTACTGGGAAAAAGAGTGTGATAGTATAAAAAAAAGAATCTTTTAAAGTAATATATATCGTTGCAATATAAAATAAGCTCATCACTTGTTTAATTCAATCAATGAACTGTTCATGTTAAATACTTGATGAGATAACAAAAAATTTCAGGTTATTTTATAATTAAAATTCACATTCTTCAATTGTGTGCAGAGAACCTTTAGGTTTTTCGAAAATTAAGAAGATCCAGAAGCAGATCTAAAGTGGTAAGAAGTAGTATCAGAAAACGATGTATAGGTCATAGGAAGAGAGATAAAGAGGGCGTTAAGATAATGAAGTAATCTGGATTATAGCTTTACAATAAAATGTGTCATACAATGATATTTGTAAAGCAACTTAAGTTAGTTAACAGCAATGGTGGAATAATAGAAGAATCAATAATAATACTTTTATTAATACATTAAAATTACAGCTGCTGTATGAAAATGTTTAAAAGACATTCTTATAAAATCTTTTTCTCCGTAGTTTCAAAACTCTAGTACGGCTTACAATGATAAATTGACGTTAACGCGTGGTTTATGATACGGAACCTTTGGCGCAGAAACTGTGCCAGCACGAAATTGACTTGCAAAAATATCTACACTTAAACCGCTTTAATACAGGTTCAGTATCATTTAGAGGAATTTTTTATATAACAATACTAAAAATATATCTAAATGACTCGCACACCCTTCCCCGACCATATTTTCGTCAAGACTGAGAAGGGTCCAAAAAACTTATATATATATATTAGAAGATATTTTAAACTCTAGTTAAATTAAAATCCTTAAAATACTTTCTATATACACTATTTAAAGAACGGTCAAAATTTTTTATAATTGAATCCAACAATTTCTCTGTTGCCGGAGACAGTCTAGCAGATTCTACTTCTGCCACCAAACATTATTGTGTTCTGGTTTAAAAGATGCTGTAGCTAGTGAAATTACTGAGATTATGATATTTAACATCTAATATCTCAAGACAACGAACACAATGAGGTGCTGCATATATCTTACTAACGTCAATTTGTTTCACGCTGTTATAGGCGAGCGTATCACTCACCATCAGATGGAGGTATCGTTCGCTTAGAAAAAAATATATTTCCTTAAATCAACTTATCTAAAATTACTCTGAACTAGTCACCATAAATGAAATGTGAACGTAAAGAAAACATGTCGAAACAATGTTTCACTATGCTTACACGCCCCAGTGGGCCAACCTAGTTCTCTTGTCATCCACCGGCTTCCATTCTAATACTAATAACAAACAAGACACAATAGTGTCGGCAGAATTTCCGCTATAAGTTACTCGCGTTGAAATCTTCATCAGACTCCATTATTATTCAACACCATTACTTGTACTTCAACATCAACGAAATTTACCTGCGGCGCGATGTCATTATTTTGACAAAAGTTCATTTCTAACAAAGCTTATTAACGGAGCGCACTAATTAACGAGTTGAATCACAATTCGTTAATTAATCGGAAAAATTATTAAATCACATTAAAACTTTTCATTTAACTTCGCCGACTCGCAGCAGCTCAATCTTCGGGCGCCCGATTGAATTAATATTGCGCGGCTGAACCATCCTCGAGTTTGTGCTAACTAACTTGTTAATCGCTTATTTTTGACGCTGATATACTCGTAATTAAAAACATCACCAGCTAACCTTCACGCTTCAGGGGTTGCGAAGAACCAATGTTATCTTAAAATGACCGCATCCAGAAAAAGAAAAGTTTTGACACCTGTAGTGAAAGAAGTTAGCGAATAGCTGAAGAAACTGCACATGCAACGACACTGCAAGTGTAATAAACATACAAGGATTAATAATAATTAAGAAGTACCCTCACAAAAACTATTTACAGACGTCGGTAAATGTGACATGCGATGAGATAGCGGTGTCCTTTAAAATCTGAAAGTAAGTAATAGTATGTAGATCAGATATAAAGATATATCGTAACATATTATACCAGCAAAGTTGGATCGCGATGAACCTCAAGTTGGTTTTCCATTGATTCGTTTGTAAATATTGTTATGGACACATAGTTTCAGTTACAACTTTATAAGCATATTCTTAGTTATAAATCTTGCTGGTTTTAATCAGAATATTCATCATCATCATTTCAACCGATGAACGTCAACTGCTAGACGTAGGTGTCTTTTAATGTGTACCATAAAGCACGGTCTTTTGCTGTTTGAATCCAGTGGCTACCAGTGATTCTTTTTATGTCCTTTATTCACTTAATGGGATAACTGCTAACGCCAGCACTTCTTTAGAATTAGTAGATAATAATTTGACGTGATATTCGTCTGATGGCTAGTGAAATGCCTAACTATGACAATCAGATGGAAGTATGAATTTACCACTTGCCACGTGAGGTATATATTATAAGGGTTCACTATTCCTATTATTTCCATTAGCTACAATGCCCTTCAAATGCAGATATATTAATAACATATAATACGCAGGTAATATACAGCCGATATCCGTTACGACGTACGTTTATAAACAGACGTATGCCACCACATGAATGGGAAGCAATCAAATCTCGTATATTATATAGATACGCAATTCTCCCGACCTGATTACGTACACACGCATACATATGCGTGTTTAACTTGATAAAGTCTGCATTATTTATACATTGAAATAACATATATTTTTATATAACTAAACATTATTAAAGAGCTTTTTCGTGAAGAACTTTTATAAGGAAATCGTTAATTAAAATTTCAGATTTATCATCACGTTGGAAGACTGCAAGCATAAGAAATCAACCCTGTAGTCTCTGCTCAATTTATAATAAGATTAAAGCACCCCTACCTAATAGAGATGATGACTTTAAAAAGTTTAAAATTTCACAGAGTCCCAGAGTAGGGAGGGCCACTACGGCTTAGTCATTTCGGGGAGAACATAACGTCATCAGCCCATAAACTGCCAGGTACTAGGAGCCGTCGTATGTGGGGATTTGGACCATTTACCTCCACGCTGGCCCAATGCGGGTTGGTGGCAGCCATAGTCCTCGTTTGTTGAATAGCAGGGTGTACCACGTGCAGGTGAGGTTGGCTTGGGTCCCGTGAGTTGTTGTGCGGGACCCCTTACACCCGTTCGGGGAGAACGACAAACATGAAAGAATGACCGCCTTGCTGATGCGCTGAGCTGGTAATGGTGGTAGTATGTAGAAGGTACTCGTTCTTTGTCCATAAGGGTTGAGTGGGACATTGTGATGTTTCGGCCTGGTTTAGCTGGCACAGGGAAATGCAACTCTAATGGACCACGGCGAATTCCATAACTCCCAGGATACATCGCAACGGAAGGACGGACATCGTTACACTGACTTTCTTCAGGTTACTAACATCATTCCAATATTGTCCCCGATGCAATTTATTATTACTTCATAGTTTATTAAAGGTCACTACTAACACAATAATTATTTAGTCCATCCAAATAATTATTATATCATAATCATTTCTTCTTCGTAAAGTGCCTCTCCAACTAGTAAAGGTTGGCGATCAGTGCGGTACAGTACTTTCTGTCTCTAGTTCGGCGGAACAAATCGGACGCCCCAGATATGTCAGTCCGTTCCCTGATATTCCTCAACCATGACTTTTTCCTTCTCCCCACCTTTCATTTATACTTTCGTTATTTAATTTTATACAAAAAAATATTTGTGACTTTGACTATAACGTTATCGTTAATACCGTAAACTGTCTCTATCAAAGGCCATCACGATTTCCGCTGCGATTGGCGTTGTTACCCTCTACCTCTAGCTTTTAAACATTGGGAAAGCCATCGTCATTACTTCGCTGAAACACCCTTTACTATAAATTATTTTTTGGAGTAAAGTTATTGGTGCAACTATTATAATAATTAAGATAAACGAAAGCAAATTTTCAACACGATATACTAGCTGGTGAACTACTTAGTTATCATTGATACATTGTACTAGTTAGTTTATATCATCATCATTGTCAGCCGATCAACGCCAGCTAGACAAAAGGCACATAGTAAAGATAAGCTTAGCTCATGATCAGATGGACCGACCTGGTTTAAAACTCGTCGTTTTCTAAATTTTACACAGACAGGAACCGGTGGTAGTAGATTGTATGCTTCAGATAGTGATCCTTAGACATAAGGGAACGACCGTAGATAGAGAGAAACATTATTATTCACCATATTCCTCTATCCAAATCTAGGAATCCCGTGAACCCACTGGATGCGAGCAACGAGGAACCGATCGATTTGAAAATCTTTGGGGAAGGCCTACGAAGCAGTGAACTTCTATCGGCTGAAGATAATGATTATGAAATCTAGGTCTCGCCTATGATAATAATAATATGACTTTTTTTTTATCAAAATTTCCTCTCCGAGTACTAAATAATAATAAAATATCGTGAGAGAAATAACCCGCAGGTCACTTACAGAAAACCGGAGCTTGGCTTCCGTTAAAGGTATTTATTATATCGAGACATACGAGGCAACGTTTCAATACTCCAGTTCACCGGGAGTAGCGGAAATAAGAACATTGTACTCGTTTCATTGTTGGCTGCTCCCAAGTACTAAATCTAGAATCTGTTATCAGTTACAAAGGAATGTACGGTATTGTAAGATTCTCTATATCTTTTTACAACAACGTAATTCTCATTATTCCGTTGCTGTTAATGCAATAAGCTAAGAAAATTATTATTTCTTTATGTAATTCTTTATAATTGTCATAGATGGCGCAAATTGTTTCTACATCGTGCTGTCATTTGAATTGTAATCTTTTATACAGGCAAAAACTAATTTTTATGGTCTTATCGAAATAAATAATCCGGAATCTCGTACAATATTTTCACTCGAAAATGCTAGGACCACTAGTGGGGTGCTCATCCTCTTGAACAATATTCTTTCTATCGGCCTTCGAATTACACTGGATGTCAATATCACACACTTGAAAAAAATACTTTTAGGACGGCAGATTTATAATATTGGATGATAGCTAACCAGACAACTCCAAAAAAAACTTTAACGCCTCCCAAATTTCATGTGTGGCCCCGGAATCGTACCAAAGACCTCCATTTCACTGTCATAGGGAAAGCACTTAGCTACTGCACCACGGACGCAGTTCGTTTAGCATATTATATAACATCTTACTTTATATAATAAATCTCATAAATATGTAAAGCTTTACTAGTTTCGCTGAACTGGTTCTAGACTTTTCCAGTCGGAAAATGTTTAGCTAGTTCCAGTAGTATAGAAATATTATTGCGATCCAGTTCGAAAAGCTTAGTAGCCAGCAAAATGTCGAGACTAAGTATTTTTATTAGCATTTTATTATTTCGAGCTAGTTAATCATCGAATGTATGTATACGTAGATGTCCACTGCTGAACATAAGCCTCCCCCAAAGATTCCTGCCTCAATCGGGTAGAAATTTATAAGGGATTTGGGCTAGTTCCAATCACGCCGGCCCAATGTAAGTCGGTGGGAACCAGAGCATTGAGAGAGAGCGTTTGTTGATTAGCAGGGTGCCCCCACGAACAGGTGAGATTGGTTTGGATCTTGTAAGTTGTTGTGCGGGAAACCTTACACCCCTTACACGCTTGCTCCTTTTGCAGATGCAAATTTATTTTATACATCCCGCTGTCTAACAGATGAGACTCTGGGGAGCGACATATAATATATTTAAATTAGCTCCTCTCAATCCCGTCGGCTAGTGTTGGAACTTTAACCCTACCATCTATACACGATGAGAATAATTCTGATTGTTGTGGATAATTTACATGTTACGTATGTTACATGTCTCTATAGTCGGACATAGCAAATATATTTCACACTTAAAATTTGGTTATGAAATAAGCTAAATTACTGAGGTAACGGTAATTATATCTCGAAACGATGAGAGCAAATTGCTGCTATGTATACATTCTAATCATTACTTACTATTCTCCTAATAATTATTTACTATTGTAGGTATACAATAAATGTGAGCAACGCTCGAATTATTTTGATCTCCCTTATTAATAATAGAGAGAGAGAGTGATTTAGGGCAAAACTAAAATATATATATATCTCGGCGCAAATATATTATATCGTTAAAAATAAATATTTGAATAATAAAAATTCGATTTACCGTACAAATATGACGTCACCTGTTCGACCGACAAACAACATCTGCTACAACGCTGCCCCCACTACCGTCACTACTTCACTAGACTATATAAAGCACGTGCGGAGGGGGACTCACACTCGGTCCTACAAGGCCATAAACGCGGCCTGATCTCCCTCTTCGGCCAGTCCATCCCATGGAGGGACTCGGTCAAATACCTCGGCGTGACGCTGGACGCTAGACTCAACTTCATCGCCCACATCCGCGGGGCGAGAAACAAAGCGGTCCAAGTGCTGGGCAAGCTATACCACCTGCTGTTCATAAAGAGCACGCTCTCTCTCAGGCACAAGCTTCACCTCTACAAGGTATGCGTAAGACCTATAATATTTTACGCCAGCGTAGTCTTCGCCCATTCGTCCGAAGCACGCCTCAAACCCCTGCAGGTTCTTCAAAACCGTTTCACCCGCATCGCAACCGGTGCCGAATGGTACCAGCGCAATGTGGACCTCCACAGCAAACTTAAACTCCCGACTATTGCGGAACATTTCAAAGAGTGCTCCGAATCATATTTCGACAAGGCGTCAACTCACTCGAACCCTCTGGTGGCCAAAGCGGCCGACTACAAGCCGTCCTCGAATCCCAAGACCAATTAAGCACAGACCACGGCATGCGCTAATTCCGTCATCCCCAGGGGTCCCTCACACCACTCACGAACCCACAGTCACCGACAAAACCCACGTCACCACACACACCTCGGACACTACCAACACGCTCCGAATCTCCGCATCACGCCGCCCTCGCTTCAGAACGCGGCGCCACAGGTACTCACACACCGCGTACACTAAGTACACCCGTGATCAGGGGCGGTTCTCACCGCCCAGATTCCGATACAGGCGAAGGTAGTCGGGGAACGGGTCCGCGCCCGCCCTCGACGACCGAGTATATTCGCCAGAGAAACCAATAACCAGACACATTATAAAAACTCCGCCGTCGGATAACTACAAGTAGTACACTTTTTTTTGTAAACAGGCCGTGGATCCAGGTCCACGTGCCCAGTGTCAGATAAGCTGTAACAGTCGAATGGCTTGCAGCGGTGACATCATCCAGAATCTTAAGGGGACTCACAGTTCGTTCGTGGTTCCCAAGACGGACGGACCTGTAGAACTGTGTAATAACTTTGATAGTGTGTTTGTTTATATGATTCGTTAATTTCACGGTACCACTGTGTAAATAATAATAAGTTAACCGTTTGAATAAACAACCGTGAATCAAGACCGTAGTGTTGATTGTGAAGACATCCCCTATCTTACACACACACACACACATATATATATATATATATATATATTCATATATATATCATATAGTAATAATAATGAAAAAAGAAATGTCAACGTGCATCACTATTATTAATTCACTACGGATTTATGCGGTGCTGTGCAATAAAAACCCATGAGATGGTTCTTATCACTCGTAATGAATTGTACGAAACCTTTAAAGAATGTGTGAGTATTTTTTTAATCAATTAGGTTATTAGAAAAATGAAACGTTCATCTGATGATAAGTGATACACTTACCCATAACAACGTGGCGCTAGTTAGGATGATATAACACCAGATTACGCTCGTTACTTGATATATAAGATATTAAGTCTCGTTACCCCCAGTATTTATGTCTGTTACAGCGCCTTTCAAACCGGAACACGGTAATGTTTGCGCAGTAGTATTTGTCTACAATGGCTAACAACGTACGAGAGCTAAAGAATTCTGTACGAGCACCATATGCTGCCCCATTGTTCTCTCCTTCTCCTTCTCCTTCTCCCTCTCCTTCTCATTCTCCTCCTCCTTCTCATTCCCCTTCTTCTCCTTCTTCTTCTTCTTCTTCTTCTTCTCCTCCTTCTTCTTCTTCTTCTTCTCCTTCTCCGTTTTCTCCTTCTTCTCCTTCTTCTCCTTCTTCTCCGTCTTCTCCTTCTTCTCCGTCTTCATCTTCTTCTCCGTCTTTTTCTTCTTCTTCTTCTTCTTCTTCTTCTTTTTCTCCGTCTTCTTCTTCTTCTTCTCCGTCTTCTCATTCTTCTCCGACTTCTCCGTCTTCTTCTTCTTCTTCTTCTTCTTCTCCTTCTCCGTCTTCTCCTTCTCCGTCTTCTCCTTCTTCTCCTTCTTCTCCGTCTTCTCCTTCTTCTCCGTCTTCTTCTTCTTCTCCGTCTTTTTCTTCTTCTTCTCCTTCTCCGTCTTCTTCTTCTACTTCTTCTTCTTCTTCTTCCCCGTCTTCTTCTTCTTCTTCTCCGTCTTCTCCTTCTTCTCCTTCTTCTCCGTCTTCTCCTTCTTCTCGGTCTTCTCCGTCTTCTCCGTCTTCTCCTCCTTCTCCTCCTTCTCCTCCTTCTCCGTCTTCTCCTCCTTCTCCTCCTTCTCCTCCTTCTCCTTCTCCTTCTCCTTCTCCTTCTCCTCCTAAGGAATACGATCGACATAAAGTTTATCCGGAAGGGCTTTACCTGTAATATTTGTTATGGTTCTTAATTTTTTTTTTCGGTAACGTGATCTCTGCCTCTTCATATAAAAGTTTACATACATTTACAAGTTTCATATATTCTATTATTTGATATTCTATGAACCCTAATTATACATAGATTTAGAATTTAGAATTTATAGAAAAAAATCATTATCTGTAGATTATTGCTACACGCTAACATATCAAAATTATACTAACCACAATATTTTTATAGTGCTATTTTCTACATAAATCCTAGAAGAGAAATTCTTGGCAATGTCCACTGCATACGAGCTCACATATCTCTGCTCGCAATTACCTCGTTAAGAATTTAAACTATTTTTTTTCTATCCTGTCGCTGGTGCAATACATTGCTGGCGGTTTTAGTACACTAATTCATTTTGTACTCATTTTTAACTTACTTTATATATTTGTGAACGAAACCGGCGCTATCCATCAAACACTCGCAAGTAACTTTTTCCGAGTCAATTTTCGTTTTGAGCAGGATTTGGATGGGTCTCCAAGGTTCAGCCATTGCGACGAACGCTTCCGATAATCGTACAGTATCCACATTTCATCGCAAGTAATGATTCGATTTAAAATCCCTTCATCGTTGTGTCGGTTGAGCAAAGTAACACAGCAGCCGACGCGTGTTTGCAAGTTAGGTTCACTCAATTCATGAGGTACTCATCGTTCAGGTTTTTTTACTTTCCCGATTTGCTTTAAGTGGATTAATAGTTTTGTCACTTACCCCGAAGCCTGCAGCTATCTCTAAAGTGGTTTGTGATAGATCCGCTTCTACGGTATCCTTTTTTAATTCATCATTTTCCACTTTGTTGTCTCCGGCCGTAAACCTGTGGACGTTGATTCTGAAGGTCGAAATTTTCAGAACGGAAACGTTGAAACCAAAAACGTACCGTGCTTTCTTTTGCTACACCAGCTCCGTACACACCAGTAATCCTTCGAGCTGTTTCTACAGCACTGGTACTGGTGCCACGGTAAAACTCGTACTCGTAAATATACCGATATTTCATGTTTTCCCATTGTGCGGTAATAAGCGACGCTAAAGAAAAATAGGAGTAAAAAAGAAATGAATGACTGTTTCAAATTCAAATGTACCAGCTAAATGAATTAATAAATTTGAATTTGGAATTCTTAACTAAAGAGGAGATATTTCAGACCAAAGTCGGTTCGGGTTAGCACAACAAAACGCTAATTTCATACATAAGGACCTAATATATTAATTAATGTTTCAAAAGGAACATGATGAAATTTACGCTGGGATAGGTGCTTTCAATGTTATAGAGGCGTGTGTAACTTCGTTACAAGCTGATTGAGCCCCTGATGTATTCCCTGACACTCTTATTTTATACAATTACCGACGAGACGAGACACGAAGTTCACGCGATGTTAAGTGATATGCTTGTACGTAACAAAGCGCTAGTGTTGAGATTGTTTACATAACACATTCGCTTTTCCATCTATTGTATGTTTTTATATTAGTCTTGAATCGCTCTGTACTTTTAACAAACTACAGCGCCTTTTGAACCGGAGCTTAATATATTTTTTGATAGACAAGGACCACCGCAACTGTTCTGCCGACAAACAGTACCGTGTCTCGATTTGAGGGCGGTATCTTTAGAGAAATTATAGGAGTAAGTAATTTTAACTTGTGCCTCAAAACAGAGTACTATGTAGTGCAATGTATATCATCCTAACCAGTGCAGAATTGGTGTCAGCAGGTGTACCAATGTTTTAAAACTGTTCATTTATCTATATAGAAGAAACTGACCATATGATGAAAGAGACTTAGGCAACTTTCAACAGAAAATACTTCAGCGAAAGCATAAGCAGAAATACGTACTTCTGAAAATTATTATGATGAAATATACGTTTCCCAGAAAAAAGTAAATGAGGATTTAATATTTTTAAATTAAATACTAAAGCTTATTAATATTCTGTAGCTACAACTTTGCGTGTCGCAGTTCACACTCGGTCTATTTGGAGGAGCTTCTTTCTCCCCGCCACCTTTAATGTGGAAATACCGTTTAATTACTTTAAACGGTTTTCATCAAAGAATCGTTTCTACGAAATCCGTCATTCAAACGAAATACAAGATGAAATATTATATAATGATTACACATTTTCACCAGTGAAATACAGTTTTATAATTAACCTCTTATTATTATTAAAGCACCTCTCCAATTAGTGAAGGTTGACGATTAGTGTGATACAACATTTTATGTCTCTGATTTGATGGCAAGTGTGATGTCACCATTCCCTTTCAAAACTTCTTTCAATAGTGATATTGGGAAGGGAATCGACTGAATGGGGGCGCTTCATAACTTTATGAATAGCCGGAACGTATCACAAAGAGCACGACTGGCTGTGCATAGAGGCGTGTTGATCCTCACACCGATGTATGGTAGTGACTGTTCGGTATGGCAGGAGAAACATGAAAGTAGGATTAATGCTGTGGAGATGAGAAGTATAACTGAAGTGAAACCGATGGACAAAGTGAGGAACAGTGTGGAAAGGGAGCGGTGCGGCGTGGTTGAAGATGTAGTGACAAAGATAGAGAAAGGGATGCTTATCTAAGCAATGGTTCGGCTATGTTGAAAGAATGGAGGATATAAAATTAACGAAAGAGGTATACAAGGTAAGAATGATTGGAAAAATCGATGCAAGTCGATCTAGGAAGACATATTCCGATCCAATCGAAGATGTCCTAAAGAAAGGCCGGATCAAGAGTACTCGCAACCGATGAGCAGGCATGGAGATGCCCATGAAAGTGGAGAAAGCGAGAGAGGTGTGCCAGGATCGTAGCAAGTGAAGACAGGTGGTCTCTGACTACCCCACTTTGAACGAATCGTTATATACTCGTATATATACATATATATATATATATATATATATATATATGTATGTATGTATGTGATTTGACGCAACAATTCGGATATCCCAGATGTGCCAGTCCATTCCCTGATATTCTTCAACCATGTCTTTTTTTTTGCTTCTCCCCAACTTTCGTTTCCATATCACTGATAACGGAGTACAAGAATTTTACAGCCTTCTTTAGTTTCCACCGGCAGGTCTGAGTCTATTCAACCACCATACTAGCCAAGTTCAGGTTGATGTATGTAATGTCTACGAAAGTTGTCGTTCTTGGAACATGAATGTTTACGTACATTATCCTTTACAAAAAGACCAAGGAATCGAGTTATCGTCTTTGCGAAAGGTTTATCGCGTACGACTCTCTTCATCCTCATTTCGACCGATGGACGTCCACCGTTGGACATAAGTTCCACAAAGCATGATCTTGCCCGGTTTGAATCCAGTGGCTAACTAATCTATCACAGCTTCATTTTCAGTTTCATTCACGGTTAAAATTAATGATAAAAAATTCAAAGGTAGTTCGATGATATTGCTCAAAGTCATTAGTTTCCAAAGTGGTCCAGGTGGACCCCTAGGGTCAACAAATGACTCGGTGTGGATCTACGTTGTCTCTAATCTTCATATTTTTTGTCGAGGTGCAGCTAATCAACCAGCTAAATTCTTCTTCTGGTTTGTGAGAAAAAAATTCTATGTACCTCTGCTCTAAGTGTCAGTGAAGGGTTGAGTCTAAGCTATTACTCCGATAACTAAGCTCGCCAGTACTATTAAATATGGCGTCCGAAGCAGCGTCATCTGAATGGAAATAAGCAGTGCTTTACTTTTTTATTAGTATCAATATTCATAACATTTATTGAGTGCTTACATCGACATCGCTTTAAGTGCGGATAAAATATTACCCTTAATAATGGTGAGTATATAATAAGTTTTTTTTTTGTTGAACCTGCTCATATATATATATGAAAAATAGCTTTATTTAAAGAAATCGTTATAGATGATTTATAATATTAATGATCATAATTTCATCAATCAATTGTCGTCCTCTGCTAAATATAGGCTTAAGCCAAACAATTCCCAGCTCGATCCCCATCGCTGTGATCTTCCCTTTAATGATCACTTTAAGAGGGAGCCTTTAAGGGACCTTTACAATTTAAATTTTATTATATTAATTAAACTTATTTGACGATAACTGCATTATAACATTATGTGCGTATACCGAAACTAAAATGAACACTACAGGTAATTGAGTGTAAATTAGGCGGTACTCGTCAAGAGGATGTTAATAATGCAATATTCTCAATAATTAGTCAAACGGTAATTGAGCAATCAATGTGCCTGATTGCAGATTAAATTAATCAGGATTTAGTGCTGGCATTACACAAGTTAGGAAGCACAACTGGGTTATGCATACGTTACACATTATTAGTTCCGCAAATGATTCGCTGTAAACAATTTACAATAATCATCAATATAGTAAACACATAAGTTTTTTTAATAAGTTTCCTGTTATTTACTAATGCATCATCTTCGACCGCTAGATGCCGACAGCTGGACATAGGTCTCCCACAAAAATCTCCACATCGATTGATCATGTGCTGCACACAAAACCGCCAGGCACTAGTGTCGTCAGTTGTTGGGTCGTCATCTTATAAGGGGGATTTGAGCCTTTTTTCACCACACTGCCCCAATGCGGGTTGGTGGAAGCCAGATCCTTATTTGTTGATTAGCAGGGCCCAGTGATTAGATGAGGTTGTCTCGAGTCCTGTGAGTTGTTGTGGGGAACCGCTTACACCCCTTACAAGTTAGCTACAATTTAATTACTTAAGTGTCCACAACGTAAATGCTTTAATATAGACGGTAGACTGCGGAATGTCGTAAAATCTTAAAAAACTAAAGCGAAATTTAATTTACTTTAAATTGACGTTTCCTGGAGCATCCATTATGGCGAAATTGCCTCCGCTGCACTACGTCTTAGAAGAAACATTTCCCCCGCTACTTTATATTAACTTCGCTTCAGGCGCATCCAATTTACTCCTATGCATCACTAGCTTAAGCGACATAAATATGCCGGCTACACTGCACCATCGAGAAGCTTGGTTTACGGGTGCAGGTGCATTAGGTGATCTAATGCGAGGAAAAGTGGCAATTTTAGTGGTCATTTGAAAGTCGCATTGCGGTATACCAGGCCGAGCCAGAGCCCGCTCCGCTCATGAACACCCACCCACCTACCCAGTACGTAAGTCTTCAGATTTATTATTAAAATCCACAATTCTAGAGCAAGTACTAAGCCAGCGGCTTTTGATTATGTTATTTGCAAATGTTACAGTGGGGCGTATCACTTACCATCACGTGTGCTGCTCGTCGCGTCGCTTCGTAAAATGAAAAAAAAAGATTTGGTGTTCAATTGAATTGGTATGGCGGCGGTAAAGATGAACTGGATTCTGATGGTGTAAGCTCTTAAAAGCCATAGCGACTCTTACAGCTCCTTTGATACTGGGCTCGTGGACCCGGATTCATGGTCTGTTAGTAAAGAAGACATGCGATCAATACGGGACCGAGCGATGTGGAGATATTTGGGGGAGGCATATGTTCAACAGTGGACGTCTATCGGCAGATGATGATGATTCCCAAGCAGTATGTTGGTATGTAAAACATTTTGGAATACAATATATATATATATATATATATATGTGTGTCCCGCTAAGTTTATTGTGGTAATTCTTCTCACGTCCTAGGCATTTTTTTTGTGAATGTTTGGTAGATTTTCATGTATAACATATGACCAATTGATTATAATTATTTTTATATATATATATACAGGAATTTATCGACTCATCAGGAGATCTCTGAAACTAAAGTAAACACTGAAAATTTTGTTGCGATATGTAATGTTTTAATTTTCAGAGTAAAAACTTATTCAAATATGTAATTTTCTTTACACATGTAAAACTTGAACTATGTTTTCTTACAATTATTTGTATATTGACATTCGTAACTCATTACTTAGTTATGCAAAGATATATATTAAAATATTTTTAAATTTAAGATAAAATACGCGGAGTGTATCTCCGCAACGACTCGGTAATGGAGTAGTGCAGTCTCGTGGAAAATGAACTCGACTCCCTTGAGGTTTCGTTAAAATTGCAAACTTTAATATTCACCGTCATGAACTTTAAAATGTCATAATAATTTTCCTAGTGACGTACTCGCATCGTCATCATCATTCTCCGTAAATAGACATCCACCGCTGGACGACCTTGCCCAAAGATCCCCAAATCGATCGATCCTTATTGATTAGCAGGGTGCACCGTGAGCAGGTGAGGTGGGCTTGGATCTCGTGAGTTGCTGTACGGGATACTTGTTATTAATTACATACATACGAGCATGTGGATGATTTGAATGTTTAGTTATGTGGTCTGTTGTCCCCGATTTTGAGTATAAAACCACATCAATACCTAACAACTAACGACAAACTGTGTGAGAACTCACCCCATATTATTTATTATGCAAACAAACCAACTCTCGCCATTGTCCGCACTAATAAAGTTATCGATTGCAATTTTAACTGGCAGCTTATGTCGTGCTTAACTGTGAGCAACGCGACCCCGTACAAATATTTTTACATTAGGGTATGTAGTCATTTATACAGCTTTAAACCAACTTTCTTGTTTGTTGTAACATTTCCAATTAATCCAAAAATTATGAAACGATCACTTTACACACGCTTAAACGGTTAAGGAAGAAGAGCGGCTCATGGTTGCCGAGAGGATGGTAAGTGGCGAGCCCGAAGCAATATTGAAATCGAGAGGCTAGTTGGCGAACCGAACACCATAGGGGAAGCCAAATACCACAAGACTTCGATGTATGGGCCACTTGATAAGGCCCGGAAACGATCGTAGAGTCTAAAGAGCGTTTCTCGGAACCCTAATTGGCCGCCGCCCGGATGTCGTTGGAAGGACGCCGTAGAGCATGACCTGCGCGAGCTCCAAGCAATGGACTGGCAGGAAGCAGTGCGAGACAGACAACGCTGACGCTCGCATCTGTCCAAGGCCAATCACTTTAGGTCGCTGCACCAGAGGAGTGTAACTAAGTACTTTACACAGATTTTTTCATTACCTTTTGATACGTAATGCTTTACATCGGTAATTGATTTCATTAACTACAGAACCGTTCCAGCTGAATTGTGGTAATAGTCTCATACTCTTGACGTGTACTAAGTACAAAACTTGGTGTTGCAGTATTACGGAAACTATCTCTTACAAAAAAATTTCAAGTGGAATAATGGTCATTTAATTTTTAAACTAGAACAAATGTTTTTTCACTATTATGTTATAAAAACAATGGTAATCACTTAGCGGTGAACGCCATGGGGCTTAAAACGAACTAGCTCTAGCCCAGTAATTGCATGTTTACATAACGGCCAATTTACATATCTACTGTTGGGGCTCAGGCCTATCCTCAATATGAGGGCGATGGGCCAAATTTTAATTCATGTGCAGGTTTCCTCACGGTGTTTTCCTTAACCGTTTGTATTCCATGTATACAAAGCTCTTTAATCTGAGGCTCAAAGCGATTATTATTAAAGCTACTACGTAAAGCGCATTATTTTAACATCAAAATGAATCGGAGTTTTCATTAATTACAATCATTTTCATAAGAATATGTAAAGCTTATTATACATTATTTCTTAGAACTAAAACAAAGTTATCATAGGCAATAGTTTCGCGGCGTAAGTAGGCCCTGCGGTTGTGTCCACTTAGACGATCTCTAACGAGGGAGAGCCAGAACAAACAAAGCCGGAGCGTATTTGCATATTCGTCTGTTAAAATGCCCTTGCTCTATTATGGTTCGTTATCTGGTGGTGAACTATTTTAGGCTCGCGAAACAAACGCTCATTGTTGTGATGCGATGCCTCGAACTCAATGCATTCAGCGAGCCACACCGATGTTTATTCGTCAACGTAATGACAAAAGCAGCCTCCCACGAGCTCTCCTACTTATCTCTTAGTATATTCAATTAAAGCTATTTTTACGCGTAGTAAGATAAATGACGAAAAATTGTATGATATTTGCGTTAAAATGTAGCACTAGAACATTCTATAGCGACCCGCTGCGAGGCGAGAATTAAGAATGAGTCATCGCTAATTAATCCGTATTGCTCCAGGAAGGCGAGTTCTCTGGAAACTTCTAGAGCGGTGGGCGGACGACCACGTATATGTAAGCGCTTGGCGAGCCCATGACTCATTCTCGTTCTAAACTTCGAGGCGATTTATCTACACGGGGATATACGACATAATTAGTGATTGTTGACTTTTGAAGAGCTTATTTAATTTGAGCTTTTGTTGCGAGGAATAACAATCATTTTCAATTCGGAATATCATTTTATTCGACGAAATCATAACCAGCGCTTAACAATATGTAAAGAATCACAGTATCGATATAATTCGGTCCACAAGGTTGCGTGTTGGTTTATCTATACAAACCAGTCTTTACCGGTGGTGGAAGAGCAGAGACCCATAAACAAGAAAATTAATAGGTCGGCTTCACTATTAACTATTCACCATTGCACTTAGGTCTGTAAAGCGTAATTGACTGGAAATAACTACTGGAAGGTCTCATTGCACACTACACATTACCAATCCCCAGTGCAGTAATCACGTTAATTACATTTCAACTTGACATGTGTCTATTTTCTTTGACCTAGTTTAAAATTACATCTAGCTACTTGAATTAAAGGATAATTTTATTTACAGCAGATTTATTAATATATATGTATATATGTATGAAATAAAATATCGTATGGGTAGTTAAAAATTATTACTGAAGTACCGTGCAATTATTACTATGGTAAGGTTAGAAGGACACTTGTAAGTAAAACTCCATCGGGCTAACAAATGGTTCGTCCCTAATGTTTTGATTATGTTATTTATATTCTCGGAATAAAGTGTTATTATTTACTCAATAATTTACTAGGGGACGAATCGATTTAATGGTGTACTAGAATGCACGTATGTGGAAGCATTAAATCTTACCAGGTTGGCATCGCCCCAATTAATGGCCGCCTTTGGATAGAGCAATTTAGTTGAAGCTATATGTGATTATACAGACACTCCTTGGTCAATTGGAGTGTGGCGTACTACGCAAATTGGAAGTGTGTATATTCAGTTAAAGTTTCAAGTCGTATCTCTAAAGCAGTTATAGACATGTGCGAAATGTTTTTAATCAAATATTTATGAGATCAACCTATAGTATGTAATTTTTGTCTTTACAAAGAAAATTTCTACAGAATATAAGTTTTTTTACGTATGCCAGCGATGATACAAACATACATTCAAATAGTCCAACTACTGAAAATAAAACTCCATCAAGCACCTTATCAGATATGAAAATGCACATTTGCAAAAGGTACACAAGGTGTTTGCGTGTTTGCTAAACTGAAGGCAAAAAAAATTAGGTCACAATTGCACATGCTACAGTTAATCTATAATATTTAGGGCGGGGTCATTTCCGAACACGCCATAAGCGGTGACCTACAAAACTAAATGTTTCGGTACATGAGTCAATCGCCATGAATATTAATGGGGCATAATTCACCTAATCACTACATGGTGTTGTTTGTACTGACGTGCTCCGAGACAATATATAAAGCCTTATTGAACTTGAGTATCTATTACGACATACGACACGACGGCCGGTCCTGTTTCATTAGGCAATAACTTTTTGTTCATCAGATTTAGCCTTTCTATCATAAGCGATACTAAAATCCATTCCTCAGCATAAACATGGAATGGTTCCTTGCACAATCCTCTATATATAAATACTATGTATTGTCACCGACATTGCCCAAAGAATTGCTAGACTTAAGCAGAATGTTAGGGCATGTTGCTTGCAGTATTGAAAGCTAATGAGGCAGTGAGGTCTTCGAGCAGCCGCAGATGTAGTACTGCAAGATTGTCTACAAGGTGGACGTCAAGTGAAGATTGCGTAAATCCAATCGATTCGGGCAGCGCAGTATCGGACGATCCGTGGTTATTTGAATGCCTGTTCCCAACTGTAGATGTTAGCTGATGATGATGACAAAATATGATATATAATATTTGAGAATCCTAATCTCATTAACCAGGTGACTGAATATCATCAAAATCTATCGAATTTCTTTACGGAGATTTCTTTTCTATACCTTTTATCCCTTTTATTTAGTTTAATCATCAATAGATTAAACAAGAAAAGGGATAGATAATGAATAAGAAGTTGACAATATGCATATGTCGGATATATTATTACTGAGCTTTGTTACATCCAAATCATCGATATCTTATAATTAAAAATACAAAATTACAAATTTTGTTTTAATTAACTAAAATAATTGCAAAGGACAACTAGTTAAGGATACGTACATATATATTTCATACTCACTTTAGTAATACTTTTTTCACAATACCTTTGTAAAGAATTATTCAGTTTTCTATGTAATAATTATAATTGGCGTACATGAAACTTAATAACCAATTCTTATTCCCTATACAACTGTTATTAAGTATCAAAAATCAACTTAAACTTTACCTGACTGATTAGTTATAAATTAACAATAACTTGAACCACTCATACTAAATTTACTTAGATATGCTGACACTATCTACTGCTAATGCTATACTCGAATCAAAGATTAACTCTTAGTGCAAATATTTAGAAACAGTAAAAAAATGTGATGGTGGTGATGATGATGGTAAATGATGTTGTATTTTTATAGCTCGGAAACAAAACCCTTAGAAAAAATGGAGATCGGAATATAGTAAGGCCGGCTTGGCAAAGGAAGCATATGTTCAATTTTATTCGTAAACCTTTAACTTATAAAATGAGATAGAAGGGATGTTCGCCTAGTGCTTAGTAATACGTGTAATCATCATCATCATCGTCAGCCCATAGACGTTCACTGCTGGAGATAGGCCTCCCCCAAAGATCCCCACATTGATCAATCCTGCGTTGCTTGCATTGCCAGGCGATGCAGGTGGTTATTTTAAGGGTTCATATGGGAGGTTTTGGGCCATTTCCCACCACGCTGACCCAATGCGGGTTAGTGGCAGCTAGAGCCTAGTTTGTTGATTAGCAGGGTGCATCACGGGCAGGTGAGGTTGATTTGAGTCCCGTGAGTTGTTGTACGGGACTCCTTACACCCCTTTCATACTTACCTCTTTAAATCCTGGTCAATTTAGCTTGTCTTTTAATAACGCCAGGATGACTATGTTGAATGCTACCAATAAAAGTAATAATTTCGATAACATTAAAATATCGATTATATTGAGCTACAGTCTAAGTTACACAATTCTGATGTGACAGAAATTCTCCAGACACGAAAATAAATTGACCTTAAGTGTTCGTCCAGCTATTCTCGCCACGTCTTCTACGGACGCGAATAACTATGTTTTCCAATGTCAAACAAATAGCCTGTCTGTTGCTACAGATTGTCTGACAGTCGGTTCGAACTTGACCTTTCCCGTGCTATATATTATTGGCTTCTATACTTACCTTACTTTATTAAAGCAAGCTAACTTTAGAATATCATTTCAATAGGTTAGGGTTGTGCAAATATTTTTATAACAAAGTAGTAGGTTTAAGTTAACAAAAATAAGTTTTGGGTGATGTGGAGATCTTTGAGGCCTATGTCCAGCAGTGTACGTCGATCGGCTGACGATGATGATGAAGTTTTATGTCAGTGCAATCGTTAAATGATTCTAATCGATAATAATTCAGCAATAAGCGTAATAATGCGTTTGGCATGTAATGTTAGTCAAGATTACATACCAAACGCAAAAAGGGGACAACTGCAGATTTTCCCAAGAAGTTTCCCAACACACAGACTTTACTATCCCGCACTACAAGAGTGCAGATTATCTACTGTAATACCTTTAAAAATTTTGTAGATCCATGCTCAGCAGTGGACTTCACATAGTTATAGACAATAAAGTTACTAACAAATATATAACAAAAATATATTGTTAGAACATACCACACGAGATAAGTATTGACATAAAGTGACAGAGTCATTCATGATTTTCGAGAGAGATATAAATATTAATGAAAAATAAAGTAAAGGTACAAAAGCGATAAATTTTTTTTAAAAGCAAAACATTTTTCATTATACAATAATCCGATCGCGCTGTGAAACGCTGGGTAAAGGATAGAAAATAAAAATAAATTGACAACTTTTTATCGAAGTGGAATGAGACGGTTCAACTTCAAATAAGCGAAAAACCGACGAACATTCCACTTGCCGGCTTTGGGTGAAAGGCGGGATGGCAGGAAATAAGATTTAAAATGAATATCTATCAAAAACGCGAACGTGAAATAGGTTGGGACGAAATTTCAAGATATTTTAAAGGATTGCTTTTCAGATGGATTGAAATATCTTTAAATAAATATTGAAGATCCATTTCAGATGCGAGATTAAATGTATTGGTAATATATACATCTCGATATGAATAGCTATTATATATTGTCTCAAAAATGTGTCCAAAAATGACAGGAAGAAAGCACTAGCATAGTGTTCATCACGTTGAGGCGGTTTAGATATAGTTCCCCCAGTAATTTACATAGCTGCAATGCAATTAGAACTGGAATATAACTTATCACATGATCTTCTATGATGACGGGGCCTTACTTGCCTGGCATATTCAGATTCTTATTTCTGACTATAGATATACAACAACGATATAGACGCAGACTAACAAAGGATTGTAGCCAGCGTCATATTACCTCCACTGGTTATGTGGTCCAGTACCAGAGGACCACAAATCTGCGCTGTACAGTGATGGTAGATAAGATAATAAATATATTGGTAGAATAAATTGATTCAGCAAGCCAAGATTTACTTTTAGTGTTTCGGTCAGGTCACGTTTTGTCAACAGAACTGTTCGTTTTCTTTATGAACTAATTTACCTCGGGACGATAGATACAGGAATCGTCGTCCTTCGACGCGTGCAATCTCTTGTGTAAATATACGATCTGATTTGTTAATTGATTGGAAATTGTACACGTGTCCACGTGTATCGATTACAGCTTAGCTGCATGGCAAACTCGATACAAATGGAATATTAATCCGACGAATGAATAATGAAAATTGTCTTACGTATAAACTGGCCATAGTCATCAGTGAATTATATATGTAAATACATAAAGGAGATATCCAGAGAACCACTAACTCATCACGAGATCTCTGAAACTATTAAATGTAAACACTTAAAATTTCGGTCCCATTGTGCTCGCATCCAGTCGGTTGGTCCACACCTCCACCTCCACCTCCAGGCCTCCCAACACTACGTCTACCGGTATACGGGCGCCACTCGAGGACCTTACTGTGTCATCGGCTATCTTTCGGACTATGTGCTCTGCCCACTGCCACTTAAGTCTATGAATCTTTTGAGCTGTGTTCGTGACCTTAGTTCTTCTGCGGATCTCCACGTTTCTGATTCTATCGCGCAGAGAAACTAGGAGCATACGTCTTTCCATTAACGAACAAAGCGGGACCGATCGATGTGAAGAACTTTGGGGGATGATCACTTCCGGTTTGCAGTTATTTTCGTTAACCTTTCGAACATTTACCATATTTTTATTCTGCTTTTTACGAAGCTTCTTTAAAATGATTGTCATATCGGCAACCAATAAATTGTGATCCGATCTTATGTCAACACCTGGATATATTTTAACATTCTTCACGCAGTTCTTGAAACGGCTCTTTATTAAAAGGTAATCGATTTGATTACGGACTATGTGATCAGGCTTATGAAGAAGCGAGGTCCTATATCTTCTAGGTGGTAATTTAAAATATGATTTTGTGACTATGAAATCCTGCTCTTGACAGAACTGTACTAGTCTATCTCCTCTGTCACCAAGATCATATCGCCCAACTGTACCCTTGCCCACCTTGACGTTCATGTCACCTAAGGTGATGTTGATGTAATTTTTTTTAGTACTGTTAATGAGTTTCTCTGTTTGCTTGTAAAATTCGTCGACTTCTTCATCTGTACCTTCACTAGTGGGAGCATAAAGTTGTATGATGATTAAATTTCTAGGTTTAGCTTGGATTTGAATCATCATAGCTCGGTTTGACATGGGGACGAAAGATATAGGAGTCCTAAAGGTTGTAGTTTTAACACCTATTGCTACCCCGTGCAGATTAGTTGTCTTGTCCGAACTAGAATAATACATGACATGGTTGTCATCAATCCGATATTCTCCTTGATGCTTCCACCTTACGTCGATTATACCTTTTTTTTTTTTGTTTCGGGCCGGAAATCTTCGAAAGATACCCTGCTTCTGGTGGGAAAGTTAGGGTTATGTGAGATTTTTACTCACTAAAACCCCTTCGGTGCTCTGCATCAGTGCATTCGGAGAGGCTCCGGGATCTCGTATAGAACGCACCGGTGCCCCTCTACACTTTGTGTTAACACATCTCTGAGGAGGGGCTTAACCCTCCTAGGCTGTCCCACACGGATTCGCATGTTGAGCGATAAGGGCCTCCACCCTCAACGCCTGCGAAACTCCCAGGCCCTTTTAGTCGCCTTTACGACAGGCAAGGCTTACCTTAGTCTTATTCTCACTAGCCCGAGACTACAGGGCTGACGTCGGTTATACCTAGGACATCAATATTCTGTCGGTCCATTTACTTCCATAAATTGAAAGCTTTCTCTGGGCTCTTAAGAGTTCTCTGCCTGTGCCATATCGGGGAGTTGCGGAAGAAATGCTCGATGTTATCCCGTGACCCTCGCGTATATCCTCGGAAGTGATTGGAATACAGTGTGAAGCTTTTTAGTCGGTTGGAGTCCGATGCTATCGTTACCGGCCCTTCTGGTTTCGGGGTGTGCGACCATTAGCATTTTGTTACAAAGGTTAATAAAAAAAAACCCCTTTGCCGTCTAAGAGACGCCGGGCACTCGGCGCCTTGTTATAATTGGCCTTTTCCATACTGAATACTAGGGAATATAGTGCAGTGGTTTTCTGTTGCCTTCTGCACCAGGACTTTTAGAGGTTATTTATACCTCAAGACTGCTGAATCCTAATCCAGCCAGTTGCCTGATTGGGTTTATGGTTATACCGCCATTGCTCGGTCGCCAGAGCCTTGTCCGTTATCTATCAGGGGGCACCGCAGGTAGGTAAGGTTGACTGTTGGGCCGGATAGATCTCATTTTCCGTTCTCCCCTTACCCCCCAATATATCTATATCATCCAAAATAGCGTTCGTTTTTTTTGCCTACTTATCACTTACCATCAGGTGAATGTCTTGCTCGTGACTTCTTCGAATAAAAAAAAGAAATATGAATGGAATAAAGACAAATGTAAGTTCTATTCAAACTTCACCATCCACAGCCTCTTAATGGAACCACGTCGAAGAGTAATGACCATAAATCAGACTTCAATGCCACCGTAAGTATTACGAAATTGTTCTAGTCTAATTAACCACTGATGGGGGAAAGTCGGAGTTATGTGGAGATTTTTACCCACTACAACCCCCTCAGTCATTTTCGGTGTTTGGAAATGTCACGCGATCTCCGTTCGGAATACAACCGCAGCTTTTCTAACGCTGTACAGGGCTAATCCATCCCGGGGTCTGTTTTATGCAGACCCTAACAGCCTCGTGGGTACTTCAATGACCGGAGACCATGTCAAGCCAACGTCGTCCTCAGGATCTGACTGTATCTGTGTTAACTAAAGCTATTGTTATCTTTAGCTGTGCTCTTAAGTAATCTGATGAACCATTTTATACAAGCTCGCCGCTCGTTCTCAGTTTTCTATGCTATCGTCTTCCGGAGGGTACTTTTAATTTGGTGTTATATATATAAAATTTTTCCCTTTTACGAAATCTATATTATGTGAAATAATCCAGAATCTTATTTTTTATCCTCGTTCTTAGACATATCCTAAGATTTTATCTTTAAACATTTCTTTACTTTTATTAACTTCGAAATTTACATGCGATACGTAAATTTCTAAAAGCTGAACTATACTTCATGTATGTAGGTGCAATATGTCATACCTTGAATAAAGGAGAGGAACGCTTGTTGACGGTACAGTGCCCGTCGTTTCGTAAACGACAAAGGCTTGCATTGAATGTCAATACATTTCAGCTAGGTGTTTCAGTGATAGGCATTCTGACGGCCCGCAAAGCCTTTGTTCATTATAGGTTTATACGTACCGGAATAGGAAACTTAATTCATTGTTTTGCTTTCAACAAATTATAATTGCCGTCGCTCCATACGTCATGTGCTGGTGAGATGAACAGTCCTGCATTGTAGTCTGAAATAAAGTTTCTTGGATCATCTAAGTTACCACGATTTAAACATTTATCTCACGTTTCGACAACCCGAACCAGTACAAGTAAACGCGACCCTCTGTATAGCACGTGTGACTGCCACAATAAATTTTTCAGTAACTTAAACATGTTTTCATCCCCCTCTCTCCACGTATAAAGACAAAATAAAAAAATACTGCGCAACACCGCTTGAATGTTTCCGTTTTCGGACTTTTTTTCTTTCCCTCTACTTTTTATTTTATTCATTATTTCAAATAATTTTTTGTTTCACATTAATATTTGATTTAATCTTGTAACTGTAATCCATATTAATGCTTCTTCTTCTTTTTAAGGTGCCTCTCCGACTAACGAATGTTGGCGGTCAGTTCACCATATCTCGCCCACCACCCCCATAGTTACTTAGTGCACCATGTATATTGATGCTGCAAATGACTAATTATTAAATTCTTGTTATCAAGTTGTATAAACCAAAATTGTTATCAGTGAGACTGTCTAAGGAAGCGTATGTAATTATTTGTATGAATTTTCGCTTGCGTTTTTTATACGTATTGATTATGTTTGTCTCCAATAACGTAAATAAAATAAATAGAGAGTATCCAAAGAAAATTCCTTAAAAATTTGACATATAGATAGATACACACTCAAAAACTTGACATCATATCAAGATAAGTTAAACCACTCGAACATGAAGTCTCTCAAACCGTGACGTGATGCAGTTACATTAATTATTAAACAATGCATTTGACTACTCCAATTTATTACCTCAATTTATTTTACGTGTACCCTTACGCTCTCTTCATTAACGGCGTCCTGTACTACTAGTCCGACGTCGCATCAACACAAGTACACACTCTCCCAACCCTCGTCTGTCATCAGTCTTTTTTATGATAAAGTTTGCGTCGCTAGTTTCTTTTGACATCTATAGCAGCTTCATCGGAGTCAGGGCTTGCGGATGCGGTATTCGCGACCTAGTTCATCTCTCCTTTACCACCTCTTTATGAAAATAAACAGCCTGGACGTTTACTGAAACGTAGATTTATTTACTGTATAACTCGTGAATTAAAAAGTTATGTTTTTTTTCTCTTTTTCCTTTACTTTAGGGCATGATGTTATGTATGTAATATTGTTGATTTACTCGGCAATCTTTAGCAAATAAAAATAAAAAAAACATACCTCATACTTTAAAGCTGTACACAAGAGTAAGTTAAGCTCATTGGTAACGTTGGGCCGCACGTTTCGTCTGTCGTTATGTTTACTTGTTGTAATTTCCCTTCGGCCACTTTTGCCGCTATTGTTTACAAAGTTAAATGTGGCCATTTTTTGTACAGTTTGTATTTATTACGAGCCAGTGAACAGCCAAATTCATGTACAGTTTGCAATTGAAACTTTATAAACACCACTCCACTAAAAAGGGTGCTTTAATTATTTTCATAATCATCAGCCGATAGACGTCCACCGCTGGACATAGGCCTCCCCCAAAGATCTCCACGTCGATCGATCCCGCGTTGCTCGCATCCAGTGGTTTCCATCGATTCTCACCAGATCGTCGGTCCACCTTGTGGTTGGTCTTCCAATACTACGTCTGCCAGTACGCAAGCGCCACTTGAGGACTTTACTGCCTCCTTGGCCGTCGGTCCTCCGAGCAATGTGCCCTGCCCTCTGCCATTAATTATTTTAGTATTTTTAATTTATGCTTAAATATGTTAGTACAAATATTGATCTTAATTTAACTTAGTTTATTAGATGACAACATTATTATACGATGATGAGGTCTCAGATGACGAACCGTGCTTAGCTACATTACTCACTCTCATATGTTGACAGTCGGATCACAGCGATGCTGTTAAGGCGACAGATTTATTACAATTAAAAGGTGGTATCGCCATGGGATCGTTTAAATTTGAAAAGACTAGGCGACAGATGGATACACTATTAATGCCAGCACAATAATAGCATCCAACTCATGGCGGATGTAATGAAACGACTCGCTCGATCAAACACTGATTTATTTTATCTCCACCGCAATATATTTATTTTTACAATAGTATTCATAACTACCTCCACCTTGAATATGATGTAACAGTGAGATAACTATCATATGGTTTGTCGACTATAAATATTTAAATGACCGACTCTGCGATCGTTCACCCGCTTACCCATCGTGGCGATTACGGGCAAAGCTCTCATGTCAAACAATGGATTGAAGAGGACTTTTGATTATGACGATGAAAGGCGGATTTGAAAAAACCCTACTGCCAACTAAACTCCAAATCCAACCTGGAGGCTATTAAGTATTCTACAACTAAACTTAAATTCTATTGCTTGGCAGTATTAATTTATTCGAAAATTTTAAAACTTAGGCATTATTATTAACTCGTCTGTCTGCGTAATCATCATTAGCCGATCGACACCCACTGCTGAAGAGAGGCGTCCCCCACAGATGCCCACATTGATTTAGTAGAAGTTCGTATGGGGTAATTTGGACCGTAGCCTCTTTTGTTGATTAGCAGGATGCACAACGAGCAAATGAGGTTGGTTTGGATCTCGTCACTTGTAGTATTACTTTCATAAAAGACATTAATTTTATTGAGCTGTCTCCATTCAAGGAAATTAGTGTCATATATCCCGTGGCTTATTATTGACGTAGTTTTGTGAGGCCTGCGCTAAGGTGGACCGACGATCTGATGAGAATCGCAGGAACCCACTTGATGCGAGCAACGCGGAACCGATCCATGTGGATATCTTGGGGGGGGGGCTGTGTCCAATAGTGGAAGTCTATAGACTGATGATGATCCTGCATCTTATGAATTGTTTACTTTATTTTATTTACATTATCAATAAAAAATAAACGGATAGGTAAAAGTTTATATCTTAAATACACCTTTAGAATATGTATAAACTTCAGGTTGGGATATTTGATTTGAATGGAATATTGAATGGTTCACCCCAGGCCCCTGAAAACTGATAGTCACTCGGGTTTATTGAGTTAGTTGCCCGAATTTCGTGCAACGAGCCGCAAATTGATAAGATTACTTACTGCAGTTTACTTGATGCTGACATCCGTTGCAGATCGTTGTGAATGACACCCTGATAGAATCAGTTTAAAGCGAAAATGGTTACCGATTTAACTTTGAATGTTTGATACACCCCATTGTTTAGTTTGTTGTATATTGATCAGGAGAGATGAATCCAAGTAAAGATGGCACAAAGTCTAGTGAGAAGAAGAAACAAAGAAGATATTGACTCACTCCGCATAAGTACCAATTCTTTGAACCAATTTAGTTCTATTTTTTTCTTTCAACGGTGATCAATTGAGAATACGAATCCGAGTTTAAAACAATACATACAGCTGTTTAAAAATTTTATCTCCTCTCCAGTTCATTTAAAGGTTTATTTAAAATTATACTCTTCAGAAAATTGGGAACGAATATCCAATAACTTAAGGAAAATATCCGCCGTCGTCGCTAGGATGCTAAGAATCTTTGGATTTAAATAGGTTATGGTTCTTTCATGTCCAGCTGATGGCCGGCGAACTGGCAAGATAACTGCTGCAAAAGTCGCCAGACCACAACACTCTACCTGTAAAAAAGTTGTTTTTTTTTTAATTCAAAGACAGTCTTAAACGTCAAACAAGCAAGACTTGATGTTGAGGTATTGAGATTAATTCCTCAGCCCAAACTTAACCTGAACTATAAATTCAAATTAACTATCCATTAATAAGATTAACTATAAATAATCGTTTGAAATAAGCCACTTTAGGAAACTGTGTATCAATGGGTTCCGTGCTGTCCAATGACATTATTAATTTTTAAAATGTAATTATATCATCATCATCATCAGCCGATAGAGGTGCACTTCTGGACATAGGCCTCGCCCAAAGATCTCCATTTGATCCATTTAATTTTTTGATTCATTGATCCATTGTAGAGGTTTATATGAGGGGTGATTGGGCCATTTCCCACCACGCTGGCCCAATCCGGATTGGTGGATGCCAGAGCCTGGTTTGTTGATTAAAAGCGCGCACCACGAGCCGGTGAGGTTGGCTTGGAACCCGTGAGTTGTTGTTCGGGATCCCTTACATCCCCATAATGATATCACATATTGTTAATCAAATGTATGTATTAATACCTGAATACAATATCTCAAGTATTTAAAAGAATATCCTGGTAGCTAGTGTAACTATATTATTACCTTACCTTAGACCTTTTCCTAATAGCCCGAGACACTAGATATTATGCCTTTGGATCTCCAGACGTGTAAGGTTTTCTTTTGTAGTTAACCTTTTTCCACCTGCCCTTCTCCCAGCAATGTAAGGTTGGCACAGTATGTACTTCTCTTCCATATCCCTCTATCAGCCGTCATATCTGAATTCACACTCCTTTTACACATGTCATCTTTCACATAATCCATCCACAGTTTCTTAGGCTTTCCTCTACCCTTACAACCATTCACGTTCATTCTCATTACTTTCTTTGTTATATGTCCTTCATCCTTCCGTATAACTTGCCCGTATCACGTCAACCTCTTGCCCCTCAATTTCTCTGTCACTGGAGCAACTTTCAGACTTCCTCTAATATACTCAATTTTTACCTCCTCTATATACCTCTATTTTTTTTGTAGTTAACCTGGGGCAAAAACATAAAGAAAAAATTTTAAACATCCACAAATCAATTTTAAAAAACAGCAAATTGGCACTCACGTAGGAAAAGGTGAGTGTTGAATGTTGCCTTTTATATTTACGGTAAACTGGCCTTTATTGTGTGTGAATATGGAGCAGAGTTGATTGGATTGGCGTTGTTCTCGTTACCCCTGTACTAACGTCCAGAACCCGAACGGCATTGCTCATGAATAACGAATATTGGCGAAAGGTGTCTCATAAATACTTGTGACCAAATCGTATTACAACCCCCCACATAACTCTGTATCAATAATTTAATGATAATATATTCAACCGAACACATGCTATTCGGTGAAAATAGTAACTAAATCCTTTTATGAAAATACCTTTTTTTATTCAATTAAGGGACGCAACGAGCTGGAAGTTCACCTGATGGTAAGTGATATGTCTGCCTATATCACTGTGGCGCCAGTTAGTATGGTATATACTGCACCGTCGCTTATCGCCCTGAGACAAGATGAGTCTTATTACCCCAATAAATACACTAGCTACAGCGCAATTTAAACCGGAACACAATAATGTTTGCACAGTAGTGTTTATCGGCTCCGGTGGTCTCCGGCAACAGAGACCTTTTCTTTTTCATCGCGAGAAAAATCTTCCTAAAAGATAATTTGCTTCTGGGGTAAGAAAAGGTTTTGTGGGACTTCTACCCATTAAAACCCCCTCGGTGGTCTCCCTAAATGCATTAGGAGGTGCTCCGGGATCTCCTACGGAACGCACTGTGCTCCATACACTCTGCCTAAAACATCCCACGGAAGGGCAAAACCCTCCTTAGCAACAACGCTGTGCTACAGCAAATACAAGACCACCATGCATTTTCCGTCTTCCTAAGGCTCGCTTATTGAACTCTGAGGACCCACACATTCAAAACACACAAACCCAAGAACCCTTTTAATCGTCTCGTACGACAGGCAGGGAATACCTTAGTCCTATTTTTATTAGCCTGAAACTTCAGGGCTGGGCCGCAGATTCCTACCACCAGTAAACATTATTTAGCAATCGTCTTGGAAATTTTTATGTTAGATCCCTTCTTCCTTTTGTTTTTATTGCGTTAATTAAGCTCGGTCGACAAGCGTCAGCTCAGGCTGAAGACGCTTGACGAATGGAACAGGAGGTACGTGCAAGGTACGACGGCTTCCACAACGAGGATTTTCTTCCCAGACGTCGCGTCAGCGTATAGGTCCCTGCGTCGACTGGAGCTCGACACGGTGTTGGTCCAGATGTTCACCGGGTACGGGGGATTCTCCGAGTACCTCCACAGGTTCAAGGAAAGTCCCGCGTGCCTCTGTGACCCAGCGGTGGACTAGACCGTGGTGCATTTGTTGGCTGCCTGTCCCTCTATGGGAGAAGAAGAATGGAACTGGAGATAGAGCTAAGTAGACAGCTCACAGAGGAAGCCATTGCCTCCCTGATGAGTGAAGACGAGAGTCGCCAAAAATTCCTGGAATTTTGTAAAATTGTAAGAGCCGACGCTATAAAGAGAAATAAATAAAGTATAGGAAGAAATAAACAATAATAAATTAAATTAATAAATTAGTAAATAGGCAAATTTATAGACCAAAGAAGAATAATAGTAAATAACATTAAAAGTTGTGTAATTAAATAAATGAAAAATAGTGTAAATAACGTAAATAAAAGAAAATTAATAAAAGAACGAGAAGAAGAAAGAAGAAAAAATATGCAAAGAGATAATTGTTCCAGGTTGACGATGACGAGGCGACGGTCTTCACTTGCGGGAGGTATGGAAGAAGGAACTGGGATGGAGCATGAATGAGAACAAAAATATGGAAGATAAGTATGGTAAGACAGATAAGAAAGAATGGAAGAAGAGCATGCAGAAAACAAAAATGTAAAAAACAAATAAATTAGATAGATGTTAAGTGAAATGTATGAATAGGCCCTGACCCACCACACGCAGGGGAAACGATTTAAAAAAAAAAAAACAAAAAATTAAGCTCGATGTTAATTTTGATAAATTAATAAATAAATACTTCATCATCATCATCAGCCGATAGACTAATTGTTATGAAAATACTAAATACTTTTTTTGTTTTAATTGAGAAGTAATCATTTATCAAATATGTTCGATTTCTTTAATTTTTCCGCAATAACTTATATAACACATTGCAGCTGATGGAGGGATATGGAAGAAACATACATACTGTGCCGATCCCACATAGCTGGGAAAAGAGCAGGAGGAACAAGAACTTACAACACTTTCCGAAAATAGAAACTTTATATATCAGAAAAAAAAACCTAGATCAGGTTAAGAAAATAGAAATTAAGTATATAAAGATGTATCAATAATATATAGTGATTTATAGGGATACATAGATAACATCATCATTATCAACAGCCGATGAAATAAACTTCCATACTGCAGTAACTTACATATATTTAAATGTAGTAACTTTTTATACTTATCATGTTCGATCACAACTCCATCTATTAATCGTTACATAGTTAGTTTAACGGTTTGCACACTAGCGACAATCGCTAACATAAAAGTTTACTTGTTATATGTTATTACAATATAATAATTACTAATTTTTAAACTATTAATTAACATTCTATTAAATAACATATTAAAATTACTTTATGAACCGTTAACTCTACTATTTCCTTTTCTACTTTGTCAATAGCCTGTAACGGTTGGTAGAGGTCGTTATTTAGAAGATTATTTCATAAACTAATTTTGAAGTTTAAATATATTATTGTGGTAGACGACATCTTATGTTAAGGGTAGTTAATAATCTACTCTACTTACCGAAACCTTGAAACTTACAAATTACATTTTATCCCTGAAGATGGCGGTAGAAGTAAAACGGTGAAAGCATTAAACTACAGCCCTATGTATACTTTAACAGCCATTTAAGTCCCCACGGTTGGGGCAGAGGCCTTTTCTTTTTTTTTTGTATCGGGGGTAAATCTTCGAAAGATACCCTGCTTCTGGGGGGAAGTCAGGGTTATGTGAGATTTTTACTCACTAAAACCCCTTCGGTGCTCTGCATCAGTGGATTCGGAGAGGCTCCGGGATTTCTTATAGAACGCACCGGTGCCTCTCTATACTTTCTTTGAACACGTCTCTGAGGAGGGGCTTAACCCTCCTAGGCTGTCCCGCATAGATTCGCATGTTGAGCGATAAGGGCCCCCACCCTCAAGGCCTACAAAACTCCCAGGCCCTTTAATCGCCTTCTACGACAGACAGGGCTTACCTTAGTCTTATTCGCACTAGCCCGAGACTACAGGGCTGACGGGCTGGTACGTCCATTACCACCGCCCCGTCGTCTTCTCCGAGCGGAATCAACTCTCTCTCCCGTTCGGCGGCCTCCTTCTACTACCATTACGGCTTCACAGAAGGAGACCAATGCTGCCCATGCTCTTTTTCTCTTCATCGAAGCAGCTACTATTACTGGCAGCGAAAGATCGGGTCCTATCCTGTTGACCAGGCTTTGTCGCTCGGACTCCCACGCAGGGCATTCAGCGAGCTTAAGCTGCGCGGTATCTTGGTCTCCGCCACAGTGGTGGCATTGCGTCGTCGGTTCGCGGCCGATCCTTTTTAGATACTCACCGAAACACCCGTGTCCGGTGAGCACCTGAGTCGGTCTAAAGGTGACGTGCGCCATTCCACTCAACCGGAGCCATACTTCGAAGCTTGGCAGCACCGCGCTTACGATGCGTTGTCGTAAGCTATGCGGCTGAGCGAGCCGCTCTCTCCAAACCTCTAGAGCATGCCTGTGCTCCTGCCTACGCACTTCAGTCGCATCCAGAGGCTTGGCCTCACCGTGGCGATAACGGAGTCGGTTATAGACTCAGGCATCCATCTCTGTCATGGGGCAGAGGCCTACCCTCAATATGAGGGCAAGAGGGCCATGGTCACCACGCGACTTCACACATACACTGTAGAATAAATTCTAATTCATGTGTAGGTTTCCTCACCATGATCACCGTTAGTATTTCCATATTTCATTATTTCAATATTCCATATTTATAGATAACTGAAATATTAAAGTCATCGGTACATGTCGAGATTCCAACCCGGGACCTTCGGAATGAAGGCCGCACGCTCTAACAATTAGTCCAACAAGCCCTATGTATGTTAAAAGTAATTAATATATAATAATATATTATAACATGGTCGTTAAGAATACTCTGGCTCTGATCTTGTCAGCTGGAACGCCTTTGTGTTAATAACTATTACAGCAATATATTTATGATATGACTGCGGGAGCAGGGAACAAAACCTAACCTGAACCAGTGCAGGATATAATTAAACCAGCAATCCTCACACTAACACTAAGCGTTAACAATTAAACAGAATCTTTACATAAATATATTTGTTGTTACTATTACCAATATAGTTTAAGTCGATAGTTATCACCTAGAACATCTCATCTCACCGGAGGTCGGCTGGTAGAAAATGCTAACAGGCATTAAGCCCGCTTTTTGTATATCACCTTATAAGGGTTTACAATAATAATAAAAAAAAAAATACGATTTTTATAACAAAGTGGCTAAGATAAATAACAATTTGGCACTGCTTCGATCTTTAGCTACAGTGGATTTTAAACTGAGATTTGGTGAAGTTTGCACACTGCAGCTTGTTGGTTACCACAAACAGACATTCTACGACAGAAATCAAAATGTTTAACCAGAAATAAAACAATCAATTTACTCTATAATAACTACGGTTTATTACAAGTTTAAAAAGATACAAACGTGCTAATAATGAGGACGCGCAGAAATGTAAACTGTATATATATATTACGAGTATATTGCATTCATATAAATGTTACAATGGCAGTATAAAAATCTTGTTACAACGGACATATAAATGGAAGAGCTTAAGGTTTCTGTATATTTATATGTAATTAACAAATATATTATAAGGACATAACTGTTGTTGTCATTGCTTGATATTGTTCATTAGTATAAAACACGCGTATGTATGAGTGAGATGGTAACGGATGGTTGGTAGCTGAGGATGTAACGTGAAAGTTTCAGATCTTTGGTAATATAAAGAAAAATTAGTACGACAGTCTGAAACGGAAGATCTTTAAATATTTTTTAAAATACTTAATTTTCCCATATTACAAATGTTTATTATTAAAGTGTAGGAAATAAGATAAATACATACATATTCCCTGCATACATTCTCTACGTATTGATGGTAAGTAGTAGTGGGTGAATAGAACATTTTTAATAAAAAAAAATTAAATATGGTTATGGATGGTGGTATATGCAATACTGCGGTTACTTCGTACATATATACGGTAGATATTAAAAATATTTAAACATCTAACGTTCTCGCATCCGTATAAAGGAACATCAGTCAGTTTAACCGATTTTGATGTTCTAATAGTTGATCTGCATTTATAAGGCATTTGATATTTCAATGTTGTAAGAATATGTAACTATTAAATACACGAATTTAGCGAATATTATTGCTATCATTATTGTATCTCCATCATTCATACAGCTATGCCTACAAATTGTTCAAATATCAATTTGGTGAACCGTCTGCTGGTTATTGGGGTAGAGCTGAAAGCCTTAACGACCTTTATAAACCATGAGATGCTATTGGCAATAATCAAAATTCTCAGCTAGAGGTGGAGATTGATTGTGACATTAGCCAGTTTTTGTCAGACACTACTCCAAGGGTCGTGACAGCGTCCTTAAGAGACTCTTAGACACTTAAGCTTTATTATTGCACAATTAGAGAAAGGCAGGCATATACAATTAGTATAATTAACTGTTATCTAAAAGAAGGCGGTGGAGTTTTTTTTTCTTGCAAAGGTTGGGAACCTATGCACTATTTAATTTTTTTTTTCAATATAAATATAAGAGAGACTCTTCACTGTTTTTAGCTTAAAATGTTGTCTTTCTCAAATTAATATCTCAGCAGACGAATCCCACAAATTGCTTTAGAAATGAGACAATTTCTTCTCATATCTTAATCCGTTAATACATTCTAACGAAAGCTAATTGATGGTAACATTATAATATAATATAAATATACATGATCTTCAAACGTCCATTGAATAGCAGTAATAAGTAAAAATCTGATAAAAATTTAAAAAAAATCCTAAACATAACCTTCAAATGACTTGATACTTAAAAAAGATTGTAATAGCTGTTTTAACATAAATGATTTTTTTTTTTAAGTGTGCTGAATTAGATACTTGTCTATTTTTGAAGACGGGGGTAAGATACATAAGCCGGAAGTAATACATGCGTTAGTTAATCGAAAGCTACAATAATATTTATCTTATAAATGGAGATACCTAAGTTTCTATAAGAAGCGTGTGAATATAATGGCTAAAGTGCTTGAATATGCTTCATTGCTTAACATTAAATATTTAACTAGATGTCTTAAATATATAAGTGCATTATAATTATAAGTAATTATTGCATATCAATAATACAGGATCAGAAGTATATAAATAATAAAAAAAAAATAGTTTTGGCGTAAATCTGTCGCTGATTCAATAATTTCAAATCAAAAGACTCTTTCATGAAATGCTAATCCTGAAGATGTATATTAAGCGATGGAAGCTACATAGTTATCGTTAATCTTAATTTTTTTTTTTACTTTGATCACATTAGAAATATTATTCGAAAATTCTGTATAATAGTTTGTAGTTTCAGGTACCGGAATTTAGTATATGCGTTATAGAAATGTATACTTTATTAAAAAGCGATCCGAGTGAGCGGCATCCGGCATACACCTGCCCGGTCCATGCCGTCTCCACGATCTACCTCGCCGGACTGAAACCGTTCCCAAACAATAGTTGTTTGTGCATATGACAATAGTATATAGTGAAATATAAAAGTTTTGAAGTTATCCATTTGTAAAGTACTATAAACAATTTAATACGGTTTGATTATCTATGAATTTGATATTGCTTTAAAATTTCGAAAGCGTTGTATACGAAAGATCTTACCTTAAAAATGATTACAGTTAATCTTAACATTATAAAGAGATGAGAGAAGTTTTAATATAATAATGAAATATTATGGAATCTACGTTAAAAGTTCTAATTAATGATATTGAAGAAAAACGCTAATGAGTAAGATCTCAACCTACAGTCACAGGAACAAAGATACGAATTGTACAGTTGATTGTTGTCCAAGTCTCATGACGTCGTTATATTGAAGTATGAGACAATAATGCGTCTTCTGTAGAGAAGAATTATCCCATGCGGATGCTTTGTCAACAGCTGAACCGGATAGGTAGCCGCAGCTGGAAACCTTTTACTAGCGATAGCGAAAATTGCGCAATATTTGTTGTTGAATACTTCTGTATTAGTCATAGTTACATGTGACTGTAGATCATTTCTAAATCTAATCTAATTTATTATATAATAAAGAAGTTAAGGAGATTTTTTATTGAGTAACAACTACACTAAGCTACAACTTTTAGCTATAAGCATTAATGAAAAAGTATGAACTGGCGTATCTAATATCTTGTACGTAACTTTATATGAAACAAGTTATGAAATAACGATAAATATACTTCGAATCCACAAGGGGTTAGAAATGAAGTAATAAAAAATTATCACTACAAAAAATCTATTAAATTAGTTCAAAAGACACAATTCAACTTACTTAGAAGTATTGTACTGTTTATGACTCAGAGACAATAAAAAAAGTTAATACGCAATTTCATCCCTTTGTTATATAAAAGTTAACGTATTACATAATATGGAAATAATGATTTTGACAAATCAAATTAATTTATAATTTATGACCAAGTGATTACGGGGTACAGACCTAGGTTTTAAGGAGCAGGGCAGAACATTTGGCTTAAATATGAGAAGCATTAGCATTAGCATAGCATCAGTATATTTGTGATCTAACAAATTTCCGAATTAATAAATTCAAACACGCATAGATACAATATTGGTGATGATTGGAATCGGCACCAGCTTTATAATGGCACCTCCCATCATTTAAAGTAAGTGTTGGAAAGCGCAGCGGTGGTCGGCAGACTTTCTACTGGGTGGACAGATGACATTAAAAAAATCACTGGGAGCCACTGGACTCAAACAGCGAGAGACGGTGTTTTTGGCACACATGTCCAGCAGTGGAGGTCCATCGGATGAAATGAAGATCATGAATGAGTATTACGAATGTAAATATTCGTGATAGATAAACCAGTTGAGATGAAACGGTTACAACTGATGCAAGTCGGTTGCGTTGTTCAATATTTTGGTGATGAATGAGTGGCGCACGTTCACGTCGCTCTTGGCCGAAGATCAGACGTGTGTGAAGCTGGCGTGCACGGTGTCCTCTTGGGAGATCTGAGCACCAGTCGCGATGTACTGGAAACGGAAAGTGCGAAATGAATACACGTAACGCTGCCTGGGTTATTGGGAACAACGGCATTCTGTATGACACATACGAAAGTTAGCTTATACTTAGAGCTTGTCAACCTATACCCCCTATTTAAAAAGGGTAGTACTGCTGACATGACCATATGAATTAAAATACTTATTTACCATTTATGTATCCTAAACACAATATAGAAAAAAAAGTTTGTCCTTATATAAATTTCATGCATACAAATAGATTTTGCCATAGATATGGTAACACTTATTTTTGGCAATTCCTCAAATAAAGAGCTTTCTGAAAGCTCGCTTTGAAAGAATTCGAACTCTTAATTAGATAACATATATATTTATGTTAATTACAAAAGACTGACATCTAATCTTATTGACACAGACTACAATTTGAGTTAACAAGGCCGACAGCTTAGATAAAACCCTGACACTAACCCACCTCCCCGTACTGGATTCGAACCGGGACCTGTGTTGCTGCCTTAGCTGTTCTCCACAGCGCCATACAGGCAGTAATAATATTAACATATAGGCCGACAGTAGAATCAGGCGACAGTGTTGTTATCTTCACAAACGAATGAAAAGTTTGGAGAGATGCGAGATGTTTCATCATCATCACCCGATAGACGTCCACTGCTGGACATAGGCCTCCACCAAAGATCTCCACATACAGTCAGCTTGGCCTCCGGTAACACTAGCCACTAGGGGCTGTCGTATGTAGAGGTTCATGTGGGGAATTTAGGTCATTTCCCACTACGCTGCCTCAATGCGGGTTGGTGGCAGCCAGAGCCTCGTTTGTTGATTAACAGGGTGTACCACGAGCAGGTGAGGTTGGTTTGGTACCCGGAAGTTGTTGTGCGGGATCCCTTACACTCTTTTTGCGAGACGTTTGTACAGTCTATTCTCCGATGATGTACGGTCTTGTTAATCGTCTGCTCTATTGATGTAGCTCATCGGATACTGGACCCGTGGACACGAAGTCCACGATTAAAAGTTTGTGGGGGTAAACGTTACATCCTTATGGATTGATTGATGAATTATACCGCGCTGATATATATACAGATGCGATAATACATATAAACTATAATGATTACGGTGATGATATAGACAGTGCGCTAGATCACATTACATCACACTCACGAACGGAAATGAATTTTAACAATGATATATCATAATGTGAAACGTCTGACAACACAGGAAGGGTTAATACAACGCTTGGTGCATTGTCAACTTACACTATAGAAGAGTTTCTCTAATGCATCTGCCGATGAACATTTCCCATCATTTCCCTCCCTAGGAGGAAGTCAGTATACTAAATAACAAATAAATTATTGTCATTCAAACTTGATTCACAAATGGAACGGTTTAAGTAAATCATTTTATACATCATCATTATCATTGTTCGTCGGAACATTCCAACTACTCGCCATATTCATCTGCAAAGATTCTTCTCATCGATCATCCTTGCCACAGCGACCTTCAGAGTAATGTGCTTTGACTATTGCTAGATAAGGCTAAAAAGCTTTTGGGCTATGTCAACAGTATCCTTTAATTTTCACTAGCCACTAATTATCATTAGTATTCTGATACCTGAGGGTCAAATTCTGATGCGATTCGCCAGGTTGTTGAACGATTATCTATATTAGTTTTAGCTTATCTTAATTACGTAGCTAGGTTAGGTGATAAAGAGGCTGTGGAATGTTGGCCTGATCGCCGGAAACACAGCTAAACAACTACGGCGGTCAGATGAATACGAATAACTTTAAGACAATCTATAATATATTCTTTTTCTTCGTCTTCTTAAAGTGCCTCTCCAACTAGTGAAGGTTGACGATCAGCGTGGTACAGTCCTTTCTGTCTCTGGTTCCGTAGAACAATGTAATATATTATTTATCTGTACGCAATCTAACCAAGATCTCATTATGAAGTACCATGTGTCGGACTACAACCGTACACAACTTAAAGATCTTTTTATTGTTTGTGACCACTAGTTCATTATATTTATCTCAATCATCAATACCATAGACTTGGCCGCCTTACACCTGGTGTTGTGTGAACCAGCCTAGTGCAGCACGAGATATTTTTCACATGTAACAACACTATTAGAATCTTAAGTTTTTTTTGCCACATTAGTAACTTTATGTTGTGTCTTTTGAGTCAACGGGGCTGACATATCCTTAAGGTATAAAAACCTCAAAAGAAAGAAAAAATAAGTTGCTAGTATTGCTGAAATATCCTTCCCAATACAGTTTTGTCATATGAAATGCAAACCGCTGTCAACTCCTTGCGAATGTGCGAATACAGCTGAACCACCAGAGAGGTGTCGTTGTCGTTCGGAAAGGGTTTAAGGTATACTCTCCAAATAGGAGAATAGTTTGAAGAATATATATAATTTTGCGCAATGAATTCATATCTAATTATACCATTTTGCTTTCCAAACTTACATGTAATTAAAATCTATCTAAACACTCCTCTACTCATACCTCATACTTTATAATTTTAAGTATATAACTTGAGAACGAATCAGTTAAGAATTACTTTGATAAGCAGTTACGGGTCGTTGAGGTGTTGGAGGGGGCGTGTACGTAAAATATATATATTATATCTATACCGACCCCGGCGAAAGCGTTTCCGTTCCAGCCGAGACGCTCGTGGTCGCGCTGCGCGGCGCGCTGGGGCGGCGGCTTGTGCTGGGAGCGGGAGGCGAGCTTCGCTTTCGTCCTGACGGCGGACCGCAGCGACACGTTAGCCCGCGCAGCCTCCCCGCGACCGTGCTGGCAGAACTCCAAGAGGGCCACCGTCAGCGCGAACATCAAACCACCGACCAGTACGTAAAATATACCAGCCACTTGGCTCAGCGTCATCTCCGTAATGCTAGTTCCCTGCAGCGACACTTCTTTTCAATAAAAAGCAATTTAAGGATTTATTAATATATAGGATATCGTGTGTTTATGTTTATCGTCTTCATGATTTAATTAAATATGTCGGCAACACTACGGCGGCGCCGGTGAGCGGTTGTGACGTCATCGCGTTACGAGGCGTGGACCCCTCTCGTTTAGACCCAAAACAAAATAAAAAAAAAAAAAAGGGCGGGGGGGTTCCGACCAACATCTTACGGGACTTCAGTCAACCTCACTTGCATGCGATGCACCCTGATGAATACCCCTCCAACGGGTTCTCGCCTTGTCGTGGCGGAGGGGCTTAGTAACCGTGGTCCGGTACACGGTGAAGCCAAGTGGAACCCACCCGGCAGGCCCGCGGCGAAGGGCTGGCCGAAGCGGCCGCTCCAGGTTCGAGCACCGGTTGGGGTAACTGGAACTCACCGGAGCGGCCGGGAGCCGCAGGGGCAGCTGTGTGCGCCATAGCGGCCGGCTGCAGGGGCGGTTTTATACCGCCCCTCGCAGCCGAGGTGGGGTCGCGGAGGGAGTACCCTCTGCGGCCAACCGGTGTCGCACCGGCGATGCGGCGGCAGTGGGGCCGCGGGGGAAGAGGAGTGCCGGTATTGAGATGCGCCGCTCTCCCTATCCTCCGCGGTCGTTAACAGGTAGCGGCGGGGAGATGTTACTCCGCCGCGGGGAGCCGGGAGAGGTTTTCTCCAGTGGCTCCCGTGGCCTCTGGGCGACAGGTTCGGAGGAACCGGTCGCCCGCACACGCATGAGGTCGAGGAGGGGGCGCACTGCATGTTCCGGCGCGCCCTGGAAAGGGAGGGTTCATCCCACCCTCCCGAGGTGGGGCTGCGCAAGCGCCCAGCACCGTCAGGGTCGCGGTTGAGTACGAGCGTTCCCGTGACCCTGCCAGCATGGCGATGAGGAGGAACATCGTGGGGGTTTTAGTCGGTGCAAGTCCGACATAACTCATCCTTGCCCCCGCGAGGACGAGTATGCGTAGGCATTTCCCCACATAAAAAAAAAAAAAAAAAAAAAAAAAAAAAAAAAAAAAAAAAAAAAAAAAAAAAAAAAAAAACCTCTGATCAATAACAGATGAAGCTTCGACCACCCATCAACCCTATGGGAGGCCTATGTCCTGTGGAAGTCTATCGGCTGATAATGAATGAATTTATAGACAACTTTTTTTACTATAATGCTTATATCTTTTTTATTACCTTACCTCATCTTTAATCACTTCACAGTCGGCCTTGGTGTTAGCAGATGATATCCATTTTTGCCACAGTTGTGGTATAGTACCATCCTTTTTCATGTTTATTATTGCTTCATTAATTCCTTCCCTGAAATGAACAATATGAATGGTTTTTACATAATGTTGAGATAGATCTTAACAGTACTATATTATTGTTTAAATATTTTTTATATAATTTTAATTGAAAGGAAAAAGGACAATGTATTATAAAACGTGAACTATTTTTTTTCCAAATTATAGCTACTTTTAAATATACACGGTGGTAAACTTGTTCAGCTTAGAGTATTTTGTTTTATTGAGGTTTCGAGGGAAAAAAAGGATGACTTAATTTGTCAAGGTGAGGCGAGGTCCCCTTGTCGTCGTCACAATTCTCCGATTATAAAGAGGGATGCTAAATAAAACGGAAATTTTTAAATTTCTGTTAAAAATCACGTCCACAAATCGTGTACCGTAAAATGGGGTGGTATAAATTCGAAACGCGAACTGTACCCACTTTTCCCCTGCCGAGAACGGGCCCCCCAATAAATTTACGACTATTCAGTATACACCAGGGAATTGCCGTATGGAGGCGAGACTTTGCGTACGTTAGTTAATATTCTTTGGCGTTGTGAATTTATACGTTATGTGTACATATAATTAAAAAATTAAATAATTAGTTGAAGGTTTAAAGTGTGACCTCATATAAAGAGCTTTTTGGGATTAACATAAAATGTTCATTACTTAGAAGACTGTTTAAAAGATAACAATATTTTTTTTATCACTCTATGACTACGATCCGTCATCATCATCAGCCGATAAACAGCTGATCATATGCCAAGCTGGACTATAATTACTCAATTAAAATACGTCACTTCTTCCCTGAGATGGAAGGGTGAACTATAAAAGCTGTTGATTATGATTGATGATTACACAAGTACAAATAAACATAAATTTTGAATTATATAAGTTTTAATAATTATAATTAATCGAAAATATGATAAAAATTATGATTTAACGTATAATATATATATTGTTTATTATTTTTAAATACTATAACTAGGAATTATTAGCCTAGAAGAACTAGCGGCGGGTTTCCTTGGCTTAGCCCAGTCCATCTTTTACTCTTACTATAAATGAAGCCTCTGCCATAAATATAATATTCATTGTGACATATTTTCCAACCACTAATATTTTTCAAGAACCTAGACATCGAAGCCTTCCCTTGAAGGGTAAGTATTCGGATATTGTATTTCGTTCCTACACGGAATACACAATAGACGGCGCAAGGAAGACTCTAAATTCCAATATGGAACTGTCTCCTGCCACCCTTTTTTATGCTCGGTGTTAAAAAATGGTAATGGTTATTTGGTGTCAGTGCAAAAACCGGTGCCTGCCCGCCACGTAAATACCATTTTGGGAAAGTGTTAAATCTCCGATATTTTTTTTATGTAAATCAGAACTCTGAAGCGATTTCTTTTTGGTTGAACAACTCATACTTTATTTGCTAATCGACGAGACGAGTGAGACGTTCACCTGATGGTAAGTGAATACGCTTTCCCAGGACAACGAGGCGCTAGTTATGATGATATACGTAGCACTAAATCGTGCTCGTAAACGTGAGACTAAGTCTCGTTACCGCAGTAAGTCCCTAGCTACAGAGCCTTACAAGTTCAGCGACTGCAATAGACGTTGCAGTGGCACCTAGACTGCCTCCGAGAACAGAGACCTACCACCAGCATTAGTCAAATAGAATTGCACATATATTAAGGAACTTAACCATTGTTATATAACTTGTTCTCAAATTCAGATTGTGGCAATTTTTGATTATCACCTAGAATCACCACCACCATCAGCCAAGTTGACTATAACTTTTAAATTTTATCAGTCAGAACACAGTAATGCCGCAATGGCTAAGTTGGACAGACATGTGTAACTAACTCTATGTAATTAAAATTCGCGGAAACAAAGTATGTACCGCGGTATTAAAAGGCGATCGTTGAGCCTCTGCGCCGCGGAGGTTTTCAAAGGTAACACAATGCGAGCAGCATGATCACTAGGTCTTAAACCTAATTATCTAGGTCTAGTAGGAATAAGAATAACGTAAGTCCTCCTTAACGTATAAGGTGACTAAAAGAGTTCTTTCGGTTGGCGAACGTCGGGCGTAGGAGCTCACAGCCCGATAACCGAGCTCTAGAAGTACTGCAGAAGTAAGGTGGTATTGTATGTGCTGTAGCAAAGCGAAGGTACTAAAGAGGTTTTTATCCTTTCCTCGTATATGTTGAACCATATTGCAGAGGACAATCGAAGTGTTCCATATGAGATCCCGATGCTTCTCCTAACACGCTAAAGGAGACGACCGAAGAGATTACAGGGGGTAGTAATTCCATTGTCTTGACTTCTCTCCAAAAGCAGGATATCTTAAGAAGATTTCACTTCTAGCACCATAAATGTTCGCAAGCGCAATAGCAATGAATTGCTATGAAACTGTATTAAATTGTTGAGAATTCATAAATATAGATCTCATATTATTTCCATTATGAGAACCAATTTATTGAACAGCACAGTTCAATTGGGTCGGCGTATATATGTCGATTTATCTGCGTCTAGCGGGGGTTGGAGTGGTAATTGCACTCTATTCTGTGTACGTCCCGGCCTGCACTTAGCTTTTTAACAGAGTGCATATAACGAAACGTTGATTACATCGCGTCACCATTTTTTATATTCTCCATTATATTCCCACGGTCCATTTCACTTGGTATATAACAACAAAAAATGCTGTATCATAAACAAGTTTACTTCCGCAAGATAATCAAGGATATTTACTCACAATCACATTTTCTTTCCCTTTGCTAATATTGTGATATGGTAAATGTTAAATACTACATTCTCTTCAACATAATATTATTTATATATATGAAGAAATAAAAAAAAATCAAATGGTCACACTGCTCGGAGTAGGTCAGGCTTTTACCTATTAATTACTGACTGCATTCACTATGCACCCTCAGTCTCCCAGCCCCTCTAATCTATTACTGTTATATAATATCATACATTATTTTCACTTATGTTTCTCTATTATTAATAATTTTATTATGGTAAATGTAACACGTTAGAAAATATTAAGTATATTTAAAACACTCGGTCGTAACCCATCCCTTCACTTGCTTCATCATCATCATTATTATCAGCCGACAGATGTCCACTGCTGAACTTAGAGCTCCCCCAAAGATCTCCACATCGATCGATCCTGCGCGGCTCTCATCCAACTGCTTTCCGTAACCTTCACCAGATTATTGGACCACCTGGTGGGGAGCCTGCCAACACTACGTTTTTCGGTACGCGGCCGCCATACGAGGATCTTGGTGCCCACTCGGATGTCAGTCTTTCGAGCGATGTGTCCTGCTCATTGCCACTTTAGGCTAGCAATCTTTTGGACTACATCGGTGACCTTAGCCCTCCTGCGGATCTCCTCAATTCTGATTGGATCACGCAGGGAAACCCGGGTATAGCCTTCTCTATTGCTCTCTGTGCAACTTAAAGTCTTTCACAACCCCCCTTGTAAGCGACCATGTCTTGCTTCACGTCTTGCGGTACTTGCTTATCACGCCTACATTTCTCTTATCTATTAGGTAATTATTGATTGTTTTGTTCTTGTGTCTTCTTTGTATATATATATATATATAAATCTAACTATGTAATGAAAATGAAAACGAACAGTTCTAAATAATAAAACTGGAACTCTTTTGTAAAATAGTATCATACATTTCATGACATCGTAGGTTCATAGATAAAAAAGTAGCCATGGGCGATGAAATTTCCAAACACGCTTCTGACTTTGATCCTTTGTATGTGAATGTAAAACTATGGCAATTTTTGAATTCATTAAAAGTTAGATGAAAACTTTTCAGAAAATGTAAAGCTCGGCACACATTGAATTTATGTTACATACGCTTCATTTTTGCAGTAGACGGAAATGAACTTTGCTACAGAGCTGACTCTCTTGGAAATAAGATTGAAAGGGGATAGATTGAAACCAATAGAATTACGTTCATCACATCTCGACTAGAGAAATTGCATATTATTATTGACTTATTTGATTTATCATCACTTCAGCTAAATGTATCTCTGTAGCGATACATAGATAGGAAGAAAATACTATTCATCTAATAAGACTGTAAATTTAAGATATGACAAAGACGATTTTGTAGCTTAAGTAGAAGTGAAATTGTGTTCTGGTTAATTTGATCGACAACTATTGATTGAAGTAGGATAAATAGAAAGGGGGAGGGAAAAAATTTAAGCACCCAAAGTAATATTATAATAAGGATAGAAATTGTTCGATTGAATATACTCATAAAAATATATTTTCTTATATATTTATAAAATTTCCGGTTTTATCTAAGAGCACCGCGGACAGACGGAGAACAGGACGAAGGATAACATTTTGTCTTATTCATTCATAACCTATTTCTGCCGCCGATCTGTATTGTTCAAGCATTGCTGTGTGCCGGTTTGAAGGGCGCTGTAGCTAGTGTAATTACTAGGGTAACGAGACTTACCGAATTAAGTCTTAAAGCGACGAATGTAATGTGGTGTTGTGTGTAATATCTTAACTAGCGCCACGTTGTTATGAGCGGGCGTATCACTTACCATCAAGTGAACGTCCAGCTTGTCCCGTCGCTTATAGAATTTAAAAAAAAAACCTAAATCTTACACACACATCTATAGTTGTCTCTTGATCGTTACACTTTTACGTTTCATAGAATTCAATACCAATCATTCCAAAGGAGGTTTTAAGTAGAAATTATTTCATTATATAGTTCACAGATGCTAATTTTCGTTTTCTTTATAACTTATCAAGTATATATATGAGAAGAGTTTTCTGTTATACTACTAACGAGATCCAAGGTAAAATAGTTAACATTAGTAAACAGTCTACGGCGGTAAAATTACTACAATAGTTGCGCCGTAATCGCCATTCCCCTGGCACAGTATAACTGGAGTTTAAAGATTAATTAACTGCGCTGCATCCTATAAGATTAAGTATACTATTAACAATTTCTACATGTCAATTACATAAAGCTTAAAACCACAATGTGCTATTCGCCACCCGACTTAACACGGTATCGCATGGCTAAGGTGTCTCCGAGTTAGAAAACAATTATGTTTGAACATATTGTCGCTAGGAAATTCATTACGCGAATAGACTACTCTTAGTGATCATTATCGTCATCTGAACCGATCGACGTCCACTACTGGGCTAGTCACAAAGTAGAATTTCGATTACCTCAGCGGCGATCCCTTCGACATTGCGATAGCAAAATTCACATGTCTAAATCTGCAAATCCGCGACAGCTCGTTGCAATTTTGCTCGTTATTGCTCTTATGTTGAAACAAAGTGGTGTCCTTAGGTATTAGTTCAGGATCATTCACAAAATTGTAAGGCGCAGTGAAGGGGTTCTGAAACACCTGTAAAGATTATTATGAATAGATAGATCTTTTACAAGACAATACAGGAAACGGACTATTTCGACAGATTATATATATATATATATATATATATTATATACTTGTACAATATATGTTAGCCATAACATCGATGTAGTTGAAAATGTCATTGTACACCAAAACCTCAACGATAATTTCCCTTTTAACTTATAATTAAGTATTTGCAACTAATAACTTACCAGTATGATCACTTTTTTAAAATCTCGATGTTATTTCTTTAATTTTCAAAATTTTTGTATTGTTTAGAAACGCTAACAATTATAACACAATACCATTAATAGTTATTAGTTTTCGCTGGGGCATAGGCGCTTCGCTAAGTGATCTCCAATCGTTTACCTGGATTGTATAATATTGTATGTGTCGCTTACTTCGGAATGCACTTTCGTCGATAGCTGGAAAGTGTGAGCCGGTTCAACAATGCGCTCTATAATGAGGTAGGCTGCTAAGTTTGCAGTATACGAGCAAACCAAGATTAGCGCAAAGAACCACCACACCGTCCCAACTATTCTTCCAGACAGGGACCTTGAAATATAACAAAAGAAATGCCTTTTCTGAATAAAACTTTTAGTATATTTTAAACAAAAACATTGTCATCAACAAATCTGTTAAACAAACGAAAAAATAACAAAAATGAATATAGTTCACTTGAGTGGCTACAAGTTGGTGATTGATTATCCAGTTCCCTGCTTACCCCCGTTCACTTGTACAATAAACCGTCCTATATCTCGAACACGCACGATTTAACTCAAAACATGGAATTTAATCTTGGGCTTCTTCGCTGTCGCCTTGCTAGAATATTGACCGCGATGCTACAAATTCAACTACATCGTCAGCCAGCCTTGTTTTATAACGCTTCTAAAAACTTAGGTCACGAAAGAAAAATTCGAGAAACGTAAAGAGATTTCATTGCATACCTCGGCACGACATCGCTCCCTTGTTGCGTGAACGACCCCAGGGAGAACCAGATTGAATTCCAAAGACTGAACTCGTTGTGCAGGATGATCTGAATCGAAACGTTAATAATTCTAAACAGAAACCAAATTAAACAATAAAATTGAAAAAGTTAAATCATCGACATTATCCTATTACGTCGACAAACCCTCACCGCTGGCCATGGGCCTCAAACAAACGCTTCCACTGGAATGTGCTGCACTGCCTGCATCCTACACTAAATGTGTTAAACCAATTTACTGAACTCATTATTACTATAATACAGTCGATACATTGCTCACTAATCCTCCGATCTGATGACTTTTGCCGGAGCGAGTATTTAAAAATCCGTTTTACTCACCAGTTATGTATGATTGAAATTTGTCGATATACTTCTCACCAGATGATAATCAATTTGAACTTGCTTACCTCATTTCTGCTCATTAAAGGTTGATCCATACGACCGTCCGCTACCGACATGGAACGCCATTCGTTGGGTGAGAACCTCGATACCAGGAATAGTACAATGCTGACGGCCAAGAAACTGAACAGTATGCATAACTAAAACGCAAATTGTGAGATGGGTCTTTATTAAGATTGATTGTATAAAATCAACGATAATCTATGTGAAACTGTATAGTACATATGTATAATATATTTTCAAAAACAAATACATTACAGCGATTTCGTTTTTAACTTTGCTACGGACTATGAATATAGCTTAAAGTTATTTCACGGACAATTATCACATTAAGCTCCGTATACGTCGAACTTTTGCCTTGTTGTACAATTGTAATAAATCAAGTTTCAGTTTACACTGCGCGAGCAAACTGTCGCGAACATTCTCATGAGCACGAGCTTTTATCGTGAAATATTATTTGCTTGCGCTTCAGGCGAAAAAGAAACTTATTCGTTATGGGGAAGCAGTAGGAAAATTTTGTGAACATTGCCTTTATTATCAACCAGTTCCTGTACATTCGCCAGATTCGCTTAGTTATTAATATTTTCAATGTACTCCGACAAGGTAAGCTGGACGTTCATACGATACAAAGAGCTGCAATTAAAGAATATCATCGACGTCGATATAAATATTTATTTATGACGATGACCGATGTCTTACTCAAATTATTGAAGATTGGCACATTGTATTATCTCATTTATTAGCCTCTGCTCTTCAAATCGAAGAACTATGGTCTTATCCTTGGTGGGTAAAATAGGAGCTAGATTTCTAAGCAATATTTGATTGTATTAAGACTAAACAATTTAATTTACTAAACTCACCCAGATCTCCTTTGACAGTGGTCTAAGGAAACTGAAAGTGTCCGCGAGTTGCTTCGGTGTTTTTGTTTGTAAAACGTGATTGTCCATTGACAGAAATGGTTCGCTGAAATCAACAACTCTTTCTCTTTCCAACGTAACCGCTAAAGGTGCCACAGCCAGATCAGCTTCCTACGAAGTAGAAAACTAATTAAGTATCTATTTTTCATTGCCTCATGCATTGAAAGAAATGATAAATGATTGTATTAATCCAACAAAACCAAGTTGTTATTAAAAGTTCCTAGTATTCATGAAGTCTATAAGTATCATATATATATTTGAATATACTGTCATACGCATTTCAATGTGAAAGCTCTTACTGTTGATAAAAAGCTCTCATACATAATAGAATCCAATCCATAACTCAGCTTCAACATTTTTCGACGTTGATTTTTTAATTGATACGAGATTTTTTTTATAATAGCAGGGTAACTGAAAAATGCTATTGACGAAAACATTAAAAGGAAACAAATTTAAAAAGTGCAAACAATTTATCTTTCAACCTATCGGACACTTTTTAAGGGACCTGCGCTTCATCATCAGCCTATAGACGTCCACTGTTGGATATAGGCCTCCCCAAAGATCCCCACATCGATCGGTCCAGCGGTGCCTGCATCGCCCAACACTGGGAGCCGTCATTTGTAGAAGTTCATGTGGGGGGATTTGGGCCATTTTCCACCACACTGGCCCAATGCGGGTTGGTGGGAGCCAGAGCCTCGTTTGTTGATTAGCAGGGTGCACCACGAGAAGGTGAGATTGGTTTGGGTTCCGTGAGTTGTTTTGCGGGATCCCTTACATCCCCTCACCAGCGGTTAGCGATGAACATACGAGTTTACGGTTGCGATGATGACGATGTTCATGAACAATTGTTACATCTCATATAAATGAGAAATTAGTTGTTCATGATCGCGCGCGAACGTGGTGATGTGATCACCTCGATTCCCAATAATTTAAGCGTTTACTTATCAAACACCTGGTAATTAGGACACGGATCATCTGAAACCTAATAAACTTGTATTCATTAACTTGTCTTCTAATTTGTTTTCATATTGGACATAATGAGTAACATAGACTTACTTCAATTTTGCATTAACTAATAGGAACTTAATTAATATTTCACTTTGATTCCAAGTGTAACTAAAATACCATAATCATCATCATCAGACGATAGACGTCGACTGCTGAACTTAGGCCTCCTCGGGGTAATTTTTTTGAAAGGTTTTTATTGCGGGGATTTTGGGCCGTATTTCACCGCGCTGGCCCAATGCGGGTTTGTATAGGGTGGCGCAAAAGTAATCCTCCTATCAGAAAATGCTATAAATTTTGCCTTGATGTAAAAAAATTAAAAAACCAAATAAAAAAAAATAAAAGAAGAATCAAAGTTTTTCATATTTTTTTTAAATTACAGCCAAAAAACATCGGAAGGTTATTTTTACGCCACCTTGTATACAGGTATACAAGGTATACAAGGTGGCGTAAAAACAACCTTCCGATGTTTTTGGCTGTAATTTAAAAAAAAATATGAAAAACTTTGATTCTTCTCGTGGATTATTTTTATTTGGTCTTTTAATTTTTTTACATCAAGGCAAAATTTATAGCATTTTCTGATAGGAGGATTACTTTTGCGCCACCCTATAGAAACCAGAGCTACGTTTGTTGATTAACAGGTTGCACCACGAGCAGGCGAGATTGGTTTGGGATTCGTGAGTTGATGTGTGGGACCCCTTACACCCCAAAATATGATTATTAAAAAAAATTATATTTGAGTATATATGAAGAAGATTAAAATTCATAATTTCATTTATTCTAGTGTCACCAGCCGTATTTTAATATATGTAACAGGTGCACGTGTAAAAACGCAGATATTAAATTATGCTTAAAATCTGGCACTTCATAAAACATTTCAGAGGGTTGTAAGTAAATTGCAATTTAAAGTATCTTTGTAACCATTTTCGCAATAATATTTGCTGACGCTGTAGAAAATAGAAACTAGAGATACAGATAGCTTATTCACTCTCTACCTAAAGGCCCCTACATAATAGATGGACGGAAATATCGACGCCGGCTGACCGTTTCAATCCTTTGCTGTTAGCATTATAAAGGAATAAGGAAACGGTACGCCTGAAAGAGCTGAACATCGTCTATAAAAGGATAAATGCCGGACATAATTCTACGATAGTAAGGTGGCAGTAAGAGGCAAAATGAGATCTTGAAAATATAACTGTAACATTAAATACAAAGATAACTTAGATATAAGTAGCAGCTGCGTGGTACAAGAAATATAAATGTACAAAAATATCTCATTTAATTATCTAAAGGTAGTTTTTAGATAAATCTCGTTTTAATAAAATACGTTTTTTTTTATGTGAATAGGAATAGGTTCTTCAAACATTTAGTAATGTTAACGTAATTGGTTTTAGTGCGTAGTTTAAACATAATTGATATCTATTTTAAAGGATTAAATTAGAAAAAGCGTACTACGGTGGTGGGGGTGTGTGGGGTACCACATAACAACTCACGAGACAAAAGCCAACGTCACCTGCTCGTGGTGCACCCTGTTAATCAGCAAACGAGGCTCTGGCTCCCATCAACCCGCTTTGGGCCAGTGTGGTGGGAAATGACCCACGTCATCATTGAGGCCCTACAAACGACGGCCTCTGGTGCCCGGCGACGCGAGCAGCGCAGGACCGATCGATATGGGGATCTTTGAGGGAGGCCTATGTCCAGTAGAGGACGTCTATCGGCTGATGATGATGATGGTTTAACTCTGTTTTACCTTCTGTTCTTAAATTTCACCACCAAGAGTAACCTTTTATCGAACTCACTTAAAGTGTAGTAAAACAGCCTATTACGTAGAAATATTGTTCTTTAATCTTTTTGTATGTACATCATCATCATCATCATCATTATCAGCCATTTCGCATCCACCCACTTCCGACCGCTCTGATGATGTCGTCGGTCCATCTGGAGCGAGGGTATCTTATATTTCTGCGACCTGTACGAGGCCTTCACTCTTAGACATTCCTCCCCCATCAGCCGTCATTGACACGACAGACATAGCCGGCCCACTGCCACTTCAGCTTGCAGATTTTGAGAGCTACGTCGACAACTTTAGTACTCCGTCGAATTTCTCCGTTACGGATTTTGTCCGTTAGAGAAATGTCAAGCATAGCTCTCTCCATCGCTCGCTGTGCTACTTTGAACCGGTGGACCAGCCCGGTGGTCAGGTGTCGTGTCTCTGCGCTGTAAGCAAGGTAGTATTTCGGAATATAAATATATTTCCAAGGAAATTTTGTTACAACCCCAATGTAACAATGAATTTTGATAAAATTTCATTATTTATTGGCACCAGTTTAAGAGGATTATCAAAGAGCAACTGCTACGGTCATCTCGTATTTATGGGCCACGCTTTATTTTATTGATAATCAACGGTTTTATGACCTCCAAATAAAAGGTCTTATCAACTTTATTTGCGACTACAGTTTGTATGTACTATTTATTTAAGTAAAATTCCTGTTTCATTACAAAGGGGCGGTTTACGAACATAAAGTCTGCACGTTCATCATCATCATCATTTCAACCAATGGATGTCCACAGCTGGGACATAGGTCTTTTGTAATGTGTTCTCTTATGTGTGTTTGTAAATCTGCACTTAATTAACATGAATTGGAGCGAAGATGCGGTGACGTAGAAACAAGATGAAAATTTCAATATTAAAGACATTAAAGGAAGTAACCAATGTTCGTAATGGTAGCTCAAATATGTCATCATCATCATGATCAGCCGACAGGTGTCGACTGCTAGACATAGGCCTCCCCCAAAGATTTTCACATTGATTGGTTCTGCGCTGCCCTCATCCCGCAACCATAACCAAATCGTGGAACCACCTGGTGGGGGACCTACCAACAATACGTCTTTCGGTATGCGGTCGCTATTCTACGACCTTGGTGCCCTATCGGCTGTCAGTCCTTCGAGCGATGTGTCCTGCCCATTGCCACTTTTTTTTTTTATTTACGTGGGGGAAATGACTACGCATACTCGTTCTTGCTGGGGCGAGGACGGGTTATGTCTGACTTGCAGCAACTAAAACCCCCACGATGTTCCGCCTCATCGCCTGATGACAGGGTCACGGGAATGCATTCGCTCACAACCGCGACCCTGCCGGCGCTGGCCGCTTTCGCAGCCCCATCTCGGGAGGGAGGGACGAACCCTTCTTTTCCAGGGCGCCTCGGAACATCAGCACGCCCCCTCCTCGGCCTCCTGCAGTTGCGCGGGCGACGGGTTCACCCGGACCCGTCGCCCAGAGGCCGCCCATTGCCACTTGAGGCTAGCAATCTTTTGGACTATGTCGGTGAGCTTAGTTCTCCTGCGGATCTCCTCATTTCTGATTCGATCACGCGGAGAAACACCGAGCATAGCCCTACTCAAATACATATTTTATAAAATTAGTACATGTTTTAATATAACAAATGACTAGTGATAAGTCGTTAGTATAAAATTGTCATTTGCAGCAAAGAAGCTGTGGCCCCAAAACAGGGGTTGATGAATCATCATCATTTGAAACAATAGATGAGATTTTAAAAGATTATCATATATTGATCCAAGAATGCGACTGATTGGATGCCATCTCATCATCAGCTGATAGACGTCCACTGTTGGATATAGGCTTCTGCTAAAGATTCCCACTTTGATCGGGTTGGGATTTATATGGAAAGGTTTGGGCCATTTTCCACCACGCTGTCCCAATACGAGTTCGTGGTAGTCAGAGCCTCGTTTGTTGATTAACAGGGTGCACCGCGAGCAGGTGAGGTTGGCTTGGGTCCCGTGAGTTGTTATACGGGAACCCTTACACCCAGTGCCGTCTACATCTACTACTATTCAAAACGATATTCACCAGATCGCATTTAAGTGACGTAGCCCACTTAATATCATTTCAGACACCTAATTATTCAAATTTGTTCCAGAAATTTTTTAATAAACACAAGCGGACTTACCTTTTTAACAACTTCCGTTATTAAATTCGACCAAGCATCGGGGTTACTTTTGCTGCCAATTTTATTCTCCTTTACTAGTCGCAGTTCATCTGTCAAAAAACAACCGAGATTTAGGAGAGATTAATTTTTTTGTTAAGAATGAGATAATGCATTTGCTTAATTTGAGTTAAGACATAATTATCATTAGTGGAAAAAAAATATATTTTTGGTGATAGCTAACAATATTCTAGATCAAGGCCGAATTCTAAAATCATGAAAGAACAAAATCAATCACAATACGTCCTTGTAGTTAGGAAACGAAACCGATACTAAATACGACAGACATACATACAAGACAAACTCATATCCTTCCTCTTTATGTATTGTAGATAAAAAAAAATCGTACATTTTATTTTAAGCCTCTTCGCAATCAGATCAAAGAGGTCTTTGCAAAATCCATGGAACTGTTCCTCCTTTCGGCCGTAATTATTCGTGTCGACCTTGAGCATCATGTAAGGCTCCTGAATTACTGTTGTGATTATGTATGTCTTGTTCGGATCCACTGCTGATGGAGCGTGCAGTTGGATGTACTTCGGCGATACCAACATAAGGCCTTCCTTGTCTGTCCATTTCGCCACCTATTGAAGACAGCATATGTACATTATGTATGTCAATTGGATTATAAATTATCTTTGGTACTAAAACAACTTTGGCCACTACATAATTTGAGATTAACGGTTATGAAAATATTACTATCGTTAAGTAATCATCACCAGCCAATAGACGTCCCCTGCTGGACATAGGCCTCACTCTAAGATCTCCACATCGATCGGTTCTGCGCTGCCCGCATCATGCAGCTTATCGCAAACTTACATGACCTCCGGTACCGTCGGACACCAGGTGCCGTTGTTTGTAGGAATTCATGTAAAGGAGGATTTGGGCCATTTCCCACCGCGCTGGCCCAATGTGGATTGGCGGGAGCCAGAGCCTCGTTTGTTAATTAGCAGGGTGCACCACGAGCAGGTGAGGTTGAATTGGATCCTGTGAGTTAATGTGCGGGAACCCTTACACCCCCGTTAAGTAATACTTATATTGTTTTATATTTATTTCCAGTAGTGTAAATATAATTAATATAGTTTGTATAAAAAAATGCGTTAAAATGACAGCATTAAATATGTAGTAATGGTGCCAATTGAAAAATATGATGGCACAACTTTCGGAAAAGTCGAGTCAGAAACTACGGTAAGTTACAAGTGACCAAGTGCAAGTTGAGGTGAGGTAGTAGTGAAAAATATTTCCACAAAGTAGGTAACCGGTGCGCAAACTTCCGCCGGCTCGCTATGAAGTTTAGGCAATAGGAAATTCTGAAAAATAATTCATATCAGTTACGGCAAACTTTATACCAAAGGAGCGAGTGGAAATGGACTTAACAAAAGAAACGTCTGGCGGCTGTAAAATTTATAAACATAGCCGTTTTGTGTTCTGTCGTAAAATTTATATTTTGGATATCACAATAAAAACGCTTTAAAGTTTATTTCCCTTGTTTAAGGTCCAAGATATGGTATCCGCTCCACCTTATTACGAAGCAAACGGCGGCTCGTGAAAAGTGTATTTACTTAGAAAACATTCAAATTATAACAAATTTAGTTTTGATTCAACTAACACACAACTGTTGTAATAGTAATTTCATTTTAGGTTTTTTTTTTATTTTTCTACCGGCTACCATCTGGTGTTAAGCTACTTAAATATTATCGAAATAAATATCTAAGACACCTCCGAATGTCTTCATAGTAAATATGGAAAGGTGCGAATAATATACAAAAGTTTGAACGGATTTATATAGTATTATTGTTATATATGAAAAATGGTGTAAGGGTTCCCGTGCAACAACTCACAGGATCCAAGCCGACCTTACCTGCTCGTGATACACCATGCTAATCAACAAACGAAGCTCTGGCTCCCACCAACCCGCATTGGGTCAGAGCAGCGTGAAATGGCCCAAATTCCCCCATATGAACCCCTAAAAATGACAACCCCTTGTGCCTCATGGAACCGAAGGCCACGTTGAGTATATGTGGAGATCTTTGGGGGAGACCTATGTCCAGTAGTGGACGTCTAACAGCTGATGAAGATGATGAATATATGATAATAAAGATATAAGTAAATCATTACAAGTCTTTGTCGTGGATAGAAGAAAAAATCTATAAAATACACAACACTCACTTTTTCGTTATTCCAATCTTACCTGTATCATTGCGCTCTCAACAGTCATCTCCACAACTTGCAGACTGAAATTGTGTCTGCGACCATCCTCATTGAATGAAATGTTGCCCGTAAGCCCCTCAATTTCCGTCTGAAACAATGAAACAAGAAACAACTACACATATAACTTTTTAATAGTATATGATAATGTAAATTATATTATCATGTACTACGGCCTATGTCCAGGAGTGGACGCCTATCGGCTGATGATGATGATGATTGATGATAATATAAATTTACATTGTGAATAAGTTACATGAAGCTTACTCTACTGCCGCTGTACTGGATAGAGCTTACATGTACTTTGAGAACTTTGAACGTAACAAAAATTATATAAAGGCAATTACACACTTAAGCTAATTATTAATAATTAATAATTTTACATAAAGTTACCTTTTTTATTAGCCGTGAGATTTTATCGCCTTGTTCGAAAGGAGTCACCCAGCTTCTACCCAGGTTGCAGTCTATTACGTTGGAGGAGTTCACCTGAACTACAGCCCGGCGCAACGCACTTCTGAATGCTTCAGGTTTCTTTTTCATCAGCCTTCCAAGAGCATCCATAAACACTTGTATCCCGTCGTACATAAGTGCGGATTGTGCCTGATTATGGATATTATGAATTATTATTGATAATCCTTATATTTGATGTTATATTTGGATGAAAGGAGACTACATGTGGCCGAGGTGCGAATGCAAAGATGGATATTTGGTATGACGAGGATGGATAAAACAAAAAATTTGTATATTAAAGGAAGTCTGGAAGGTGCTCCAGTGACAGAGAAATTGAGGAGCAAGAGGTTGGCGTGGTACGGGCATGTTATGGGGATGGATGAAAGACGTATAAAAAGATAGTAATGAGAATAAACGTGGATGGTTATAAGGGTAAAGGAAGGCCGAAGAAAGTGTGGATGGATTGTGTGAAAGATGACATGTGTAATAAGAGTGTGAATTCAGATATAACGGCTGATAGAGGGATATTGAAGAGAAGTACATACTGTGCCGACCCCACATAGCTGGGAAAAGGGCAAGAGGAAGAAGAATCCTTATATTTGCAATCATATATACTTAATAACCAAATTCTGTAAATTGGATAAAGAAGACATTGGTTTCAAGATGTTTAATTGGATATGTCATAATTTAATTTTATTGTAGTAGTGTTAATACATTATTAATGATGAAGGATAATTAGCTGGAAATAAAATATCGGTCGCAGAAAGCAATCACGGCTAGACAACATTAAAGAGTGGGCCCATACCATTAGTGCCGCGCACCTGTTCCACTCGGCGCGCAATGGAATGGTATTCGTAGAACTGGTGTCCAATCTCCATTAGTTGGAGGGACACAAGAAGATATTTGCTTTATTCAGGAATTTATCGAATTAGAGCCAGAGTACTCTGAGCAAGCACGCTTCACCAACTTCGGCACCGTTTTACTTAATATTTAGTGCTATTAAAAATGTCTCAAAAAATATCACACCCCTCTCAAATATTTGACATTTGCGACAAGTGACAAATTACTTGAAAAGTTTTTATTACCATCATAAACCACGAGTGAGTTGAGTGAACATCTCATCGCATACGTAATGATGTACGATATATACCCTCCAGCACATTGCCAATTACTCTGAAACAATTCAGCGACCGGAGCGAGGGAGGTTAAATCTAAAAAGGCCGAAGTGCAACTGGAAACGGGTAGATCGTAATATGGGGTAATAATTTATGCCGGGCCCCCCACTTACGGTTTCATTAGGGTGTACGCGAGTTAGTGAAATCTACATAAACGCGTTATTACTCCACCTCGAAATTTTCTTTAAACGGAGCCGTGTTACCCCCTCATCCCTCGCTTCCGCCACGCCAACGACTTTATGTTACGCCTCGGGTTCGTCGTAAAATGTTGTTGTTGCCGAGCATTAAAGAAGATTTATAAATGTGCCCAGCGGCTTTGAGTACGTAGCTCCTTTCTCTTCAATAAGAAATCCTTGGCAATGTCACAATTATTAAAAACGCTGTTCAGACCGAGCGATAATACCATAACTGTCAAATTTCATGATTCTCCAGTTTTATCCTTATAGGAAATAATGAAATAATGAGAATTATTTGATGGACTAAGTAATTAAAAAAAATGACGCAATCGCCATTAATGTCTACTCATGAAGGAGGAATTTCCGTACTCAGTGACAAACTCGAGTCCTTTTTTTAGCTTTGAGATCAACTATCCTTATCGCTCACACCGACTGTCTGAAGGACGATGGCTAGTTGACTGCTTTGCCAACGTCCCAAGACACATACGTCCCACGACACAGCACAGCGTTACAAAAACAGTAAATCCAACTTAACCAATTAAACCAATCAATTTAAATGACAGTGGGCAGGGCATATCGCTTCAATGAAGGACGGCCGATGGGGCAATAAGGTCCTCGAGTGATGCCCACGTACCAGTAGACGTAGTGTTGGGTGACCTCCCACAAGGTCGACCGACGACCAGGTGAGAATCGCGAGACCGATCAATGCAGAGATCTATCGACTATGTCCAGCAGCGGACGTCTATCCACTGATGATGATGATGAATTAAACCAAAAGGCAAAAGTTTCATGGAACCAGAGGCATCATTTAGTGGGTTGTACTACTCAACGAATCCCTAGAAGGATAAACTAAGATAACCATGAGGGTTATTAAAGATATACTTTTGCAAGTACATCCTTTTGTTGTCTTTAAAATCTTTACCTTCCGGTATTTCATGTTTAATTGTCTTCACCTGAACAATTTACAACCCTCACTCAATTGCGTATACAAGTATGTGTGTGTGAACTACAGCTTCGTATTAATATAACTCATAGCGCGTTACATTGTATAATTGTCTCGCTGCTTACCTGAAACCCGCGGCACGGAGAGGGGCGAGAATGTAGCTAATAATATTATGAAGGAATTCTAATAACGTAAATTCGCAACATCCAATCGGTTCGTGATATATTATAATATAATGAGCGTTAAGACAAAATTACCGCTTGATTTGAACGCTCATGCGTCGTAAGCAATTTCTCCATGATATTAATTTTGTTTTGTTTGTATGTGCGTTTCGGTCCTCATTCTGCTTCCAATGATAGGAAACATCGTGAAGAAACCATCATGTTTCAGCAACATTTTCATTAGTTTTCAGTGTCATTCATAATCAGTTTCTAAATCGGGTTCGATTCCTTACAAAAACATTTCAGTTAGTAATCTATGTCGATACCTATTTTGTATGTACTCGTATTACAAGCAGAGGAAATCCATGTAACAATTACTGATAAACTGTAACACGCCCTGAAGGATACCTTCAGTGCACGTTACCTTATAAATTATGCGATATGCTCCGTACTCCTTTATCCAAAAAAAAAATACAATTTAATTATCGCTCCTTATCTCTTTCGCCCGTTGCGATGGCAGCCTCACCGCTGGAATTTAATAAGTGTCAGGTGAAATGTGAATATCTTGCGCTATTTTGATCTACCGTCGATACGAGATATTCCTTTCGAGGTGCACGGTCTGGAAGAACAGGACGAGGACAGGGGATCGATGGCCTAGTGGTAGCGAGTTTAAAATCAGTGGAGATTTCTTAGACATAGAATCCTAGAATATTTAGTTCTTTACGTCCCTCTTCTGTGCCTAAGAAAGTAAGTTATTTTGTCTGCTTTATTTTTTTTTTAATCGATTATCATTCTGGCAACGAAAGCATGATTCAGGGATTGATAGTGGCACAGTATATATTATAATATTGTTATCTATTTCTATAAACCTATCATTATCGTCATCATCGGTCAAATCTCCAGATCCATCGGTCCTACGCTGCGTACATCCTGCGACCTTCAACAGTCAGCATAGCCTCCGCTGTCGCCGGACACTAGGAGCCGTCGTTGTAGGGTTTCGTGTGGGGGTAAAATTGTTTATGCAATGCTAATTGCATTAGATCTATTGTATCAGTTTAAAAATTGTTTCGGCTAAAGTTCTCAATGCGAACAGCGAAGGATTGGAACAGCGTAGGAATATTTAACAGAAGAGTGAATAGACTTCTACACTAGGGAGCTTTACTACCAGATACTACATCACCGTTTACCATCAGGTAGTATCATAGACAAGCGCGAATTTTAAAAAATAATAAAGTTCTATATTGATGTAACAATTGGTTTATGCGTGAACTATAAGAACACCCATTTCTATTAATTTATTTAGAGATGAGCTATCGCAATTGATAATAATCCTTAAACCCTCGGCGCAAAGCTTTGAATCGCTTGTGATTTATTTACACTTAAGTCATTTTTGTCGTTCTAAATATTTTAACGAAGATAATAGAACTTAAACGTTTAACTTAATAGTAAAGTTGAAATTTAAAGGTGTAAGGGGTCGAGCATAACAACTCAAGGGATCCAAGCCAATCAAACCTGCCCGTGATGCACCCTGCTAATCAACTAACGAGGCTCTGGCTTCCACCAATCTGTATTGGGCCAGCGTGGTAAGAAAAAGCCCAAATCACACGATTCTTTACAAACGACGATCCTTACTGCCTGGCGGTTTTGCGAGTAGCACTGGATCAATCGATGTGGAGATCGTAGGGAGAGGCCTATGTCCAGCAGTGGACGTCTAGTGGCTGATGATGATGATGATGATGAAAGTTGAAAGTTAACTGTGTCTTAAACATTATTAGATGAATAACAAACAATACAATGTACATATACAGCAATTTTTATAAAAATTTCTGTTTGTTTATAACTTTAGCTGTTTGTAACATTTTTTAAACGAAAGTTTTAAGTTACACGCATCCATTTTTTTAGTTTAAAAACGTGCGATCAAAATTCCACCCCAATTGCGAATTTAACCCGCTATCTCAATATTTTGAGTTCGTGCTTTGCGAGTCAAAAGGTTTTTATTTGCCCTTGATATTTTTCTCACATTCTCTACCTATCGAAATGCGATTGGGATAATATCGCTAAACCTTTCCAACCAAGATATTTATTTTCTCAAGGTATACATAAAATAGACTTCTGGCTTTATATAAAGTGATAAACCGAGGAGAAAATATTAAAGAAGTATAAGATGAATCTAGTATATATTTACAATGTCTTGGATGAGACGGTTGAAAATAATTCACTGATATCCCCAAGATAAAAATTGTCACACTAACTATTAACAGTTATCTAACTTTTGCTGTATCTTTTGTCTGCTCTGGTTAGTCTTATCATCTTACTATAGCAGTATCCTGTTTGGACATTAAAATAATAAAGCAACCCTCCCATTTACAATAGTATTCCACTCGGCTATTATGAAACTGTACGATAATATATATGAAAAGCGAGCGAATGTTCAGAAATGTTGTTTTCATTTTTATTTTGTAGCAGTTGATTTGATAGTTACATGGAAAAACTGATGAAAGAATTTCAATGCCCTTTTTCGCTGGCTTCGCAAAAAGTAATTTTATTTCACATGATAGTTATGAACCGAAAGGTGGAAAGCTCTGTAGTGAGGTAATGAACACCATGAAGAAACTACCGAGCTTTCGGAGCTTGCTACCTAGGCTGACTACCACATACCTCAAATATATCTCTATAACAGCTATTGTGTTGTAGCAATCATTATTAGGTCATAATGGTGAAAATAATCATTATACAAAATCATCATACAAAGCAATTCAACACTACAATGTTGCTCATATGTTTCCGGTTGCGGAACTTCCAATATGGTATTTGTATTAGAAGTTAAGTTACCACGTCATTCTTTCTAGATCTCAGCACGTTGTTATTTGGTCTTATAGGCAGTAGTCGAACAAAAAAACTACTCAAGGACTCCCTTTTCTAATAACTAGAAATATATTTGATTTTTTTTTATGGTACTTTCATCCTTGTTTTGTATAAATTAAAGTCTACTTACCAGGCCTATATTAAAGCACTATCCTTTAACCTATGATTCAATGACATTGTTAAATTTTTATTTATTCTTTTTGGTTTAAAGCGGCTCGTAATAAGGACACCGTAAGGATTCGTGTTGGGGGTTGGGGTCCGATGTGAAGTATGTATGCAAATTGGAAACCAATATGACGGAAGTCGGAACCGACTGCACGCAATTTAAATGCTGGTTTTATTACTATTGACCAAATGAAGTGTCGACTTAAGTCTATCGGACTGAGGCTCACTCATTTACTTATTTAACTTACTCATTACACTTATTAAACTGCCAGCGTCAGGCACCGCTGGAGGATTACGGATTAACGGTATCAGAGCACTTACCGATATGGTCCCATTGAACCGAGGGTCCATTCTTCGTAAGCCGTCCATGAAATCGCGCACGATCTTGCGGGAATGATCCATAATTCGAAAGCCTGTTACATTTACAGCTCCGTATTCGGTAACTTCCTTTTCCCAGTGGTCGTCCATCACCTGTTAATTGAATATTTTTGATGATTTACAAGTATTTTAGGGTTGTTTAATACATTATTTTATCAAAGGTTTCAAAATAGAGCCTAGGTTTATCGAGGTGCGGAAACATACACAGTCAAACCTGGTAGACTTAATCCTGAAGATAGTTTACTAATAAAGACTATAACCGCTAAAATAGCAAATGAAACCACATAGCACTGTTAGTATGAAATTGATGCATACGTGGTAGGTACCAGAATATTTACAGTTCTAGTCAGTCCAAGAGTTAATCCTACGTTCTTGTTTGGTGCAACCTATAAACGATCGACGAGTGAGATCGGCGCGAACCGGTACAGCGCGTCCGACGTCACACAGGATCGGTCCGGTCAAACGAAAAATAGCAGCGCTTACCAAACCACTGAGCATGTAGTGATAGGTCCTGCGGCCCAGCTGCACTTTTCGAACATGCTCCACCAGTATTCTTTTAGCGTTTTTCGCATTGCAATCGAGCACTATGCGCTTATTGCTCCATCGGTCGCACTGCTCCAAAGCTAACAGAAATTCCATTGCATCCGAAGCGTTTTTAATTCGCTTCACCAGCGAGATTTGAAACGTTGTCCGTCCCGGTTGCATCGTCTGGTACAGTTGCTGCAGCCGAAGCAAACCTTATGGGGGAAACAGATATTATTGTATCATTAGTAGTGCAAGTGTGGGGTAGTGGAGTGTAAAGGGTCCCGCATAACAACTGAAGAGACCCAAGCACACCTGCTCGTGGTGCACCCTGCTAATCGACAAACGAGGCTCTGGCTTTCACCAACCCGCATTGGGCCAGCGTGGTGAGAAAAAGTCCAAATCCTCTCAACATGAACCTCTACAGACGACGACCCCTAGTGCCCGGCAGTTTTGCGAGCAGCACAGGATCAATCGATGTGGAGATCTTTCGAGGAGGCTTATGTCCAGCAGTGGACAACTAGCGGCTGATGATGATGATTAGTAGTGCAAACATCTATGAATACATTGTCTATTTATACTTGTACGAAGTTTGAAGGTGTGTAAATTGTAATAGAGATTTGCAGCGTATAAAAACAAAGATATCAGTGCGATGTATTGATTAAAGTAAACTAAAAAAAAACCTTTCAATGACATCGGTATGAAAATTTTTATGCCGCTGTATTTTCCCACTCTCCTATACCAATTCGAGTCCACGCGAATTTTATCGAATTAAACGCCCCATATAAAACAAGCCAAACGAAAAAAAGGACAAAGCGGCCACGGAAAAGGCAAAAAAATACTCTTCGGCTCGGCTCGTAAGGGGGTGCCGAGTGGGAGGGCAGGGGTTGGTTCAGTCGCCGGGCTGTTATAATATAACTGTCTAATGAAACGGATAAAATACGAAATATGGTCCGTTCGCGAATGTTACCACGGCATGAGCGCCATTCGGTGCAGATAGTTTTTATATACGGGCACAGTGTAATGGGTTCCGTGCAGCGCTTCTACGCACAAACTACGTACAGCCTTCAACAGCTAGATGAGCAGGAACATGAAAAAAGTACACTAAAAGAACAATATACACCAAGTAAAGATATTTCTATTAACAATACAACACCATACAATTGTAAACGATATTAAACAACAAAGGTTTGCCCTTTTTGTGGTAAGAATCTGGTGTACCTAGGAACCTGATTATGGTCGGAGTTAACAAGCAACCATCAGACATGAACATGTAGCATAAGAAGTGTTATACCTTTAAGTGGTATTAGTTTAGATGATTACATGAATGAGATAGTACTTAACTTCTATTTCACATGATGTAATGGGGCAGAAGATTTAGACTCGTATACTCGTACGATTACTGGAAATGGTATATTGATGGTGTGAAGGTCGCGGCTCCAGTCAAGTGGTATCGCAGTGATCAAAGCAGGTGGTGGAATTACCGGTGTAACGAGACTTAACATCTTTTGTCTGAAGGCGACGAGCGCAATGTGGTTCAATGAATATCATCCTAATTAGTGCTACGTTTTTGTGGGCAAGGGTATCATTTACCATCAGGTGAACGTCTGCTGATCTTATCGCTTCGTCGGATAAAAAAAAATGCGTTTAGCCACAGAGGAAGTCAATTTTTTACGAGTGTAGGCCAAATGTTTTGCCGGTTATGTTTTGGCTAGTCAAAGATTGTTATACTTCTTTACTAATAGTTACACAGGAAGTGATCTTTCATTTATAAATAAGTCATAAATATCATTAAATAATTGTAAAACATATATTTTTAATTAGGGTACTTTGAAAATTTTTCTAATGAGTACAATATTGAATATGTTAAGCTAAAAGCTTTCAAATCTGACCTTAAACGGTATCCTATTTGGCGCGGGGTTTGTTTGTATACCTTGTATACCTTGTATACAATGTGGCGCAAAAGTAACCTTCCGATGTTTTTTGGCTGTAATTTAAAAAAAAATGAAAAACTTTGATTCTTCTTGTGGATTATTTTTATTTGATCTTTTAATTTTTTTACATCAAGGCAAAATTTATAGCATTTTCTGATAGGAGGATTACTTTTGCGCCACCCTATATAAGTACTAAGTCATACTCTAACCAGCCCTGTAGTCTCGGGCTAGTAAGAATAGGACTAAGGTAAGCCCTGCCTGTCTTAACAGACGACTAACGACTCAACGAGCGAACCTGAATGGTTCGGGGTTGGTGAAACAGCCTAGGAGGTATTTTTTTTTTTTATTAGTTCACCCACGCGTGTTGTGGGTCATTGCCTTTTATTTACCGTCTCTTTATATTATATATCTAAATTCCTAATTATCATCTTTCATTCTATTCATCTTTTGTTCTCTACTTATCTTTCATACTTTTTCTTCTCTATTATTCTACATTCCATTTCCTTTTTTCATTCATCCTCTCTGTCTGAAGTGGAGACCGCCTCTTTGTTGTATTTCTGGAGGGAGGGGGCAGATCCTGAAAAGCCTAGGAGGGTTAGGCTCCTCCTAAGAGACGTGTTAACACAAAGTATAGAGGAGCACCGGTGTGTTCTATAAGAGAACCCGAATCCTCTGCGTGTGTACTGATGCAGACCACCGAGCGGGGTTTTCAGAAGAATCTCACATAACCCTGCCTTCCCCTCAGAAGCAGGGTATCTTTCGAAGATTTCCCCCCGAAACCAAAAAAAAAGTTAATACTCTAACAGGGAATGTCCTTAACAACCTTTGAGAGGGTATTTTAATAGTAAGACGGGAACATCAAAAAGGTACCCGGGTAATGCTCGGGTTTACCGTTCAGCATTGAAACTGGAGACGGCTCGCATGAAACCGTAGCACCGGCCATATAAAGTTACTGAGTAATTAATATTCGTGATAGTTTAGATCTAACTTAGATCGATTCTAGCTCGCAATAGAACTACTTCACACAACTTGGTTATATTGCGTGCACGTCGTCCGTTATGAAATTTCAACTGTTTGAATTATGTTTGCGTACCCCGGCTGTAAGGATTCTCGCATAACAACTCACGGGACCCAAGCCAACCTCACCGGTTCGTGGTGTGCAGGCCATGCTGGCTATTCGTAGAGATCTTTGGGAGAACCCTATGTCCAGCAGACAGACAGATTAGTTTCCAAAAGCGTGAAATGTATATACGTTGCGTGGTGGATAGCAGCGATGCATATTTAAGCAGTGAAAGCGCTCGTTGCGGTTCAGTACCCCGGTGGAGTTGTTTGAATGCATCAAGCGCTATAACATGTGAAAGCTTTTTTTTCATGAAAAAGCGCTGGCGCCGTACCTTTACAATTTTTTCCGTGTATCGCTCCCGTCGGACTTTTATGTGATTAATTAAATATTCGAAACTAAAAGCATTCAAAACTTCATCAATATTTTTTCAAAGATACGTACCGAAGTGGATTTTTGTTGTTAGGCCTCCATTTACTCTCTCTCGTTACCCTCTAGAAGCATCGAGGTTGTGGTTTGCGAATCATACAGTGTTATTCGGAAATATGCTTTTGACGTCTTGTTATACACTTATCAAGGAACTGCGTAACGAGTTTAGAAAACATTCTACTGCGGTCGAAGGTTGTTACAAAAGCGAAAAAGGTATTTGATGAAAGGGTCCTTCGGGATATGGGACGATTTGTCAAAATACTGTGATGAAAAAAAAGAAATACTCAGCTTGTATTTGTTATATAAACATTTATGAGGGCGTCTTGTTATAATACCCCAAACAATACAATCCTCCCCGTGTTAGATTTCAATTATGTTTTTTAGTAACCTCATATTTTCTGTTATACTATGTCCTTTAATTCTGCTAACAACTATTACTGTGATTGCAAAAGTTTTAGTAAGTTTTTAATTACAAAAATTTAATAGAGCATTAACACATGTGCAGTTACAGTATGGACCTTCAATAATTTTTTTTAAATGCTTCAAAAAACCAGTAGATTTACACATGCATAAAATAATACTCATACCTTTGCAAAATAGTATGGACAATATCATTAATGAATCAAATTATTTTTTATCTCTTTATATCAGTAGTTTTGATGGTGTAACGTTTCATCCGCTTAAGCCCCGGGTTCGTATCCAATTCGCATAGTTACAATGTTAAGAGATAAATGTGCGGTGGTGGATGCGGTGAAAGTTTTGTCTCCTCCCGGACTATTCGCAGCATGTGCCGCGCCTGAACTCGTGACCCCTGAGGTTTTCGACTGTCACCGACCGACTAATGACCCGTGACGTCAGCTGGGACCTTTATGTATCAACATCTATTATAAACTTGTCGAATATGAAAACGACCCTTTTCGAATAAGCCATTCCAACTTAACCTTGAATACCTAACCTTTTATAAAAACATTATGCTGATTAGATATCTTTAAGAGTACATCGATAGATGTTGAACATGAGATCTACATTTCCAATAAGAAAGAGAAAGTAAAGCCTCAGTTTCACCATAGTGATATGATGTGAGATCTAAGAAGATATGGGGAGCCAGAATACAGCAATGTGCTTATGACGGAAGAGAGACTACATAAAGAACTTAACAATAAAGTGGAGAACAAGAGCAGATGGCGGATAAAGTATACGCATCAGTGATAGTGGTGATGAGAGATAAGTGGTCCACCGAACTGAATGCCAAATATATAACGTATGTAGTGTGAGTCGTTAAGATAGCTATCACCGTGATGCTCATTTCTACACCAAACAGTACTGTGCAAATGTTATCTTTGTCCTGTTCGGAGTGGCTGTAGCTAATTTAGTTACTGGGCTAACGAAACTTGACACAAATTTATCTTTAAAAGCAGAAAGTATTAAAGGAATCTGCAAGCTTATGAATTAGTTTGAGTTATTATAGAGTGAGCATATCAATAGTTATCTTCTGTAATGTAAACGATGATATGAAGCGAAAGTAAATAATTCTTTTCCCAGTCAAAATAAATAACAATCGATGTCGATAGATACTAACCTGTTAACCAAGGGATTCCAAGGAATTATTTTTTTTCAATGACGTATTTATATATCGTATCTATACTCCTTATTATGTATTTATACGTCTCGCTCAGTTAACAGGTTAACAAGGGTTAGGAAGACCGTTAAAAAAACTATTAAATCATTGTTCTTTCATCCTTTCATATAAAACATTGCATTACTTATCAGAAAGTGAATGTCATCGTTCGTTGTTGTTTATTTCATGATTGTCTATCCTAACACTCCAGGTTTAAGGCGCTGGATCCGCTAGAGATTTCGCTGTAAACGTTGCATCTAAATTCGTAAACAGTGGAACCATAATAAATGCGCTTTAACGATTTTTGGGTAAGTCTGATTAGCTCCCCACCATGACGAAGTGCTCCGCTTCAAACCGCAACACAATAATATATTCTCGCGACATTTTAACCGGCTGTTCACGGCAACGCGCTGCGGCTGAACGACGGACTAACCAGCGGATGCTGTGCATTAGCCGAGTTATTTCGCTAATCTATCACGTAACAACCTCTAGTAACTATGCCTACTGAACATACTTTTAACTGTTATCATATAAAAATCAAGTTAACCCAAGCTATGTTTTTTGGAAAACAACCTCACTCTCATATGATGTTAACTGACAATGATGATGGTGAAGAATAAACTGACTTTCAAAGGTCAAAAGTTACAACACTACAATGTTTTTATAGTAACAGATTCAAAATAAAAGGATAGTAGCAATTAAAATAAAATCATATAGATTAAAAAAAATCTACCACTGAACAAACTCCCCATAGGACTATTAGCTCCGGAATGGAATCTGTGTCCTATGTATCATAAGGGCAAGTGATGAGCCGCTTAGATGCAGCGACTGTATAAATATTAGGTTTTAAATAAATTTTGGATTAAAATGACGAAACTATATATAGTACATTTTATGGATTTAACCTAATTTAATACCTGACAAGCGCGAGTGTGCTCGAACCGAGTGTGCGAAAGTTAATTAAAGCTCTATCGGCGTACTTCATGGACGGCATAATCATCGTCATTGTCACTCAAACTAATGAGTGTCCTGTCATTGCGTTAAACTACAAATATTATATACACAAAACCGGTGTAGGGCCCTTATGGCACAAAGTCGCTTACGTGGAAAGCATCGTAGCCCTGTAGCGTCGGGCTATTAAGAATAGGACTAAGGTATTCCCTGCCCGTCGTACAAGGCCACTAAAATGGTCCTCGGGTTCGTGGGCGTTGAGGGTGTGGTAGCCTTAGGAAGACGGTAAAATGGTGGTCTTGTATTTGCCGTAGCACAGCGTAGGTGCTAAGGAGGGCTTTGCCCTTCCGTGGGATGTTTTAGCCAGAATGCAAGGGAGCACCGGTGCGTTCCGTAAGAAATCCCGGAGCACCTCCTAATGCACTTAGCGAGACCGCCAAGCGGGTTTTAGTTGGTAAAAGCCCCACATAACCTTGTCTTCGCCCCCAGAAACAAGGTACCTTTTAAGATTTCCCCCGCGATAAAATTAAAAGAAGAAAAGGTGGAAACCATCACAGCAATACATAAAGGTGTTGTATATTTTTGTTTCCCGGGCTATGAGATAATATAATTTGAATGGAACAGCCGGGAAATCCCGCATGGTTCCCTTTATAACAACCGATAGTATCGGTAACGGAAACCCTATTAACAAAGTGTCCATGTCATCCTGTCTATCGTTTCCCTTTGGAATGGAACCAAATGGGTTTCAGTCGGATCGGGTCGAGGCGCTGCGGGCAAATTTACATTGTAACTAAAAAAATCTAAAAAAAAAAAAACAATTTATCTATTTAACATGTTAGTTACGTGTAAAAGTTCACTTAGCTTACGTGGGCACTAAGATACCTAGTCACCTAAGCTACTAAATCATACTCAAAGTTAAAGTTCGTTATCGTACCCTCTTATCATAGGATCTACCAAGAGATTAAGGGGTTTATCTTTTTTGTTACGAAAGCGCTTAATCTTAATTAAATTGTTATTAATCTTTTCGCATTTAAATTCATTAATGGGTAAATTACACCCTTTTGGTAATTTGTCAAAGAAATTATGGAACTTAACAGGGGGCGCGGTAGTTTGTTTTAACAATGTGAAGGTTGTAATTTTTATTAACATATAGGAAGCAGTTCGACGTTAAATGAGTAAGTAATTCAGACATAATTCAAGTGCTGGAAAATGCTTCATTACGTACATCGAGGTAGCGCCCACTGGGTAGATAGTGTGAATGTCCCCATGTGAAGATCAACACGATAGAACCGTGTCCCGATGTGGTCCCATGATTGAAAAATACTTCTGAGTTTTTTCAACAGTTACGATGTTAAAAGTGTTCACGGTGAACTCTTTGTAACATAAAAGCGGATAACGTCGACTGTTGATTACATCTCACATCCGGCTAAGCCGCGATTGGAAATAGATTATTGAGCTGGAAGCGAGGAGTGGTTCGTTTGGATACGATAAATGAAAAACTCTCCGTCCGTTGATTAGCCGTATCGACTTTTCTATCGGTTTGTGTACACTGCGCTGTCTGCGTGTCGCCGCCTCTCCATCCTCAACAATTTCGTTTGATAGGATCCTATTGTTCTTTTTCCTTCAACCCTCTATATTCTCATATTCCCGCTTATAGGATACAAATTGGATTAGAAATACTCCGATCTTGGTGTGTTGCTGAAATTGATTTTAGGTAAGCGGAACGTTTTCTGTGCGCGTTACTGACAAATACAATTACTATATTTTGGGGTTAAAAGAAAAAAATGAGAAACAGTCCCAACTTTATTCTTTTTACGTTCTAACTTATTTAAACATGATTATTACGAATAATTTCATTATGGCGGTGAAATTTTTTAAATACAATAAAAACTATGAAAAAGAGCTTCATCACAATTTATATCAGAGACGTTGAAATACAATGACTGTGGCGCGATGTATAGATCCTTAAAACTTTCATATTCTTCATCGTGCAGAGGTTGGTAATAAAGTTGCTGGGGCAAATAACATACTGGTCAAAGAAGCTGTTTAAAATATTTCTATAATATATCTGACATTATTTAAGTTACATTTTAGGTACGCATGGCTCGTTTCTGATGCTTTTTAGCAAGGTGAGGTTACTGCTCTCTTCTTAATTGAAGAATGGTGTAGCTTTTATAATTAACAAGCTTAAAAAGCATTATGACTTATGATTACAAGCGATGACCGAAATATGGCAGTATGTAAATAACCTAACAAGGTCGGAAAGTTTCCCTTAGCTCGTGTGTTAGTTAAACGACCTCTTTTTGATATCGGATGCCTCCTCCCGATGAGGCGGAGATATTTTCGCAGCATACCATGAGTTCCGGAGGGAAGTTGACGTTACATAATGGATTTATACCCAATAAAATATCCTTCGTCAAGGGTCGGAAAATGTGGCTCGCGAACCGCATACCCATGGGGACCTCTTAGATCCGACGCTTTCAGGAAATATTTAGAGATTATACAAAATTTTATTTACTAACGCGGTTTTTAGGATAAGTCTAAACATCTTTGAATCGTAACCCTACAAAAGCTATTGCAGTAATTAGTAAAACCAATTGTGCTTTTTCGGAGGCCATCGTCTGTATCATTTAATATTATCTTTTTCAATATACCTATCTTTTCCTAATTATGATATAAGTATTATTTTATGTACTATTATAAAATTAAATGTAGGTACATATTTACTAAATGCAAGCAAGAATATGTAATTTTCATCTCAAGTTTTTTTAGTAAATCTCTCTACATATTAACAATCAAATTCAACTTGGTTCGTCAAGAATTTTTGTATGACGAGCATGCCATCCATTGTCCTCGTTTATCTCCCATGTCTTTATTGTCACATTAAGGATTAATTCTAAGGACTTAATGTGGTCCATATATGTACCAAAGAGAGGCATCAGCGTTTTCCATTATTTTGTCACCGATTCCTCGTCAACAAGAATATCCCAGTCATTGTTGACAATGCTCCTAACTATCGTAGGGTCTACCGCATTAGTTTAAATAAAGATATTTAGATATTTAACTGGCTATCAGTTATATTTACCGCTACTTAATATATACATCTAGCTGAATTTCTGAGCACGAGTTAAATTTCATTTCCTTAAGTTGAAAACTTCCAAAGGATGAAACATCTATAACTCGTTGAACTCAATTATGCCTTTGAAATGTAACTTATCGAAGTTTTAATTCAATTAATAAATCAAAGTGGAACAGGACCTTTTTATTCACCTCCCGCATTCATCCTGCTCATGATGCCTGTAATTATACCTTTGGCTTTTATTGGATTTATTCGAAAATTTTAATTGCTTCCAAAACTCTTACGGCTTTCTTAAATAAGAACTCCAACATTTTCTAAAAACCTTTTATATCTTAAACTTAAAAGATACCTTCATTGGATTCTTATTCCATGAATTAAGTTTTTGTTAAGGTAAGACGGTATAGAGCTAATGAAGTCAAGAAAGAATAATAATTAGAGTGATCTTCTTCTTAAAGTGATTCTCCGACTAGTGAAGGTTGGCGATCAGCGTGATACAGTCCTTTCCGTCTCTGCTTCGGCGGGACAATTAGAGTGATACTTTACTGTAATATTTTACAGTTAAACATCAAACTTAACATTTTGATTTCGATATGATGCCATTATCAATACAAAAAAAAATATCAGAGTCAAGCAGGACGAGTCTATTCAACCGTAAGAGCACCCAAGTTATTTATTTGTACAAAATCTCCACTGCGATCTGTAACCGCACCTCATACTATGTGGATCAGAACTATTACCAGGAATTCCTGCAATTCAACCGTGGAGCCGTGGTGCAGCTGCTGAATGTATAGAGAAAGCATACCTACGGGTATAATCGTAGAGTTTAATTTGTAATTGAATACCGCTCTTCAGCTTTCACTTAAATGAACTTCCATTTAGTCGGATGGTTCGTTTGTGTTGGCTACATCTGTTAAAAGTTAACAATTCATTCAGGGCTGAATATCATTTGGTATATTGCACGGCTGTTCCATTACATGGACGTATCGCGTATGATAATAAAGGGGACGGTATCTTATCTGCGATGCATTGGAATCCGATTTATTCGACGTATTACCATAAAGAGTAGCGAGATGAAGTAGCGCGGAGGCTGAAATGCACCCCGTATAATGGATTCGGATTCATGAAGAATGTTTATTATTTATTTATAGCGACAAAAAGTGCGATTTCAAAACTTTCTCATTGTTCTCGGTAAATTATTATCGGTCGTTAATAATGAAAAAGTCGGAAAGTTTCGACTGTAATGTCAACGGAAGTAAATATTTTATGCGGATTGAAAGAAAAAAAATATATTGCTATCGTTACTTGAACGATTGGACTTTCGCCATAAAACGTCATTATATTTTTACAGTTGACAACTTGATCTCGATTTCACATGATGTAAAGTTGCATTGAGTCCCGTGGTAAGAATACTCCGTCTCTGATACTAGTAAGTTGAGTTAAGTATTATTAACATTACTATAAGTTTGTACAACACCAACAAAGGTATTCTTATGGCCTTCAGGAATCAAAACGAGAACTTTTACCGAGGTATACCGCCAGGAAGGCCAAAATAAGGATACGGTACAGGAACACAGCGCACATGTTATTGTTAGTTTCGCCAAAAATATATCGTAATGTTATGAAAAATTACATATATACGTCGACCGTTTATCGAGTGATAAATGGCTCAAGATATGGCCATGGATGCAAGCTATGTAAGAAAGCTGTATCGAAGTACAAACACTACGATAGCCCCCATCTTAAAAAAACTTTGAGGTTCAAAGATGCTGCAACTGCAGTGCGGCCAAGTTCGGACAAGTAAAACATAACGTATTTAACGCTGAGTGTGCAGTGTGCAGAAATTGGAAAGCACTTGCCAGAGCAAAAATATATATTGTTGATATAGTTGACAATGGCTTACGAGTAGACGTGCCCATCGGAGTAAATGTACTCGCCCAAGCTACAAAAGAAGCAGTTGACTACGGAAGAACTAATGATACAGTCAATCAACAGGAACATGGCTTTAACACTTGTCCAGGAACCTTACGTGGTAAAAAATAATTATCGCAGTGCGAGAATTTCCCCGAGCACTAGCGTTGCAGACGATGAAACTCACTGACAACAACATCCGAATTAGTGCTTGGGAAATTGCCGTGGTGTCCTTTTACATCGAATCAGACAATGTCATAGTGACGTACCTGGACCGGCTAAAGAACAGCTGCAGTAGATTATTTATCACGAGACTACTAATAGGAGACGAATGTAATGGTAAATGTGCCAGTCCTTGACCCACCACACGCACGGGAAACAATTTGAAAAAAAAAATGGTAAGAGTGCTTGGTGGATGGGATATATGTAGGAAGACGCATCAGACATGATATGGTATGTGGGTAGATGCATCCGATATGGGAGTTCAATAAATCATTTTGATCCGACGTGATTTGTGTCTCACTTATAAATTCAATACATTACAGTAAGCAAGCCAAGCACCATAAACGTCCTCAGAGGTGTTGAGGTGTCCGGAGCCCTGGATTAATCCAAGCTCCACGTATTAAATCCAGGAGATGCACCCAAATACGACACCGTGAGAGGTAATAGGATGATCACAAGTCACATAGACATAACGGCGTGTACCGACGATCTCGTTGACATGGCTCACTCCATCCTCTTGCCGTGGTGGCCAGGGAGTGTTAGTGGCGTGTCTCTGCCCAGAGCAAAGATAAGTCCTTATTCTAGGTGTTCACACGGGCGTTCCTAACAATGAGTATGCTGTTGAATTAGCCAAGCTAGTTGCTCTTAACAGCAAAAGAAAACCAGTTTACGACCAGTGCCCTGTATCATATTTTAAAAGTTTGCTTTGAGAAGCCTCAGTTGTCAGATGGAGTGCCGAATATGGTCATGGTAGCACCGCGTGTATCACCAAAATATTTTTTCCGAACGCAGCAGAGGCATATCAACTATTACGGAAGGTGCGATCAGCTGGGTAGATAACCCAAACGTTTTCTGGCCACGGCGGATTCTCTAAATACTTGAACCGTTTCAAGAATGCAGCTAATCTACAAGTCATAATAAAAAAATATTTAGTAGTAACTTAAAAGTAGTTTAAAAATATGTAAGATAGTAAACAAAAGAAATAAGGATAAGTAAATATTACTTTGTACGTATGTATATAATAATATTCAATGCAATATTAGATAATATAACCGTTTATATATACATATGTAACGTAAAAAAAATAGAAATATTGTTTCATATTAAACATATGAACATTATTATAATAAAATTTAAAACAAATAGCTTATCTTATATATATATATATATATATATATATATATTATCTTATTTATATATATATATTAGCTTTATCGGTTCATTGATTCATAACGCACTCGTATTGATTTCGTCGAATAAAATTATATTCCGCATTTAAAATGATTATTGTTCCTCACAACAAAAGCTCAAAGTAAATAAGCTCTTCAAAAGTCTATAATCACTAATTATGTCGTATATCCTCGTGTAGATTAATCGAGTCGAAGTTCAGAACGAGAATGAGTCATGGGCTCGCCGAGCGCTTACATATACGTGGTCGTCTGCCGACCGCTCCAGAAGTTTCCAGAGGACTCGCCTTCCTGGTGCAGTACAGATTAATTATTAGCGATGAGTCATATTTAATTCTCAACTCGCTGCCGGATACCTGACCAGCAGCAGGTCGCTCTAGAATTTTCTAGTGCTACCTGCTTTCGTCGCGACATAATGTTGAAAATATATAAAAGTCGTTGGTCTCAAGTGTCTCGTGCTAAATTTTGACCCGTGCATACTGTCGCATATAAACATTGTCGAACTGAAAATTAAATATATTTTAAAACATTCGCTACAGTACCTAAAGAACAAGCGAATTGATTTTATTTTTGCAGGCGAATATCCTAAGAGCAAATATCCTCTCTGCCGTCAAAGGAACAAATACCTTTGACGATGACACCTTTTCTTTAATAAGGAGAGAGCACTCTTGCACTTTACATATCAGCCATTGCAATTTGAACAAGTCTTTTATCTCGCTTCATTCTCTATTCAACCGGATCTGTTTTATTTTGTTAACGGAGATATTAAGTAATGGGAAACGTCATCCAGTGTCATCAATGACCATGTAGTGGCGTTACACAGTATATATCCGCCACTAACTAATTACTTCGTATTTAAGGACACTGTAGCATGAGTGGTTCTCGAAATAACCTAATCTTGTCTGAAGAGATTATTTTCGACATCGTATATAGCTCCGCATTAGATGTCATTTACTTTCATCCTGTTGCTTCATGCCGTAAAAAAATATTTCTACTCAGTTTGTAAACAAAGTATTCAAACACGGATTCGTTTCTATTTTTCTTTTCATTTTCCTCTCTAAACCTTCATGCGGCTCTTTAGATGTACTCTCGTGACACTCTAACGTTTATTGAGTAAAAACGATATAAGACACCGCGGAATGTTCCAAATAACCGACTAGATTTTTTTTTATATAACAAACAAAGAAATTTGTCACATATTCTGTTTCTAATGTCTTACCATCAATGTTGATTCTAATTGTTTAGAAGAATAATTTGAGAGCCGAATAAATTATCACCAAAACCGACACTTCTACACAACGGAGGTGAATAGACTTGCGTTTGCCTGGTTCTCCACTGGCTTAGCCACGTTGGTGTAATCGATTTCTACCCTAAGCAAATGTGGTCCCCACCATCAACCTCAACTAGCGTCAAGCAGCTAAAGAAGCGACGGTAAAACAACTTACTGCCTTGACGACCTTAAGTTCTACGACAAAGCTGTCCTTTGCGTTAACTTTAATACTCTCAAGCTATAAACTCTTTTCGAGAGTTGTAATTCAGCAGCACACAGTGGTGTTTGTGACATGTTTACTGAGTACGTGCGCAGTTAATTCGAGTACAATTAAGGATGCAGGCTGTGGAACATACAACCGGTACCAGTTCGAAAATAATGTAATTACACGATGTCGCTGAAGCAATGTCCGACGGATACGAAGCGGCGTCAAAAGTTTACGTTTTAATATTTAGTTTCTTTTCGCGTTACACTGAACGCTGTTGAGATTCATCTGTAGCTTTTTTGGTGATACTTTTTATATTAGGAGTAGAACATTCACCACATGGTAATCGACAGCCCTATTGAAAATAACGAGTTTACACTTACCCACATTGTTATCTTCGCGTTAAGACAAACGGCGCTAAATCTCATTTACCCCAAACATTTAACAAACTAACTACAACGCCTTATAAACCGGTACAAGATAATTATCACCATCGTGATGTGAGTTCTTTTCTGAAGTTTAGAGCTTACATTCAGAAAATTGTTTCAGTATCTTCAGCTATTCTTTCCAACAGATGATATTTAAACCCGGTTCTTTATGTCGATGTTTGCACACCACTGTCGGCAACAGAAATAGGCACAGGGTACATCATCATCAATATCAGTCGTCCACATCCACTGATAGATATAGGCCTTCCTCAAAGATCTCCACATCGCATCACGATCAGCATGGTCTCTGTTACCGTCCAGCCCTAGGAGCCGTCGTTTATAAATGTTCATGAATGGATTTGGGCTATTACCCACCACGTTGGCAGAATGCGAGTTAGTGGGAGCTAGAGCCTCGTTTGTTGATCAGGGTGCACCACGAGTAGGTGTGTTTAGCTTGGGTTCGGTGAGTTCTTGTGCGAGGCACCTTACACCGCTTGCACAGGGTATACCACATAACTAGTGAATTAATGAGGAATCCCAAAAAAGGCCAGCAGTGTCAATAAAATACACAATGCAAATAAAATAGTCGGAGCGGACTATTATCTTTGATATTTAACAAAAAAAAAATTATGCATTTCTGTTATTTTTAAATCATACTTTTTCATAAACAAATTGTTATTCTCTGAAAAAAAAAAAATACAAAATGTTTCTTTTTAATTAATTTTTTTTTTTCAATTTGTCCACATGTTTATACAAATCTTGGGAATGTTTGAACATTTACGTGTACATTGCATTATAACGGGGGTACCAGATTCGATTCCGAGGCCACATTATACACAGTTTGGATGGTTCTGAATCGAATCGAGCTGGCCCGCTTCTCTGAACCACCTTCATATTGTCAAGTTTCAGCTACAACAACGCTGTTGATGGCCGGAGAATTCTGAGCGAACACGATCAAATGTTCGGCCTCATTGTCACTTAACATTTGAAGTGAAGTTCAGTTTGAATAAAATATTTTCTTTCAAGCAATGTATCCTCAAATTATATTCCTCGTCTCTGAGGGTAATGACTACTTCCACTCATCACTTTTGTCTGTATGATGATTCGCTATTATGAAAATAAAATATCATATATAATTAGACAGTTTTTTACAGTATATGCTGTCTCGTCTTGCTGAAACAATGACGTTAACTAAAATGATTAAATCATCATTGATGTAAAACAGGAATAGAATAAGCCTTATGAGGCATCAGGAAGACACCGAGATATTATGAAATAAAACAAAGTAATATTACAGTGAAGCTGCAATAGATAGTCTTATCTCTAAAAGCAATTTTATCTAGGAAACCTTTAGAAAGATTTCTTGCTTGGAACGAGGTTATATTTGAGTATGGGGTAAGAAATGTATTTAGATACATATAATTTTAGTGCACTTTTTTGCTGGAAGACGTCTGAATATTTACACCGCCTAATTATACCACAAAACAGTACAGTATAGAGACTGTTGACTTCCAGTGTATAAGGTACTGTAGCCAGCGAAATTACTGTGGTAACAAGACTTAATACATCCTAGTGTATAGGCCCTAGTGCTTTGTCAAATATAAAAAAAAATCACTCAAAGAGCACGACTAAGATTGAACAGGAAATATTTGATATGTGTTTTACTTCTAGAAAAAAGTCAATGGACGACTCCAAATCGGCTGGGCAGCGTTTGAAAGGCAATGCAGCATATTCTCGTCCCAAGTACCGCAGTGTCTATAGACAGAGGTCTTTACTTTATGCGTGTCGTCAGTGATGAGTTACGGCACCGAGACGTGGTCGCTTACAGTGGGCCAAGTGAAAGACTTCAAGTTGCACAGAGAGCAATGATCGGGGTTACCCTGCGTGATCCAATCAGAAATGAAGAGATCCGCAAATCTCAAATGGCAATAGGAAGGACACATGATTCGAAGGACTGACAGCCGATGGGGCACTAAGGTCCTCGAATGGAGACCGAATACCGGAGAACGTAGTATTGGCAGGCCCCCCACCAGGTGATCCGACGATCAGGTGAAGATTACGGGAAGCAGTTGGATGCGACCAGTGCCGGATCGATCGGCGTGGAAATTTTTGTGGGAGGCCTATATCCAGCAGTGGACGTCTGTCGGCTGATAATGATGATGACGCTTTAAATAAATAAACGTCTTTTATTGATCCGCAATAAATATTAAATAATTGAGTAAATCGAGCTTAAACTTCAATACATCAATTAGCTGCGCGTTATCCCGCCATCAATGTTAATGGGTGAAACTTCTCGCGTTTTTGGAAGTTCACTTCAACCGAAAATTTAGTTCGGGTTCATTTTCCATGCGAACAGTGAAGGCCATTAATATTCATTATTGTTTATGAATTAATATTAATACAACTTCTTCAATAGCCCCTCCAGGTCGCTGTAGTCCTCCGGGCGTCTCCGACAACCGGCTGAGGGCCCAATAACTCAAAGTAAATAACGATTTTCGCGAACTCCCCGACTCTTCACAAATTAATTATGAAACTGAATGACATGTATGGGACAATAATATTCAGCTCGCCAACGAGGAGTTCCTCTGCAAATCTTATTTACATTATTATTATTAAATATTACTGCGTACCAAATATGAAAATTGGTGCCAATTATTATTTTTAAAAAAATTCAAATATTTTATTTTGTTTCCGGTCGTGAAGTATGCATATACAATCGTTATATATGTTTGCTGCAACAGAACCCGTAGCAAATAAACTTTTTTAAAATTTCAATCATCATTTTTAACAATAACTTTAATAATACTGTTATTAAAGTTTAATACTTGAATTAAATAACACTTTTATAAACAAAAATCAAACGGATTCAAAACTCATACGGTAGCCATACGTTTTACTGGCTGCATGGTGTACAATTATCACATAGACGTCTCTGGTAATTGTACCAGGCTACATGTTGAAGCCTGGTAAATCATCAGCCTGTAGACGTCCACTGCTGAACCCAGGCCTCTCCCAAAGATCTCCACATTGATCGGTCCCGCGTTGCCGACATACAGCGGCTTCCCGCAACCCTCATCAGTTCGACGAGCCGCCTTGTGAGTTAGTAAACCGTTTATAAAGACCGCGCGTGCGCCCGGCTATACTCCGTGGTCTTGTTAGTCACAGTATAAATACAATAGAAGAAATGGCCACAGTGTAACTAAACCAGCTCATTAATTTTATATTAATATTAATTTGTAGATACATTTTTTATTTCTAATTTTATTTTCCTGTCACGTAAGTTTATTGTTATATACCTTGTTTATTTAACTTGTATCAGATTGTTATTATTTTTAGTAAATTATTAATTTACTCATTAAATCATTGCATTTAAACACATTATTGTTTTTTATTTATTTTTGGGGATACTGTTATTGAATAATTTAATATTGTTGGATGGATACAGTATTCATAGGACTCACAATAATATTAATCAGTACAGTGGTGGAGTCATCAATTCGAGAATAAAATGGAACGTAGCAGTTTCAGAACAGCATTTTAGAGAAGTAGATTATTTAATAAGTGATCTCCCAGACACAATTTTTGCTATATACCTCTTCCCCACGTTTAATAATATAAATACATTTTTAACATATTTAAACATGTATTTAAGAAAACATAATCAAAAATCAAATATAGTAGCTATTGATAACGCAGAATTAATGTCACCGAACAGTTCAACCTGTACCTCAGAATATCAATGTTTCACTGCTGAATATGAATTACTTCCAGCAATTGCATTATCCACTCGTAATAATACTTGCTTAGATCATATATTTATTAAAATTCAACAGTCTTCTGTGGATATTGTATGTGAATCTGATGTCACTGATCATAATTTTACATAGATATGCATATCCTTTCAAAGTATTGTAAAAAAAAAAAACAATTATGGAAAGAGTAACTAAAAGAGACTACATTGGTATAAAATCTGAACTTTCTGTATTCGACGGGGGTGCTTTGGGATATTATAAAACCAAATATTTTTTATAAAACCTAGTAACGTTGAGGAAATTAAACGTCTCATAAGTCAGTATTGTAACGACAATGATTCCGATTGTGATCATGTTAAAAATGTAATTTTAAAAGATTATATTGTAACACCTTCGGTAATTACTTTTAATTAAAGTTACCAAACTGGTAAGTTTCCTACTCGATGAAAATAACTTTAGTACATCTCATTCACAAAGGCGAAGATAAAATATTTGCTGATAATTATCACTCAATATTACTCTTACCAACATTCGTCGAATTATTGTAAAAGATAATAAATGTACTGTTGACCAATTATTTTGGATATCGAGGCTTATTATCAAAACTCCAATTCGGTTTCAGGAAAGGCAAATGGACTTATAACTTAAATAGCTTACTAAAATCAATTGTTTCTACGAAATTAGATAATTGTTTTATAGGATAGTTTTAGCTCTTATCCAGGCATTTGATACTGTTTAAGACCTTTTGCTTGTAAAACAATTACAAAACACTGGAGTTAGAGAAATTGTATCAGATTATTTTAGAAGTTATTTACAGGATAGGAAACAGATTACTGAAATCGGCCTATTTAAAAGCGATATTAGAAAAACAGATTTTGGTGTTCTTCAAGGACACATTTTGGGTTCAACTTTATTTTCACTGAATGTAAATGATATAAGGCATTATTATGAAATCGTTTCTTATGCAGACTATATTGAAATCATTTTTAAATGTAATAGTTGAAAAAACGTAATGCAGAAGAAAGAAAAAAATATATCATATATTACACAATGGCTACAACAAAATTTGTTAACATTTAACACAAAAAAATGTTTTTTTTGTGTTCATAAGACGAAAGCTTCAGCACCTCTTAAACATATAAATAGAATAAAATTATCTAACTGCGAAATATGGAACAATGATTTCTTTAATTGTGAGCCTATCACCAAATCAAATAAAACAAATTTTTTGGGTATTTACTTAACTTCAAAGTACCTCTATCACTTTTATCTGGTATATTGCGTAAGGTCGTACCGATTATGCGTCAACGCTGCTCCGCTTAGTGTAGTCAAATCGTTGTTCGATCAATGCCAATCATTGTTGGTAGATTGTGTTGATGGCATGGGTGATGTAGCCAAAACACCAGTTCTTAAAATGATGCTCGATAAACCGCGGAGACACCCGATAAAGCAGTTATACATGAAGAGTGAGGTGTTAAGTGTACGTAGATTATTTCTTCTAAATTTAACAATATCTGTCTACAATCGAATTTTTGGAACAGCTAATCATTCTAGGGGTGTAAAGGGTGTACCCTGATAATCAACAAACGAGGCTCTGGCTCCCACCAACCCGTATTAGACCAGCGTGGTGGGAAATGGCTCAAATATCTCCATATACACTCCTACAAAAGAGGACTCTTAGCATCAGGCGATCCGCAGGACCGATCGATGTGGGGATCTGTACGGGAGACCTATATTAAGCGGTAGACGTCTATCAACTGGTGATGATGATGATGACCATTCCATGAAGTTGAAATAACGTGTTTATGCAGTGAAACATCCGAAGGTTAGATTCAACTCGACTCATTAAGGATTGTTATGGGAGGGCGTATCGTTTACCATTAGACGAACGTCGCGCCCGTCCCGTCGCTTCATTGAATAAAGAAAATCATTTATATATATATATATATGTATATACTATGAATGATATATATATTTTAGTAAAATAATTTTATCAAGCTTTTTCACGCCTTACTTTGCGGCTAATCAAAATGAAAACGGGGTTTGTGCCGCAGTGAAAATATTATTTTGTTTCGCCGACGATCAGGTGGAACATTGGGGTCAACCAGTTCTGTGTAAATATTGTCGTAAATCTCGAAAAGGAAAGATTTTTTTTTTTTAGTAGAGTTTATTTACCGGCAACCTTAAACAGCCGAAAGAACTTTATTTTAATCATTTTAACGGACAGTAAAACACTGCTTGTTTTTTTTTTACTTTTGTACTAAAAAACGATTAACATTTTTAAGTACGACCATCGTTAACATTTTATTTATTTTTTGACCCGAAGAAGCGGGCGAGACGTTCACCTGGTGGTAAGTGATACGTCTGCCCATAGCAACGTAGTGTTAGTTAGGATGATAAACATAACACCACATTGCACTCCTCGCCTTGAAAAATAAGATGTTTAGTCTCGTTACCCCTGTAATTTCGGTAATATTTGCACACTGCCGTTTGTCGACTGCAATAGGCGCTGCGGTGGGACCTACCACAACTATGAGATTAATATAACAAAGCTTTTATAAATAAATAATAAACCATAATATATACCACTAGATCATTCCGACTCAGTAGCAGCTTCGTGTTGCAGGCAAAGTTGGAACGGTGACATAATGACAATTAATTAGCGATGTAACGACGCTTATATCACTACGATACTGAACGTTAATATTCTAAAAGCACATTCAACAGCATCAACATTACCGAGGCAATGAAACATCTGTATTCAATCTTCATTTGGTAGGTACATCACTCATACCACGCTCGTTGATATTTTCCGTTACATTATTTCGTTTCATAAAATACAATTCAGAGCTTCGAAAAAGAATTATCAGTATAAAAATTGGTCTATCTTCGTGTTCATTCTTTTTTATCGACAGCATGTTTATTACTTAATAGCAAGAAGAAGAACTTTGGTAAAACAGTACTTTTCGTACAAGTATAACAAATATAACAATTTTAAATTAAACTGAAAACACAAAGGAAACTTAACATAAGGATTAAAGATAATTGATTAGATTATCTCCTTATTAAGCTTCCATTGCTAGAAACCCTTCTACGAGCTGATTCTTTGATCTAGTAAAGGTCGCGGTAACGCGCTAGATTCTGGCTACTCAGTACCAATCTATGCGGAGATTGAGAAAGGATTGTATGCATATATTCGATCCGCTAATGGTGATGAAGCTTTCTTTAATAAAAATAATAAGCAGCAAGTGCAGATAGGAAACGAATAATCTGTAGTTATTTTATAATGACCATAGACACTTTACAACAATCACAAATCTCGATGGAAATATGAAACGTTAACATACTCGTAGATGCAGTACGGTATACAGAAGGAGCGCGAGCGGTTGGAGATGCAACTGAAACGATTTCGATATTACTTCGAACATAACGGTATCACGTACGAGTACAAGGTGACAGTTGGCAGGCACTTTGCGGTATCGCGTCACATTCAACGCGACCGCGACACCGCGTCCGCACCCTATCCGCACCCTGCTGGCACCCCGCCGGCTGTATTGGCGACTCGTGCACGGTTACGCCGCGCCGGAAGTAGGCCCACCCGCACTGAATAAATTGCACGGCCGATATCATCTCAGCGCGCCCCCGCTACTCATCTGATTCATCTTCAACGTTTGAATATCGGACGCTGCTTTATCTGCCGTTTATCGTTTAACTAGATCTCGCAGCGCCGCGGTGGAACTCGCCGAAGGGGCCACGACGCGTGCCCAGCACTGCTGTGTTGTCTTTTGGCGTTTCACCAAAATATCGGAGCAGTAAAAATGTGACCCCACTTCAGCATAGTTTATTTTACTCAAGATAGGTCTCTGCATCGGTGATACGTCTCTGATGCGCGAGACCGTCTAGGTAAGTACCGCTGCAGCTCCTATTTCTACCGCCAAACTACAGTGCAAATATTACCGTGTTCCGACTTCAAGGGCGCTGTAGCTAGTATAATTTCTGAGGTAACGAGCATCAACATCGTATGTCTCAAGGCGATGAGCGCAACGTGGTGCAGTGTATACCAATTTAACTAGCGCCACGTAGTTATTGATATTCGTATCACTTACCATCAGGTGAACCTCCGCTTCGTCTCGTCGCTTAATGAAATAAAAAAAATAATAATATCGCCAACACAAAGCCGGCTATACTCACCACGGCGCCCGCTTACATTTCCGCAAACGATACGAGTACAATCGTAATAATGTGTTCACTTCCAGACTTCAATTCGACGAAAAGAAAAGACATTATTGTAGTTATTACTTTATATCAAGCTCACTTCCTTCCTTTATATATATCACATAGATCATTAATAAATTTATTCAGTAACATAAAAATTATTAAACTTTAACCACACGATGTGTAAAACGAGTTAACGAACTTATGTTGCCCTAGCTACGGCTAAGTCGCTTGCTTTATAATATTGACTCAAGTTAGTAGTAGTACGCTTATAAAATTTGAATCGCATTGTCACTTGGCAGCATGCAATAACATCGCTTATGTATGCCTTAAGCGCTTAAATAGTGTTTTGAGAAAATATTAAAGGAATAAACGAAAAGTTTAAATATAACGACTTATTTTATAAACTAAAGGGTATATAGTGTGTTTGTAGTAAGTTCTCTTACATAGTTGTTGTCTTAACTCATTAGATAAGCTCAGACAACACGGGATGGGAAGAAAATTAGTTGTTAGGTAATTATGTGAAGTGCTGCGGGGAAGGAAACTTGGAGAAAGCGAAACTTTGCTACTGGTACGGAAATGAACTAGTCCGTGCGTCTGTAAACTGTCCGTAACGAGCAACAAGCTGCGCTGAGCAGATCGGAGGAACTAATGCGGGAGCTGTTCCGCGAGATTTGATTTCATTTACATTCAAAATCACTTGAAAAAAATTATTGACGGTAGATTGAAACACAACAAATTTCTACTTAGTAACATTAAAAAAATGTTTATAACGGTTAAAAAATATCGATCAGATTACAGTTTGTCACAGAGTAAGCATTGTTATATTAGGAAGTCAACTTTTTGGGTGGTCACTGAAAAATAATTACTTTTACTGTGAGTAGGAACTAATATGCTTAAGGTGGCGAGCCAGGAGATTTATACTCATAGTATTAACCAATACAGTTTGAACTCCCGACAACAGATGTGTACGTTTTAGGATACAAAACATTTAGATATTTATTATGTAAAGTCTACTTGATAGTCCCTAAGTAAAACTTCCTCCTAATTGTTACTTCTCACAGAAAAGATTTTTATTTGAATACATAATTAATTAGGGTGTAAGGGTTCCCGCACAACAACTCACTGGACCCAAGCCAACCTCATTTGCCCGTGGTGCACCCTGCTAATCAACAAACGAGGCTTTGGCTCCTACCAAGCCACATTGGACCGGCGTGGTGGGAAATGGCCCAAATCCCCCCATATGGACCCTAACAAACGTCGGCTCTTAGTGTCCCGCGATATCGAGAGCCATGCTGACTGGACCGATTGATGTCGAGTTGTTTAGGGGAGGCCTGTACCCAGAAGTGGAAGTCTATCGGCTGATGATGAAGATGATGACATAATTAATTGCCGTTGTTTGATAATTTCGTCCCATATAACGCGTATAATTGATACCGAGTTATTAATATCTATTTAAACTGTTATTAAAAGATAACTCTGGTGTATGGGAATTGGTTTAAAATTATTTTAAAACGAAAGATTTTTGTTCTCAAAATAAACTATAACTTCTCTTTAAACGCAACTACACAAGCAAAGCCAATAGAGTTAAGCAACAAGTGTAAGCGTGAAGTATAAACTATAAATCCGTGAAGTTTCATAACTCGAAGCTATTGCTTAGCAACGTAGTCCCGAATGAAATGTTCAGTTACTGTACTACAAACATTATTTATGCCTCTTACGAAATCCCAGGGAGTTTCGGCTAAAGGTATATATACGAGTACATGTAACATCTATGTAGGTCAAATACGATTCAAAGTTACAGCTTGAAAGTCGAAAATTTATTTATATATATATATATATATAAGAGGTATTATTATAACTAAAATATATTATATTTTGTGTTTGTGATTCTTTTTTATATTGATTTTGCTTGTCCACCTCGTGGGGTCTCTACTGACGTTGTAATAGACCTATATCTAAGCGGACTAGACTAATTCCGAAGTGAACAGGCATCCTGTTAAACTTAATATAAGTGCTAACTCTTTTGTTAAACAATATGTGAGAGCGAATAAAAGTATCTCAAATAGCATAGTTAAATATGAATTGATGTTTAATAACAGGAAGTTAAATTTTGAAAACTCAAAAGTTATGATGATTAATAATTAATCTAAATCCACTGGTTTTTTGTAAATAGATCGTTTCCAAAAGGGTCCCATTCTCTGTTCTTTTTTGAGCAAAAGGTTAAATGATTAGCAATACATTAAAATAAGACTTTTTGTATCAAAATACTTTATATCAACTAACAAACTTGAAAAAGCTTTTTTTCTTCGTTCTTGCATATTATCAATTATGTAATTGTCTAACAAAATCGGAAACAATTCGTTGCTGAATCAAATTGTTATCATGAAACATGCGGACAGTTTCCTACGAGGTTGTCGGCATTCAGTCGGCAGGAGGTAGCCTATTAAAACTGATACTGTGACTTTCAGCTGGAACCGGACGGCCGCAATCTCTATCGTGTCGACATTTTATTATCGGAGGATTCCGTAATACCCAGTGAACGGTGCAATTTACGATTTATAAAATAGCCATTCCTGTTGTAAAATGTAACGATAAAAGTAACGTTACGGAGCCACGATCCGTGCAACGCTGACTTCCTGCCCTCGTCCTTCATTTTCAATAAAATTAAAAGGAGATTCGATGATCCATTTTTTTTTTTAAAAATCTTACTCATAAAATATACAAAATAAAAGATAAGGAAACACTAAGTAATAGTCGCTTTAAAATTCCTATAATATAATATAGAATGTAGCCTGATTATATTTGTCATTATCTGGGTCGGTACCTTTTTTTTTGGTTTCGGGGGGAAAATCTTCGAAAGAAACCCTGCTTTTGAGCGAAAATCAGGGTTATGTGAGACTCTTACTAACTAAAACCTCCTCGATGGTCTGCATCAGTGCATTCAGAGAGGCTCCGGGATCGCTTATTGAACGCACCGATGCCACTCTAAACCTTGTTTGAATACGTCTCTGAGGAGGGGCTTAACCCTCAAGGCCCGCGAAAATCCTAGACCGTTTTAGTCTGCTTCTACGATAGGCAGGGCTTACCTCAGACCTATTCTTATTAAGCCGAGACTACAGCTCTGACCTGTGTCTGTACGTAGTCAATTTCGAAACATGAATGGATTCATATCGCTTAAATATTAAAGACAACAGAAATTTCCTTTACACTTTCTGATGTATGAAAGCCAAGGCTAAATGAAGACGCTTGTTAGTTTGATACTTAGATTCCAATTTTCCTCATTGGCATTCTAAAAAACATGATCTGCCCTCTTGATTTTCCCATTGCAGGAGCTGACCCTTTTTATACAGGCACCCTGATAAAGGGTAGGCGGATGTGGCATGTTCATATAAACTGTATTTTGACATCGTATAATGATGTTTTTTTTTAATTAAAAGTAGTTCTCACTGCAGATAAAATCCACATCACTCCGAGTTTACATCTAATTCGGAACTATTATCGTATTTAAAAAAATATGATATTACTAAATCTTTGTAAGAAACATTTGCATAATTGAAGTAAAAACAAAGAATTACAACTCACCGTCATGTGAATCGTACATGTAGATTATTTCCTTCCAGCCGTAGTACAGAATGGTGTCGACGATAGCCTTATGGTAGTCTGGCCTCATGCTTACGGCGTGATCTAAGAGCCCGGATGTCAGTGGTTTTACCTGTTAATATAAAACCATCACAATTAAATAAGATTTCATTTCTTCTCCCGCAAGAATTGTGTTAATGAAAAAATTAACAATTAAACGTTTTTGTTTCATGAACGTAACCGCAAAGGAATGCTTAGTTTATTTCAGTACAATTGTTAAAGAAAAATTTTTATCACTGTCCAATATAGGCTCAGTTCATATCAACAGTTAAACGGATAATTGTTTTTGAATCGAATATGGACCATAAATTTAAAGGACAGGCGCCGCTGACACGCCGAAAGACTGTAAAAAAATTGCAATTTTCCACTATTCGAACCCATACATCAAGTACCATGGTATGAGCTTAATAATTTTTCAACTCATACGGAAACAAACAAGTCTTCCTCTTTGTATTTGTTATTTTAGCAAAGACTTGAACTACAACATAGACGACATAGATATACCAGAAATCTGTCACATAATATTTACCCCTAGCTTAACATGACAAATTTTACGCATAGGGTGATTTGCTAGTTATAATCATACTAATGTTAAATCGTCGTAAATTAAATCGACGAAGGAATAAACAAATCACAAAGATAGTAATAGAAAAAATTACTTGGAAAATGCTGAGTGTAAAGAAGTGCTTAATTTTTACAAATCGCTCCCGCAATTTTAGCATCGAAATTGAATCAGAGAAATGACTGTCAGCAGGATTCATCAGACACTCGGGGAAGTCGACTTTACCCGCATTCGGACCATTTATATTCATCAAAGCTAACGCTTTCACAGAGACATTTTGGTTTAGTGAGCGTTACGAAAATATATTGTACGATGTCTTCATCGTTTAATACACTCAAGTGTATGTGTTAAATAACTTGCTTATATGCCGTTTGGAGATATTTCTCTCTTGAAACAACGAGATAGACTTTTCAGCAGCAACAGATGCAACCGCATACGAAGCATTAAAATATTTACACGGCACTCACGTTGCACTAGTCGACTCAAGAAAAACAATTGTATCCTTATTACCGCTGTAACTTTCCTGGCTTCAGATCACAGTAAAGTTACAACTATATCCATCATCACCATCTAAAGATACTACAGGCTATTTATATTAATAACAATTTTCAGACGACAACAGACAAACTAAATTAACACCTCAGTTGTCTAAACTGTACATAAATAATTATTAATTGGAATGATCCGGATCCACACTCGTGAAAATTTAACTTCATAACTCAATTGATTTAATTTGTTTCAGTTCGGACATGTTTGTAACTGTTTAGTGTAATGCAAGTATTCGACTCGATACTCAACGAATTGAATTACTTTACAATCAAACCATTGACTTTTATAACTAAACTATAAAATTTGTCATTTCATGAAAGATAATCACTTCAGTAAATTTAAACGTAGACGTCGAACTGAAATTATGAAAAGATTTGTATTTAATAATTTGATAAGTATACATTTTATTACGTAATTAATTAAAGATTTACACAGACAATACAACTAGTATCGGACAATAAAACAGGTGAAATACCTTCTCGGGAAACCACGGCGTGACGAACGGCATTTGGAACGTGTTGGTGTATGAATGGAGAGTGTCGAAAGATTCCGGTGTTACAGCGCCCAGCATCCCGAAAACGCCACGCATTAACTGGTTGCAAACTGCACAGAGTTATAGAAATAAAATTAAAGGAGCAACTAAAATATTTGAGCACATTATTACAGTAGGTAGAAATGATGACTGCGAAAAAGTCGCATAATCTCACTTATTTTCTGTTTAGCTTCTATTTTACAAAAATTGCTTAAAAGTGAAATTTATAAACTACCAATCACAGTGAAATGATCTATTTACAACAGCCAATCAGATCACGTACATTTTTGACCAATCAGGAGCCGAGGATAAATATAAATTACAAGCGGATAGTAAGTAAGTATTATCACGTATAGTAAATAAGTATTTTTTCAGGCATCCAGTAATCTCTATTTATGTTTTCGATGAGATTACAAGAACGTTCTTCTGGCCAAAACTACGGATGTAACTAGTATAAAAGAAAAAAAATAATATAACGAGTTAAAAGTGTAAGATTGGTGGTTAGTTTCATTGATTTCATTATCATTGATATATGTCCAGTAGTGAACGTCTATCGGCTTATGATGATGATGATTATTGCGTTATCATCCTATGGTCCCAAGATTGGGCAAAGGGCTTTCACAGTGATTCTCCATCGCAATCGATTTTGGGTTCGCCCTTAATCGTATTCCACGTCTTCCCGATATTCTTCGCCTCGCTTGCTACTGTGCGGCGCCATGTCTGTCCGAGGCAGCCGCGCTTGTGTATTACTAGCAGATTCCAATTAGCGCCTGCATGGGAATATGGTTGGAATCTCTTTGAAGAGTATGGCTAATCCACTTCCATTTACGTTTCGATCCATTTCCATTACGTTTCACAACAGAGCTCTATCAGATTTTCATTGGAGATTCTCTCGGGCCAATAAATACCGAGAATTCGACGATGACAGCGGTTGGCGAAAACCTGAAGTTGGTGCGAGATAATCTTGATGACCTTCCATGTCTCACAGTCATATAGCAGTACGGACACAATGTGATAATTTCCGTGAGTGCCACATGGTCGGAATCGTGCGAAGGTCGCTCGACATTAGTTTAGTTAATTGAAATCCCCTTGACTAAACAACCAGTCCTTAACTTTATTGCTCTCCTCTGGATAAGGAACAGAAGCGCGATGCGCTTCCTATCTCTGGATAGTTTTCTCATTTATTCATAAACTTCTTTAACAGTTTTAAGTATATTTTAATGTTTGAATACTAGCGCTTAGCGAGACAAAAGGCACCAGCAGCAATGTTTATTCAAAAAGTACTTTATTTTTGCTTGTACTTTTTTTAATGTACTTGGGTCTGACTACGCTGTAAGTTATTACGGACAATATACAAGAGTTTGCTCTTTGTTCCATCTATCCAGGACATTTCAATGAACAAATTAGATTAATATCTAATTCGACTAATGGTCAATTTGCGTAATCGCGGGCACTCCAATTCATAGACGTACATATGAGGATTTAATAACGACCTTAAGGCTAATGGTACAATAGAAATATTTTTGTAATAGTAATGTCTTCTATACTTAATTTATTATCCTTAGCGAAAAGATGTCCATCTTGTGGTTGCTAAAAACATCGCATCACCACAATCTTAAATTTCCAACATTATAACCAAACTCCACCTACAACGAAGGGGTTGAACTATTTCTAGCACCAATCAGTTTCTCATTTCAGCTTACCAGAAAAGCAAAGAGAGAATAATTCCATGGTAAGTACATCTTCCTTCTTCTTCTCAAAGTGCTTCTCCAACTAGTGAAGGTTGACGATCAACGTGGTACCGTCCTTTCTGTCTTTGGTTCGGCGGAACAATTCGGACGCCCCAGATATCCATTCCCTGATATTCCCCAACTATGACACCTTCCTTACTATTCTACAATTACTGTTATACCAATATATTATCATGTATTAATAATAAATATAATGTTGAATGCGCAGGACTAATCGATGTGGAGATTTTAATGGAAGACCTATGTTCATCAGTCGACATCTATCAGCTGATGATGATAAACTATAATGTTAAACGCTATCATTCCATTAGGGTAGTTCTAAGTCGGCAAATATTGTCAATTTTTCATAGTGCTGTTTGATAGTAAAAACGACCTGCATTACTGCACCGGATGATGCTTGATTGCTTTCCTGCACAATTTTAATTTGAATTCGCAAGTACAGGTTGTAGGCTGTACCAAAAGTGTTAAATAAATCATAAATTAGTTTACAATAAGTAACCGCGGTCCACTTTATTTATACGGAACGAAATTAATCATTGAAATAAATTTCGGGTACAAAAAAATGTAAATAGGTAAGTTAAGTAAGAAAATTCTCTTGCTTTAAAGTATATTAAATTTAGCCCCAATGACAGGCTTTTAAGGTAATTGCGTTAGGGTGCAATTACAATAGACGGAGGTTCCCGGAGCGGATGTCTATCAGTTAAGATGAAATAATATCCGAGATAAAATGAATGAGAAATTTTAGTTAAAACTCATTTTCAACGTTAAAACTTGGAACAAAACTTTCGCTTTAGCTTGCTCTTCCTTTCCTAAATAACAGCTGACACATAAAGAGAGGTTTAGTAAATTTAACGCGAACGACTTTTTAAATTCTTTACCGCATTTGATACAATTCTCTGGTTTTCTCGAATGGTGATATGTTCTCAAACATTGAAATTATTCCATTCGGGTCTTTTTATATAGGTTTTGTGAAAAATCTTACCTTAGTATCTTTTATTCTTGGTTACACAATAATTCTAATATAACCGTTATTTCACATGATATTATTTTATACCTTATACGGAGTGTTCCGATTTGTTATATTTTTTTTTTTTTTGAAAAACAATAATTCATCCATGCCCTAGAAAATTTCCTTAGGAAAAAATTCTTCAAGTAGAAAAACAAGGCAGATGTAATGATGTAATCACCGTTTTCAGCTGGAGCTTTGATTTCACCAGTAACTGGGTGGAATTCTTCGTTTTAATTTTTACTCATCACCACTATAATTATAAAGCGGTATACAGCCCCTAAGCTTCAATATTACAGCTCACACCGCTTTGCCGCGTAAAATTCTATTTGGGAAAGGAGATACATTGTTTAATAAAGTTATGACTCGAACGTTACGTAGAGGGTTATTAAATTAAGCAATTTCTCTCGCAGCTTTAATATCGTTAGGATATTACTTAAGGAGAAACCCAAAAATGGTGGTGTATCTTTCAATGATCGCGCTTCGTAAGGAGTTCCCAGGTTCGATTCCATTTTCATATAAGTTTTGTAGTTTATTACTGATTGATTACTGAACCCGTCTGACTAATTATCACTGCCGTTGCCTATCTGTTGTCACTACCATCGACGGCCTCGTTACCACTTAACATCGTGTGAAATTTTAACTGTATATCAAAAACACACCTCAAGCAGATTTAATAACGCTAATCTCCGGAACCATTACATCTATCATCACAAAGAATTTCTACCGTTAACATTTTCTTTAAGTATCCTTATTGCAAGTCACCGTCGTCTGACTGCATCGTTGCGACATCAGTATCGTTAATGTCATTAAATGGTACAGATTACACCGGCAGAACAGCATCGGCGGTCCAGTTAGTCATATTCATAACGATCTCTTATCCAATCATATATCAAAGCATCATTTACATAGATACGAAATGGTTAATTATGAACACAGACAATCTGTGTGTGTGTGTGTGCGTGAGTGCGTGTGCGTGTGCTTGATTGTGTGCGTGTGCGTGTGCGTGTGCTTTTGCGTGTGCGTGTGCGTGTGCGTGTGCGTGTGCGTGTGCGTGTGCGTGTGCTTTTGCGTGTGCGTGTGCCTGTGCGTGTGCGTGTGCGTGTGCGTGTGCTTTTGCGTGTGCGTGTGCGTGTGCGTGTGCGTGTGCCTGTGCGTGTGCGCGTGCGTATGCGTGTGCGTGTGCGTGTGCGTGTGCGTGTGCGTGTGCGTGTGCGTGTGCGTGTGCGTGTGCGTGTGCGTGTGCGTGTGCGTGTGCGTGTGCGTGTGCGTGTGCGTGTGCGTGTGCGTGTGCGTGTGCGTGTGCGTGTGCGTGTGCGTGTGCGTGTGCGTGTGCGTGTGCGTGTGCGTGTGCTTGTGTGAATATATGGAGCGTCTAACTTATCTTCAGCAGTGACGTACGGCCTAATGATATACGTGCAATGGAAATCTAACTGCAGATCTCAATCTAGAGCTTAGAATGAAGCGAATTTCTGTTCTGCCCCATCTGAATATGCATAACAGGCATTTATGTAAATAACACGTGAGCGTTTTATTATATAACGAGGCGTATATTACAAGTTTACCAAATCACAATAAGCATGATCCTGTTTTATGAAGATGTTAAGCGCTTGACATTCATATTGACTTACAGCTCATCTGATACTGGTCTCGTGGATCCAGATCCATGACCTGTGTTTTAAAGTGTCCTATTTGGAATGTAGTAATCTGACGGAAGATTTTCGTATTGTGTCTGGATTTTTGGTATCGTGCAAATCTACTCGGTCTCCGAAGACGAGCTCGTATTCGGTCTCCGGCCATCTCCGCCTGTATCAGAAGCTCTGGGCGGTGAGAACTGCCCCTGATCGCAGGTGTACCTTGTGTACGCGGTGTGTAGCTATGACGCCGCGTTCTAAAGCGTGGGCTGTGTGATGTCGAAGTTTGGAGTATGTTGGTCGTGGTCGAACTGCGTGGTGACGTTGGTGTTGTTGGTGACGGTTTGATTGTGCTTGGTGTGCGAGACACTTAGGGATGTCGGGATTAGCGCATACCGTGCTTAGCGCTTATTGGTTTTAGAATAATACGCATGTTAATAATTACGAGATGCTGCGAAGAATTAAGTTTAAACTCAAATAAACAAAGTTCGGATGATGGTAGACTTTATGAATTATTAGAACTAGCTGCCGTCCTTATATTGTTAGTCTATCTTAGTATCAACATTAATTTCTTCCGGAAGTCAGTCGGAGGTCAACGTAGTCCGAATAGTGACTATTTTAATAAAGTCGGGCAGTAATTCAATGATAAGCGTTTTTTTAAATCGTACTATACACGTTCGGTGACGTCACTAATTAACGTTATTTTAAAAATAGCACCTAATTAATGTATCCTTTTAATATAAAATATTTAAGATTATCTAAGGCGCGTTGTGATCGGTTGAAATGATGATGATGATGTACATTTTATATTTGATATTTGCTGTATGATGAGCTATAAATTATATAGTTAAAAAACGACAGTAATTAAAATTACAAATGAAATTATATTAAAGTATATAGTCCAGGATAAAGAGGAGGTGAAGGGGGAGAAACGGCTACCCTGAAAATACTCGTCATTAGAGGAAATAGGCAGTCCGCCCGCGGTCGGCGCCCGTCCTCTTTCACGGGCAATTTGCTTTTGTTCCTCCTTTTAATTTCCGTGTCAGTATTTTCGCATTATTCCTTTTTTTTATTCTAGATACGAAATATGTTCCCACTTCTATCTATTGTTCCCGTTTCGTTTGGCACAAAAAAAAAAAAAACACCAGGCGGTATTTCTCCGCGAAGCGAACTCAACGACCCCGCCGTTGCCTTTCTACTGCTGCGATAAGTTTGATGCGCGTCCTCAAGAAAAATATCTCTCAGGGATTTGTCTTTATGGTCTGAGAAAAAAAAATATTAAGAAAGTTTATAAATAACCTTATTTAGTAGTGCTCCGACCTTTTGTGAACGTTCACAGTTTTTGGATTACGAGCGGCTTGGGATAGCTAAATACGAATCACAAAGCTAACTGTGCTTTTTGTTCACCTCACGAAACTCTTTTGATGCCGACGAGGTCTCGTAGAAATTTGAGTACATATCCTAAGATTTTCGATTGTGACCTCGACCATACTCGAAGGTCGAATTTGAATTTGGCAAATTTCAGTTCTACTTATATCATAAAATGGTACAATTCGGATCTTTACGCTATGATAGTCGTCGCATAATAATCTAGTATTCCTTATTCTATTGAGTTTTAATTTGTATCATCATCATCATCAATCGATAGATGCCCACAACTGGACATAGGCCTCCCTCAAAGATCTACACATCGGATCAATTAATTTGCATTATTTTATTTATTTTGATCTTTCCAGTTGTAGCCATGGTGCAGCGGCTAACCAGCGTGGTATGTCACATTAGTCCTAATTTGAAACCTGGACAGCGTAATAGAACAGTGAAAGATATTTTAGGTAACTGCCTGGCTAGCTGGTCCTCAATATCAATCTGCCGCTTGAAACATCCCTGTTTCCCGGTAGATATTTAAGAGTTAGATTATTCTGGATGATTACACTTCGCCAATTATTTGGTCTCATTGTTACTTACAAATGACCAAGGTGCTGGACAGGGTAGCCCGTTGATACTAATGTAATAATTATGACGCACTAGTTACCTCGTTTACACAGCACCACATTGCGCTCATCTTTTTAATGTAACGTCTCATTATAACGATGTTTTTTTTTTTTTTAATTAAACCACCAGACGAACAGGACGTTCACCTGATGCCAAGTGATACGGCCGCCCATAACAACGTGGCGCTAGTTAGAATGATATATATTGCACTACATCGTACCTGTCGCCTGACATATAAGATGTTGAGTCTCATTATTCCAGTCATTTCACTAGCTATAGCGCCTTTCAAACCGGAACACAGAAACTGTGTGCACACTACTGTTTGGCTACAGAAATAGGTTCAGCGGTTATGCTTACCTTGACGGTCTCCGGCTAAAGAGACCTACCACCTGTATACATTCACGTACGAGTATACGCAGCACCTTTCAAGCAGGAGTACTATATGTACTGTTTGCGCTTTTAAAATATACATTAAAACACAAACACGATCTAGAATTGGAGGCCGTCAAAGGTCTGGTACCTACTGCTCCGGTATTGATTATGATACTTAAGTGGAATGTCTTTAAAGTATTCCTATCACGCTGCTCATTGATGAAACTTTCAAAAGGTCACCCCTCACTCGTTTCTAAGACAACGGTCTGCAAAGTTAAAACTTTATACAACTTGACTTTATTTATTTGAAGAGAGGGATATTTATTTTAATAACTTGAAATATTATTCAGTGAATTAGGAAGCATAATGTTAGCAGTTAACTAGATAAAAGTAGTAGAATTCTAGAAAGAATAAACCTGATAAACTTTTTTTTGGACTCTTGAACAGGTAAGTAGAAATAATTATTAATTATTAACTTAACCTAACCCCTCGCTCTCTTTATATAAATAAAAACTATGAAGAGATCACCTGTTTTTTTTTTTACTTCAAGTCAAAATCGGGTCACCTATCGCGGCGCAACAAATGTGTATGGGTAAACCTGTAATAGCCTTCGATTTATACGAGATTCAGAACCTGTCAGGTGAGCTGATTGCATTCCGTTAGATACTCACTGAGCCGCGACAGCTTAAACGAGTCGGCGGTGTTGATGACATCCACGTACGCCTGGTACTCCATCCGCCTGCTGCTGATGTTCTGATTGTGCACGGTCATCGCGTATTTGAACACATTCTGTATCTCCTCCGTGTTTTGATCGAATATCGCCCCTGAAAAATTAAACATATTATATTTCTCGCAGCCAACCAGCAAAACGTCAGCGTTTTTATAGCTCTAATTAAGATACACAGCACCACGTTGAGTTCATTGTCTTGAGGCTTAGGATGTTAAGTCCACTACCCCAATAATATTACTAGCTAGAAATCTCTTCAATCCGGAACACAGTAATGTTCGCGCACTACTGTTTGACGACAGATGTAGGTGCTGCGGTGTTACATATGTAGATGATCTTCAGCAATAGAAACCTACCATCAGTAAAATGATGAAATTGACAGAAGGTAGTCTAACAATATAGAATTATAATTATCAATTAATTACACATGCAACATGTATCAGAAGCTTAGGGTACAATAAGGATGTAACTCATTGCATCGAGGATAATAGAGTGCGGTGAAGATCTTTATGTGAACCGTTGAAAGAACGGGGTGGAAGTGAATGTACCGAGGGCTGATGTCATCGCGTTGAAATATGAGCGCTGAGCAAATCGTTTATCGGAATCAGCGAGGCGACCGTCCGTCCCCTTGCCCCCTTTAATGCCAACGAAGCCGCAAGTCCGCAAGTCCGCTCTGCTTCACAACTATTACGATGTCTTTTTTCACTTCCACCGCAGGCGGACATTACGAGCCGAGAGCCATTTCCAATCGCCACATCCACCAATATTTCTTCCGTTCCCAACGTCCTTTTCTTTATACGTTACGGTGAAGTTTTTTAGACAGTCTCCTCACTTTTATGATTCTTGGAGAGTTTTTTTTTATTACTAATTTGAGTAACCGTTTATTTGCGAAACATTATCGGGTTGTTACAGATGTTTAATTACTCTTTTAAAAATAGATATTATCTTAAAAGAAAGCACTGATAGTTAAAGTTTATTACATGAAAATGTATGTTGTTGTAAAAAGTTACAAATCTGTAAAATACAAATTACACCCTTCATCTATACTGATGGTAGGTTTCACTTCCGTCATTCTAGATGCTATACTTCTCTAGAGTGTCTAGAGATACTACTATGATCATCACGAGAGCAGGATAAGAAATATATAAATGCCGCACAACAACTCACGGCAGCCAAACTAACCTCAGCGTGGCTCTGGCTTCCACTATATTGGGTCAACGTGGTGGGAAATGGCCTAATCCCCCCTACAAACGTGGTGATCTTTGGGAGAGGCCTATGTCCAGTAGTGGACGTCTATTTGCAGATGATGATGATAAAATATATATTGCAATATAAAATAGGATTGATTCATATAGCATCGAGTACTAGCCAGATGGTAAAGTTAAATCCTAATTCTCTACTAGGAACCTAGCTCATTAATTATTTTGTTTGAAACTAAAATTCCGCAGCGCCATGGGATTGTGTCTTTAATACGAGCCATCATTATTTTCCTTTATGACGTGTTTTTTTTTTTTATTATAAGCGGATTTGTTAGTGCAGGGAAGTAAGTATCTTATCGGACTGCGCTAGTCCGGCAACTTCATTAAAAGAAATTTTTTCTATGCTATAAAAGCGTTTTAAACCTCGGGCGTCCCTAGGTTGTACTGCGCACTTTATGTCAGGATAATAACAACTTACAATATTACGGATACTGAGGAAGACGCTTGTTACTTCAGATTTAAGGAGATGTGAGATTCATTCTGATCTGTTGAGAATCGCGAGAAACCACTGGATGCGAGCAACGCGGGACCGATCGATGTGAAGATCTTTGGGGAGGCGTGTATCCAGCAGTGGACGTCTATCGGCTGATGATGACGAAGATAATGATGAGGCTCATTCCTTTATCACACCAACATTAAAAAAATAAAGAAGCTGTGGATTCAGATCAATAGTTGGAAGAGAAAAGTAATATCTTTCAACTATTGGTATTTCTTGTCACAAGCTATCTTAGGTTTTAGGATTTTTTTTTAGAATGAGGTTTTATTGACAACTATTGCAGCTTGATCGGACTCAGGGCTTTTGGATCTGGTACCCGCGAGCTAAAATAAGAAAAATAAAGAAAATAATATGAAAGAAAACAAAACTAAAATTAAACTGTAACTTTAAACAAACATAACTAAGATAAACACACAGAATTAAACATATACATATATATGTAGATAAACTTGTATATAAAAGGAGGGAGGAGAAAGGTGACATAATACTGGATACGGAAGGGTTGAAGAGATAGATAGTGCTAAAGGGGGAGAGATAAGGGGAGCGTTAATTAAAAGTCGAAGTCTTCCCATGGCAGGCACACGGCCAGACAAAAGGCAACAAGACCCACGAGCTGATCGACTAGTAACTATAGTATAAAAAAAATCGTAACCGGTTAATTCTGATCGTAAAGTGTCCCCAATTTAGTCTAACAAAATTTGTATACGTTTGTTCTTTAAATTATATATTGATGGTAGATCTCTGTTGCCGGAGATCTTCCAGATGTATATTGCCGCAGCGCCTATTGCAACCGATAAATATTACTGTACGAACATTACTGTGATCCGGTTTGTAGGGCGCTGAAGCTAGTGTAATTACTGGGGTAGCGAAACTTAACATATTATGTCTAAGGCGACGAACGCAATGTGGCGCAATGTATACCATCTTAACTAGCGCCACCTTGTTATGGGCGGGCATACCACTTACCATCAGGTGAACGTGCCGCTTGTCTCGTCGCTTAATTACAAAAAAAAAATTATACACATAGATCTTCATTTCTCCTTAACACATTCGTTGCTGTAGGGTGGCACAAGTAAGGTAAACATTAAAAAAAGGTGCGAGTAGATAGGAAATGATGACATACTGTTGGGTTATACTGAGAGACCAGTTCGCTGTGTATTTTTGTTAAGGCGGTGGTCCAAGATCAAAAAGTTTATCCTCTTGTTATCTTTGTTGGCAATGAGATATCTTTTATCTTTAAAAACTATTAAAAGATTATTATTTCTTGGATATTCTTTCAAGTTGCTCCATAAAGTATTTCTTTCGTTTACTCATACAACTAGTTGTCTATTTATCCAGTTATTTAAAGGTTGACCTCGGTCATGTACTCTGTCATCTCATCAGCGATGTGATTATAATGGATAAAGTTTCTAGAAACGAAAGGTGGAGAGAAAGAAAATGTCATGGTTGAGCAATATCAGGGAATGGACTGGCATATCTGCGGCGTCCCAATTGTTCTGCCGAACCGGAGACAGAAGGAACTGTACCACGCTGATCGCCAACCTCCACTAGTTGGAAAGGCACTTTAAGAAGAAGATGCTTGATGTTTTCGTCAAAACTTTTATATAAATTTCCGTTTCCATCTAAATTTTTTCTTTCAACTATATTGTAAATTTTTGGAAGTCAATTCGTAATCATTCTATTTTTTTAAAGAAATTAAATTCTTATAGGTTGGGCTCAGAGTTTCTGATACAGGCAAAGGTGGTTAGAGAATGGACCCGAGCCTGTCTTCGACGACCGAGTAGAACCGCAAGAAAACAAAAATCTAGACAAAGAACGTGAAAATCCGCCGTCGGATAACTACGTTCGAAGTGATACACTTTATACAGAACAGGCCGTGGATCCAGGTCCACGCGCCCAGTATCAGATGAGCTGTAAGACTCAATATGACTTTCAAGCGCTTAACATCATCAAAAACAGATATAGGTTCTCAGCCTCGCATGATGATATTTTCGATTCATGGTTTAAGTTATGAACATAATTGATCCACCTCCTCCTATTATGTCATGTAGAATACTGAATATGTATGTATTGTGTGAAATTTTGTATACCTGAATTATTGCTCTTGGAGATCAGATCTGATCCAAGTTTCTGCTAATATTACACGTATACACTTTTTAAATGATTGGAGTACACATTTCTTCTGATGTGCTTGGACTGCATATGTTTCTAACATCGGAGTAGAAAAAGTGTAGACTCTATTTCCTAATGTGCACTTCCTGGTAATTGTTTACTACTTCATAAGTGCTTTGATCTCAAATTTTTATATTAGATGTATTTGCGGTAAATCTATTTTTACTTAGTTTTTTTGTTTCTCTGTTAGTGACAACTTTTAACATTTCCTTTACCTATTTTACGGTAATATTATTTTGATCATTTGCGATTCTCTTTGTTAGTTTCGTTTTCAGTTTATTCATATATTTTTGCTGCGCTGGTGTTTTGGTCTTGATATATATTAACTCCTTAAAGTTTTTTACGTTGTATTTGCTTTTCCTCGGTTATAGAATATTCTCCTAAATGAAATAATTTAAGTTGTTTCGAGCAATCTTGTATAAGGTCATTTAATATTTTAGAAACCTCAAAAAAATTATATGATTATTTGCAGTAGCTGTCTTTATTAACCATTTGGTAGTTGAGAGAAATGCCCTAAAAACGTTTTAAAATATTGTTATAAATAAAACACACACCGAAGTTATATTAATCAACGAAATTCGATGAATGTTAGAAAGTTATAACACAATTTGTAGATTATTTTCAACTACTGTGCGATTCCTGAATGCACCACTGTGGCTGCTGGCTGCGGGCCAGGGGCTTACATGAGAATTCTTCATGTAATTACGTTTTATGTGACATAAATAAGTTGATGAGTTGAAATTTTACAACTCTTCTCTCACGCTGCAGCCACTTGCTGATACATTTACAGAACGCGTAAGACAACGAGGGGATACTCAATACGGGGTGTATCTTTATCAATATTAGGATCATGAATTATTTATAAAGTGATCCCAAGAATCAACCTAAGAATCAAGTGAAAGGTTCACCTCTAATAATGGAACAATAAGATATATTTCATATATTAATAATTTCTATTGAATTTTTATTTTTTGAGTTGATATTCACTAATGGTAAGAAAAACTTGTGTTTCTAGCATAATCTTGAAATTGAATATTGGTACATAACACTTTCGTAAAGAGTATTGTTTCAGCACTATGTAATTCAAAATATATGAGGCTTAAGGATATAAAATTGTGTGCCATAAAAACTGTTGATCAGGTGAACATCGCCATTACCGATAGGCAGTGTCGTGTCGTGTGTGACGGCTAGGTCCTCTACGCAGGTAGGCATAAAACCCCCGCCCCCCCGCCGTACGGCGGGTCGGCTACACAACAAAATGGCGGCCATGCCAATGGACGCCATACTCGTCCAGTTTGCGTGCTTCGCGCGCAAGCAATTCCCAGAAGCCTGGGAACAATTTATCAAGTCTCCTCCCACCATTTCCTCAACGTCCGTGAATTTTGACACGGACAGCCCGGCGTCTCCGGACCCAACCCCCGCGACTCGCGCGCCACCCAAAGCTAGGGCCCCCGTGGCGGGGTCTTCTAAGCTCGACGTGCCCGCCTCTTCCGACTCGGACTCGGTAGTTAACAACAGCGGCAGCGACATGGAGGTGGAATTTCCACTATCCAAACACGCCGAAGACGAGGGCTTCACCCCCGTCGTCAAGAAACGCAAACGCGCTTCCAAACGCTCCTCCGAGTTTAACTCGGACCGCGACTCGCCGACGAGTACGCCAGGAAAAAAGGCCGCGCCCTTCACGCACCTCGCTAACACCTCGGCCCCGCCCGAGAAACGTGGCCCGAACCCACCTCTCTCAATTGTCCTCCAGGACAAAACTAAGTGGAACGCAGTTTCCAAGTGGTTCGCGGACCACAAAATAGAATTCCTGAAAGCGCAGAACACCGCGCAGGGCATTCGTATGAACCTAACCACGGTTGATGATTTCCGGGCTGCTACCAACCACCTGCGAAATACCGCCCTCGACTCCTCACCTTCGCTCTCCCCGAGGAGAAGCAACTCCGCGTCGTCATTCGCGGAATTCCCCTCGAGATTGACATCTCGGAGGTCATCGACGACCTCAAAAAACAAAACTTCCCCGTAGTGGAAGCTCGTCGCATGACTAGCATGCGCACCAAAGCCTCACTCCCGCTCATCCTCACGAGCCTCGAACTTTCCACGGAGGAGAAAAAAATATTCAGCATAGACACACTGTGCAACCTCACCAGCGTGAAGGTTGAGGTCCCTCACAAAAAGGGCATCATTCGCCAATGCCACCGATGCCAACTCTACGGCTATTCAGCCCGTAATTGTTATGTCCGCCCGAGATGCGTCAAATGCACCGGGGACCACGTGACCAAAGAGTGCTCCCGCACCGCGGAAGCGACAAATCCCCCGACCTGCGTCTTTTGCAAAGCCGAGAGGCAGCCCGCGAATTACCGCGGTCTACTCGCGATATAGATCCGAGAAGAGCAAGATAAAACTGCGCCGCCTTCAAAATCAAGTAAAAGAGCGCATATCTGAACTCGGATCCGACAGATGGGACAATCTGCTTTGGGACTTGGAGCCTTCGGACGCCACGTTCTGGCGTTTGGCCCGCAGTCTCAAAGCGGAGAACATGGCCCGTATGCCTCCCCTCGTAATGAGCAATGGTTCCTCCCTAACGTTGGAGGATGCCGATAAAGCCGATTGTCTTGCCGACAGCCTGGAGAGCCAGTGTACTCCTTCAACCACACCAGTGGACCCCGCTCACCTCAAATTGGTCGAAGACGAGTTGCGCCGTAGAGTAACCCTCCCACCAGAAGGTCTCCCCGGTGAGGTCGTTGACATCATCAAGAAGCTGAAAGCCAAATCAGCTCCGGGCTCCGACAACATCCCCAATAGAGTGGTGAAAACTCTTCCGCCCCCGATCATCGGCCTGCTACTGGCCATCTTTAACGCCCTGTTTGCCGACTGCTCCTTCCCAGACGCCTGGAAATAGGCCGTAGTAATAGGTATTCCGAAGCCGGGAAAGCCGAGAAACCTACCTGACAGCTATCGTCCGATCAGCCTATTAAACACCTTAGGCAAAGTCTACGAGCGCATCATCCTAGGCCGTCTGCGCCACTTCACCACCGAAAACAAGCTCCTCTCCGACGAACAGTTCGGGTTCAGGAGTAGCTACTCTTGCATACAACAAGTCCACAGGCTGAGGGAAACATCTTGACCGGCTTTGAGCATAAGCGTCCGATGGACACCTGCGCCGTCTTATTCGATGTCGCGAAGGCGTTCGACAAAGTCTAGCACGTAGGCTTGTTATACAAGCTTCACGCTCACAAAGTGCCAGACCGACTCTTCGCCATCATTCGAGCCTAGCTCTCGAACCGCTCCTTCCGTTTCCGCGTCGAGCACACTCTCGGCTCGGTCCCTCAAGGCTCTTGCCTCTCTCCGCTACTCTTCTCGCTCTACACGAGCGATTTGCCCAAGGACCGCTACGTCAGCCTCGCTCTTTTCGCGAATGACACCGCTCTCTACCACTCTGGCAGAGGTTCAGGTATTATATCTTGTCGCTTACAAAAGTCGACCACTCTTCTAGGCGAGTGGTTCCGGAAATGACGAATCGACATAAACCCGGAAAAAAGTGAAGCCATTCACTTCACCCATCGAAGGCCCTCAACTGTTCACAAGAAGTCGGTCTTGCACGGCCATGAACTCGGCCATGTCTCCCTCTTCGGCCAGGCCATCTCATGGAGGGACTCAGTCAAATCTCTCGGCGTCACGCTCGAAGTCAGGCTCAACTTTATCACCCACATTCGCGAAGCGTGAAACAAAGCGGCCCAAGAGCTGAGCAAGCTGTACCCCCTGTTGCGCATGAAGGAAGAGCAAGCTCTCTTTCAGAGACAAGTTTCACCTCCACAAGGCATGCGTTAGACCTATAATGTCTTACGCCAGCGTAGTCTTCGACCATTCGTTCGAAGCACGCCTCAAACCCCTGCAGGTTCTCCGAAACTGTTTCACCCGTATCGCAACCAGTGCCAAATGGTACCAGCGCAATATGGACCTTCACAGTGACCTCAAACTCCCAACCATTACGAAGCACTTCAGAGAGTGCTCCGAATCATACTTCGCCAAGGCGACAACTCAAACTAACCCTCTGGTGGCTAAAGCGGTCGACTACGAGCCGTCCTCGAATCCCAAGACCAATAAGCGCAGACCACGGCATGCGCTAATTCCGTCATCCCCAGGGGTCCCTCACACCACACACGAATCCACAATCACCGACAACACCCACGTCACCACACACACCTCGGACACTACCAACACGCTCCGAATTTCTGCGTCACGCCGCCCTCGTTTCAGAACGCGGCGCCACAGATACTCACACACCGCGTACACTAAGTACATCCGCGATCAGGGGCGGTTCTCACCGCTCAGAGATTCCGATACAGGCGAAGGTAGTCGGGGAACGGGTCCGCGCCCGACCTCGACGACCGAGTAGATTCGCCAGCGAAACCAACAACCTGACACACATTATAAAATTCCGCCGTCGGATAACTACACTCCAAGTAGTAGTACACTTTTTTTGTAAACAGGCTGTGGATCCAGGTCCACGTGCCTAGTGTCAGATAAGCTGTAACAGTCGCATGGCTTGCAGCGCTGACATCATCAAGAATCTAGAATGAACATCGCCGTGAAGTGTTTACTTGAAGAGGCATTGAAACGGTCGCATCGGTATAGATTGTATAGGGCCTATGTTTAGCAGCGACCACCTCTATATTAATAGAAAATATAATCTTAATCCTATGTTCAGCACTGTTTGTCCGACTGATAGTAATGATGATGACAAACTTAATTCGATAGATGACTTTTTATGTTATATAGGTCACGGGTAAGATTGCGTGGGATAGGAAAAGTTGATCGCTATAATTTCTGCAATATAGAGGGTATCAGGGAGTAACTCGCGAGATAAGTTCGGTAGCTGGTAATGTTACGAACTTTATTCAAATTTTGTTAAAACTTTTCTCGACGTTGTTTCGAGCAAACTCAATATGCCTGGAAAATTCGTAACATCTTTTCCAACTAACATAAAATACACATAGACATCCCACAAACACGGCCCGCTCTGCATTTAGAAATCACGACTGCGGTTAACTTGATGAAACATTTAAAAGTTGAAGAGTTCTTTTACTTTATCATCGTGACGACATATGTGAAAAGTTTACACACAGTTCTTAATGCATCAAATACACTTTCATAGCTTGCAATTCTGTGATATAACATACAATATACCCTTCATTCAGATTATATTGTATTCTATTGTATTGTCCTATTAATGCTACAATAAGTAAATTCTATTAATTTTCGTAACTTAAAATCAGATAGAATAGCTGGCAAGCATATGTTCAGATAAAAAAAATATTTATAAAAGAATGGTTTTATGAAAGGATAGATACATTTTCAAATAACAGAGCAAACTCAATCTTTTGGATAATCTAAAATTCTTGACTCCTGAAAAAACTCCTTTAATATTTCAATTGGGATGGATACCTTATTCATTAATTTTAGGTGGTGTTGATTAAAAAAAAATGTACTTAACTGTGCATCAAGTTTCAGTTAATAATTTCGGCGACCAAAGTTATTAAATATTTTTTAACTACCAGTGCAATAATTTTTAAAACATATTTTTAACAATTAGTATAGTTGTTTATTATATTGCTTATTGCGGTACATCTTATATGACATATTTCACAATTTTTGACGGTATATATAATTGTTACCTCCTTTACCCTCACAGGTAGTAAGAGTGTAAGAGTTCCCACCTAACAACTCACGGGATCCAAGACGACCTCATCTGCTTATGGTGCACCCTGCTAATCAACAAACGAGGCTCTGGCTCCCACCAACCTGCATTGGACCAAAGTGGGAGTGGAAAGAGACCCAAATCTCCCCATATGAATCTTTGCGGGAGGCCTATCTCCAGCAGTGGACTGACGGTGATGTTTACGATGGCTACTCTCACAAGATCCCCCTTTCTCATGAATTAAAGAAGAGTAATTACTAAATGCAAAAGAACTACCTTCAGCCTACTGCGGAAACGCAGCGCGGAAATTTTCATCTTTCCTAACTTATCAAGGATTCCTCTTGGCAATCCTGCCAAAAGAATGTACAAAAAATATCAAAACGTTTCTTCTAGTTTTTTAATAAAATATTCAGTTAGACTGTAAAAACAAAACCTGTAAATATCTCCGCAGAGTAAATTTATCTATGGTATTAATCTGCACAATTTCAAACAGTTTTCTTATAGAACAAAAAAGTAATCCAAACTGTTTGCACTATCTGGCTCAAGATTTTAGATCTAAACCTAAACTAATAGTGCAAAATTTTTCACCACTGCATGCTAAAGTTGTTGTACGTTTTTTTTTATAATCCTTCGATATCTTACTCCTTAAACAAATGGCTGTGTATTCTCCCTCTATCTCTTATGGTAGTCAGTTTTAAACAATGTTTTTTGTAACCTTTCCATTTTTTGTTTCATAAGTTTCAAGGGAAGCGATTGTGTTCTGACGCATAAAAATCTACTCCCTAAAACTAGGTTAACCCTTATATATTACCCAAGTGGTTATCTAGCTCAAAAACGTTCGTCGCCAAATCTTCGTCCGTTGGTGAGCAGTAAACCTTATGCAGGTAAACTCCAATTTGTAATAGTAAAAACATTGTCCTCATACCCCTTACACCCCCTTATAACAAACAAAATTTTTTGTAATTGAATAATCCACCTTACTTCATCATCATTATCATCATAAGCCAATAGACGTCCACTGCTGGACACATTGATCGATCCCGTGTTGCTCGCGTCCATTGGATGCGGTTCTCACCAGATCATCAGTCTACTTTGTCCACATTACTTGCATAAAAATTTACTTCTTGAACTTTTATTGTTAATTTTTAGCACGAAAATAAAATCACAAGGGCAATATACAATTAAGAAAAATTAAGCTAGAATATTTAAACCTAAATATGAACTACTGCAACTTCTCTTACAGAGCAAGATTCAAAGAAAGCGAAGTATGGGACGAAGGACAATATCCTGGCTAAACAACTTATGCTTGTGATTTGGAAAGAGCACTCATATGCTCAGAATTATGATATCGAAAATTCAGAATGTCTTAATGGTCGTCGATCTTTCGAAAGATGATCGCATTTTATGAAGAAGCAGAATATTTATCAGCAAATAATTCCAAGAGGCTTTTGGCGACAAGGCAACTGTAAGAGGTGTCTGGATTCTTGCTGTACTGAACAAACGTTACTGCAATAAAATTTGGAGAAATGGTGGAATGAATAAATTTGAAGAACTGATAAAAGTATTATTCGTGATTGTAGCATATTAATAAAACTCCATATTGTTATACACTCTTAAACACATTATCATCATTTGAAGCTCTTCAGCCACAGATGAACTTCGGCTTAATGCAGTAAATTTCTTCACGTCCTTTTACTTGGTTTTTTTTTTTGGCTCTCTACGCAGACATTTTTTTTATCTATTTCGTTATCTTGGACCTTACTCTAGTTCTCCTGCCGTCTACATATTTTTTTAATACACGCTGGAGAAGTCTGCGAACATCCATACTTATGAGCTACAGACTGCCCAATTTTCATAACAGGTTTATCAGTATCGCACAGAACAAGAACAATTTAATTTGTTAATGCGCAACACGATTGATATATTGAGCTTCCGCAATAGCACCTTCGGTTCAGTGAATACGCTGGATTAAGTACAATTGTTGGTGAATGCCTGGGGAATACGTTCCTTTTTTCTCTTTCGCCTTTAATTAGGGATGGCATTTCGACAAACGCAAAGCCTTAATTACGAAGTATCTTGATTGTAGGAATACGTGTCCTATCTAATGATGTCTGCCTACGTATGTACACATAAAGGAATATATATAAACGTAAACAACAAATAGTAAATTCTACTGTTAGAAAGATGTATTGATATATGTCTTTCTAACAGAAGATTGTCATCATCATCAGCCAATAGACGTCTACTGCTGAACATATGCCCGTCCAAAGATCTCCATAGAGTTCATTGAGGGGAATCGGGCCTTAGCCCACTACGCTGGCTCAGTGTGGGTTGGTGGGTGGCCAGAGCCTCGGCTGTTATTCAGCAGGGTGCACCGCGTGCACGTGCGGTTGACTTAGGCTCTGTAAGACGTTGATTGGAACCCTTTACACAGAAGATTATAGTAGACCCAAATAGCATCTCTTTTAATAAAGTGATAATAAAAAATAAAGTGTTTAAAACTATGATGCGTCACAATAAGCTTATCTCACGGATTATTACGAGAAGATTAATTATAGTTGAAAGGAAAGTCCATTCCATGATGCTAACAGATTCTTACTACCTATGTAGAATTTAACACAATTTGTTAATATAAATAATGCTATGTTCTAAGGAAATAACAAAGCATTGTTTCGAACTGGTTCTCGGTCGGTTATTTCTTGTATAAGTATTCAGCATCTAAAGAGACGATTGTAAACAAAACCATTTACCATTCAAGACAAAGCCCATGATCCGATTATGAGATTCGAAGTTGGGGAATTTATTCAGAGTTAATCTGTGACAATCAAAATATCATTCCCCGTTGAGATTTTAATTTTTACGCGGTGGGAAAGCTCATTTAAAGATTGTTCCTCTTTCTAGACCTTATCCCATCTTTACTTGGGATCGGCCCTCCTGGCCATTCTTTTAAATCTATCTCTGTTTTGTGTCATAACTTCTATCAATTAGTTATTCTTTAGATATTTATTGATAATCGTCAACCAAGTAGTCGAAGGTCTCTCAGGGTTTCTCTTTTTAGTTTCGAGATCCAGCGCTACCCTAACCATATGCGTTGTTGATCTTCGCATAACATGACCGTACCAGCGCAGGCGTCTCTCTTCCATACTCTCTTGAACCGATTTTACTTTAAAGGAACCTCGGACATCTGTGTCTTCTAGGGTAACTCCTCTTGCTCACTTGAGCATACACATTTCTGTCACATGAATTCTTTGCTGTTGTGCCTTGGTTGTGGACCAGCACTCTGCTCTACAATGCTCTACTCACCATTAAGTAGAGCATTGTAGGTCTTATTGCGGTCTTATATAACTTCCCTTTAAAGCTCATTTAAGGATTTATAATGAATATTTATATTATCTCTTTGGGCAATTAATGATTTCATAGTTAAATTTGTTACTGACGATTTCATTATTTGTATACATCTAATGTAACATGTGTTAACAAACACATGTTAACTGGTAACAATGTTTAAGTACCCGTCAATTGTTTTTCTAGCTTTGTTATGCTGGTACCGCTGACCTGATTATCCACCGCGTTTCACGGGATATTAACATGGCATAACGCTCTACGTACGTTCACTAACAGTCATTATTTAAACTCAATGAACTGTATGATTTCATTGACACTTTGTACCTCCGATTATTATATGGTACAGTGTAAGTATGCTGCTCCACTTTTTTTATTAAACTAAGCGACAATACAAGCAGAACTTTTACTCGGTAATTATAGCGTACACTAAAGACATTGAATGTTAAATGTCGTTAACCAATATATAGCGAAAAATATTGCGTTCCTCTTTTCACGCTACTTTGTTAAGGTCAGAAATAAATGCAGTAATGATATAAATCGAGACGGTTTTCCGACGATATCATCCACAGGTAAATGCTATATTTAATGGTAACTTGCTTCAGTCACCAATCATTAATGCATTCCTATTTGCGAGGAGTAGACAGCGTGGAATTTCTGTACTAACCTAAATAGCACTATTGGATTAACAACCCGTTATCTTACTTACTCATACTTATATTGTACCATATAGGGGTGTAAGGGGTCTCGCACAACAATTTGGGACCCAAGCCAACTTCACCTGCTCGTGATGCACTCTGATAATCAAAGCGAGGCTCTGACTCCTATCAACCCGCATTGGACCAGCGTGGTGGGAAATGGCGCAAATCCCCCTATATGAACTCCTACAAACAAGAGCTGCTAGTGCCCGACGTTACCGGAGGCCATGCTGACTGTAAGGTCGCGGAAAGCCGCTGGATGTGGGCAGCACAGGACCGATGGATATGAAGATCTTTGGAAGAGGCCTATGTCCAGTCGTGGACGTCTATCGACTGATGATTGATTGATAGATTTATCCTACACAGTAGTTATCTTACAGTAGCTTACTTGCTTAATTGTTAAAGTATATCGTATTTATAACAACTTTTTGTTCTACTTAATTAACTTATTTTCTTTAGTAATTTAATTTAACTAGTTACTTTATGAATTGTAAATTTAAGGTATATTCTATGATAGCTTCCGCTTAAAGTTTATTTTAATACCTACAAAACAATTCAAATGAAAATTACTAAGTTAAGTAATACCAGAGTATTTATTGATTGATTTTGTTTTAGTACGTATTGCCATTGTTAGTAAATGTATAAGTATAGTATGAACCATCTGACTTGTGTTGTTGATATATGCTTAAAGCCTAATTCATTAGAGGCTTCAGATTTTTTGCCCACGATGTTCACGTTAAGGCGTGTCCCGTTGTATTAAAATGTCGCCCGCTAGCCCGCTAGTTGCTGTAGTGCGCGTTAGGAACCGCGTAGGGATCGGAGCTAATCCCGTATCGGGTGGAACTGACAGAGACGAACGCTCCAGAGGAGAGAGAGAAAATCGATATCGCACATTTTGTTAAAGCGAGAGCAACATTAGCTAAAAGGAGCAAGCAACAAATTATGGAAAATGGATAATATGCCACAGCATCCATTAAAATGAAACTACTACCTATAACTACATAATTAGTATTTAAAGCGTATAGTAATTTTAGCAACTAAAAACATAAACATATACTTGCTACTAAGTTATCTATTATTAGAGATTGCCTCTATTCATGCAAGCTATTATTTTCAGTTTAATATAAATGATATGTATAATATGTTAAGTTAAACTCACCGATGGCAATTTTCTCGACCGGAAACTGCTGCGCCGACAACACCCCGATGTAAGACAACAAGAGGCCGGCAGGGAACAAAAGCGACGCCTTCACGGCAGCCATCTCTTCGGACCACACCCAGCTGGGTTGCTGTGTGTTGTGTGATTCAGTGATACCAGTTACATGCTAGGTTTATAACAATTGAACTGAAACAAGCGATAACTATGAGTAACGTGAACGATTATGTGTCGGGATGTTTCGCGCAAACCTAAAACTTGGCGACTGCTGTCGAGGCGGCGCAGGGTTAGGGGTACGGGGGGGGGGAGGAGGGAGCCGGCGGGCTGGAAAGGAAGGGAGGCAGCTCACCCCCGCCGCTGCCTCGCTCTCACTCGGTGGCTTATCGCACCCCTTAATAATATTATTAAACTGTTACTATTCTCCGCTATTTTTTAATTCCACGAAACTGAATGTTAGTATTTAAGATATTTTTTTTAAACTTTTTTTTTTATTATTATTTTTAATATTCTTCCTTCGGCCGCAATGCTGCGGGAGTCTGGCGTACTTTCTTATAACCTTCCGCCTAGCCCTCGGGGACTTTTCTCCCTCACACATTAGCCAATATTCTCTGTGAAACCGTTGATCCCGACTCCGCCCCGTACATTTGTATTAAATAAATTAAATAAATAAATAAATAAACAATAAATTAAAGGTTCCAATGATTTTATTAAAAAAAAATATTTTTTGATGCATATATCAACCCGGATTATCAGTACAAAATATTTCTATGGTATGTGTCACCTGGATCGCCGAAAATACCATTCACATTGAATAAAACCGCGTCCATGTATTACAAACATCATTATATTACAATAATTAATTTTTTAAACAAAACTTAGCCATGATATCCACCGGATCGTGATGATCACGATCACACTGATAAAATTACAGTGATCGATTGTCGACATTGCTTGGGATACCTCCAGTCGGCCATCTCGAAGAATTCGTAAAAAATATTTATATTTATCAACGACCGACGATCTGGGGAGAGTCGCGGATACCCACTGACCAATCGACGTGGGGACCTTTTGAGAGAGGCCTATGTCCAGCAGTGGACGTCAGTCGGCTGATGATAATGTATATTTATGTAATATTATTATTTAACTTAATATAAAGTCGCACCGAAATATAAATCATAGAGAATATTATTTGAAATGTGAACCAGAAAAGGCAAAAACGAAATCTACATATAAAACATAACCTTTTTTTTAATCTTACATTTATATAAATTAGAAGTTATATCTAGATAAAACCTCTACGACAAATATCATAATATATTTATGATGTTTTGTTAGAACGGAAACCGAAAAACAGTAATCCTCAATCCATCATACTCGTAGCTAGCAACACACATTTTCCAGAAACATCTTCTGATACATCAATCATTCCATCGAAGAATTTCGTGAATATTCATGGAACTTAGTTAATCCACCTCCAACTTGAAGTTATGATTCCAGTTAGTTATAACGAATTTAAACGGAAATTTCTATTTCGGCAGGAAATGATGTTATCGGCTCCCCTACACTTCAACCTGTCACCTACTCCTACTTTAGCAAAGCACTTTCTCGTGTTCTATCGCATGAAATCACTGTCAACCAAAATATTTGATTTTCCAATCCTGTCACATACGATATTGGTCCTGTCGGAAGATTTATTATAACGCACACCACATCCATCCCCTCGGAACACGATTGGCGAATTCAAACGCTGATATTTATTTATTTATACAAACAACAATAAATAAGATGAACAGCATATTAATCAAGTTTGTCAAGTTATAAATATATTAATGCGAGGGCACTATTCATTCAGTTTTAAAACGGATGTCTGGTGGCAGACATCCTGTACATTTCATCATCATCGTCATCAACCGTTAGACGTCCACTGCTAGACATAGACCTCCCCTAAAGATATCCACATTTGTAGTTTCATATAGGGGGATTAAGGCCATTTACAACCACGCCGACCCAGTGCGGGTTATTGCGAGCCAGAACCTGGTTTATTGATTAGCAGGGTGCACCACGAACAGGTGAGATTGGCTAGGGTCCCGTAAGTTACTGTGCCGGACCCCTTGCCTTTACGTTTAAACTCCACAAATTTATAATAGAAATAAAACACATGAAATAACTACGTAAACTAATATTTGTGTTTATGGTGCTATTATAACTAAATAACAGGCCGGAGTGCTGTAGCAGTCAAAATGACTACCAAGCGATCAACATCATCAGAGCATTCAGAGAATAACTAAACAACTGTCCAATCACCACGGCGCTTGAGTTAGAAGATCAAATAAGGATGAATATTATCCTAGCGTGATATCATGAAATAAAACAATTGATTATGAACTGTACACAAAGTGATTTTTTTTGTTTTTATACAATCAAACGACAAGAATAACGGGACGTTCTCCTGATGGTAAGTGATACGCCCGCCCAAATCAACGCCGCACTAATTAGGACACACACAGCACCACATAATGCTCGACGAGACCTAACATGTTAAGTATCGTTACCCCAGTAATTTCACTAGCTACAGCACTGTTCAATCCGATATTATATCCATTTAATACCATTACGTATAGATAATTATAAATATTTACAAATAATATTCAGGGTCTGATGGGATCCTCTTAAAAATTCCAATAGATTTTACAACGGGTTAGAAGCTAACTTTTGTCCCTTTATTATTCGTGCTGGAGATGTATTGAATTGCAACTATAAATATTGTACATCGGCTCCGTTGAGTTTTGATTGTTTTTTTTATAAGTTCAAGAAAACGTGTTCACCATACTCCCGGTGACACGATTCACCCATAAAACTAAAAAAAGATCTGCTTGTATTGTTCTATGAAAAATTGCATATGTCACGATGAGATGACTGAAGGTTTTTTAACTAAGCGACTGTTCTATCTGATATAACCTTTGACAACATAACAATATGGTACTAGTTAATAACTACATTCACTATACTGCGTAGCTACCGAGATAGGGTTACTGCCCTTACTATTGCAGAGGGTATACGAGACGTCAGATACTCGTACCTTACAAAAGTAACATTTCTAATTGCTCCTTGTTCCTATTAAAAGCTCTGTAGTTCATTATTGTTCTCAGTATTATCGTAACGAGTTTGTTCTGAGGGTGACAAGAAGGAGAGTTTAAATGGATAAAAATCTCTAATGAACTCTGACTTCTTCTCCAGAAAGCAGGGTAGAAAATTTCAACCCGATAGTAAAAATAGTTTGTATATATACATACTTTTGTATTACACATTATGGTCTTAGATAAAGTTATGATTAAATTGTTTGTGCTCGTGTTTACTTTCAGTAAATTTACCTATTTTTTTTTATTCTACGAAGCTATAAGAAGAGCGAGACGTTCACCTGATGGTAGGTGATACCAGCAAATAACAATGTGGCGCTAATTAGGATATTATACGCTACACCAAAATTGCGATCGTCGCCTGAGACATAAGATGTTGAGTCTCGTTATCCCAATAATTTTACTAGCTATAGCGCCCTTCAAAATGGAACATGGTAATATTTGCACAGTACCGTTTGGCGGTAGAAATAAGAGCTGCGACGGTACCTATCTAGAAGGTCTCCGAAAAAAAGACCTAACACCCGTATATACACCTCATACAGATGGTTACTTAGATATTCTGAGACAGGGTTGATCATATGATAAATTTTTTTAAGTGATTGCGTCACAAGAATTTTTGTATGTTGAACAGTGAAAAAACTTAAGTCAATTACTTAAAAAAAATATTTAAACGGAACTAAAATTAGTATATTATTAATTATTATTATAAATGTTACACAGTATAAACAATTGCGATAAGTTCTCATAAAACTTCTTGGCCATATGTGAGAAGCACTTCAATAACTTATTATTTAGGAAGTATTACTTATACTTTATAGTTTCAGAAACACTTTCATTAATGCCTTTTGTCCATTTATTAACCGGCAATAAAACCGCTCCAGAACAGTGCCACTACAAAAATGGTTTTGTGTTGACGTCATTATATATTAATGGCGGGTCAATCACCCCTACATTGTTATAGAGACTATCGCCATACACATATAATCTTCCCGCGGCTTTCCTTATAAGTTATAACAAAGTTAACAGCTTACTTTATTTCGCCAGATTATCTTTCAGCAAGCATATAATGATTACAAACGTTTAAATACAAATTCTTTTTTATACATCAACTATAATAGTAACTATCTCACTAGGATTGTTCGTGTTAAGGATCGTGGTCAGAGCTAGGGATGCTGTCTGGCACGGTTGTGTGCGAAAAAGTTCCTGTGGTTCCGGCGAAGAGCGACGAGTGGGAAACCATGGGGTTTTAGCTGGTAAGATTTCGGCGTAACTCTTCTGTTGCACCGACAGCATAACGGTATCCAATGTAGTACTCATTATTTGATAGTGTTAAAGGCTCGTGAGAGATGCTGAACTGAAGTTATTTCCTCCTCCGAAACCTAAGGTACACCGTAAGTGCCGACATCGTGCTACACCAAAAATTACCAAAGTATACTTTTGTGGTGTTTTTTAAACTTTAGCTATTATTAATCGAAAAAAAGAATATATGTTATGCTACGCGATACATTGAACAGTACTGTATGTATCGATTTTAATAATTCGTTTCGTTTCGTTTCATTTCGTTTATTAAACGCGCATATTTGAATACATATACGCTGCTGTTCACGCAGGATCTCTCAGCTTCCTTAAAAAAAAAAATACTTTCTAAAACGCAACGGGCAGGAAGTTTAATATCTTTAAGCAATTGACGAACCGGAGTCCCCTTGAAATCTCAAAGGGAAAATAAAAAGATATTACCATTGCAAATTTGGGCAAGTTTGATTTTGATCGGTACTCCGGGAGGGAGACGGTGAGAAACAAGATTGGGCTCAGACCCCAGTTCTCAGTGCGTATGTTAATTTCGGCTTGCTTGGGAAAGGAATCAGTCGAAGCTGATGGCACACAGGTTTCTACTCAAACTTGTTTAAATATAACTACTACTGATATGTTATCATCAATATTTACTTACACGTTCAATAGGAAGCGAAGTTTGTCATGACCACTCTGTGACTTTAGGATCTTCGATGGATGATTCTATCGATGTCTTCTTCTGAGCATACTCGTAGGTTTTTCTAAAGTATTTCTCGCTACGCTTAGTGTGCATACAGGAAAATACAGTACGCAGTAACTGTTACTGAGAAAGATGCTGCCTTCTCTAAAGCTACTGAAGGGAGGTAATATTCTGTTACACATTAGAACAGTTAACTAGCTGATCTGAATATTTATTTTTCTACAAGTTACAGGTATGAAAACTCTGAAAAATTATTTCATATATCATTTCCTTTATTTTAGCTTTTTCTTAATGTTAATAACAAAAACGCATTACTTACATTCCTTTTCAGTAGCTACTGAAATGCCTATTTTAATAGGTAATAAGATTTCACATATTGAGACACTAGTGTAATTTTGTGCTTTGTAAATATCTTAAAGATGAGGTAGTAACCTTCTGAGCAGGAGTGGTGCTTACGTATAAAAGTAGAACGTCAGTCCCATCCCTTTGTTGTATGAAAAAGTTACAAGGTTTACAATTTATACAAGAGTGTTTTCATGATGGCTGAAAATCTTCGTCGTACAATGGGGCCATAACTGGCTGAAATTTAGAGAGGTGGGTAAGAGAAAACGACTTTACAAACAAGTGTTGTTGTAAGGTCGTGAGATGAAAACAAACTCAATTTAATTACCGGCGGAGATTTCTTCGAGAGACTTGAAACGAGACGCGTCTGTTGGGCGAACAACGGAACAGCTTCGGTTCGTATCGCGTCCACTTCATACCAAATGCAACTACGTCTATATTTTTTAATTTAAACTTTTAGAACTTTAGTCAATTTCAAAAAGGGTGAAATAGTATTGTAAACTGACATAAGTAACTGAACCTTCATTCCTAAAACGAAACCTGTGTACCCTTTGCGGCTGCTGCGAGTGATCTTGCGTAGAAGCAGGTCTATTAGCTTATAGAATAAACAGTAAAACAGAGAAATATAATGAAAATAGGAGGATACAAAGATGTTATTTCTATCAATAAACATTACTGATACTATTGCGGAAGAAAGGAAACTATAACTAAGGCAGGGTGTGTTTATGTTTACATTTAAATGTTTGATTAATTTTTTTTTATTACAGTAAGCTTTTTCTTCCAGACAACTTATAGTTAAACTCTGTGTACTACAGAAATATTTAAAGAGATAGGAAAAAAAGTTATATACATATTATTAGATATGGTTAAAGATAAGGGAGCGAAGGTTGCCATCGTTTTGCGTCAAGCCCGAACAATATTTACGTACGTACATTGTTCGTCGGATAACATTTAGCGATTCCTCTCCCTCAGGGTCGTAAAATATGAAAGCAATAAATGTCAGGCGCAAACAGCTAAGTTTCACAACATAAAAGTTTGTGAGCCCCTGCGACCGCGGAGACGGGCCTCTGAGACCAAGTGGCTATTCAGCATTTTTCCATAAGATTGTTTCGAGACTGCTAGGTACGTATTGACTTTACCTAGGCGGGCTCCTTTCAGCGATGAGGGCGGCATATCGCGCTGTAAACGTTTTCAGATCAAAAGGAGGTGCTTACGACTGCGGGAAGGAGCATTCCCCAGTCAACCTTCCGGTTCAGTTCAACTATACTGTTCTTTCCGGATAGCATACTGTTTCTATTTACATAGAATCCAACGATTGTAATAGACACATGGATTCAGAACTTTACTTCACTATGCCCTTGTAACTATATAGTCAATGACTTCATTATTACTAAGACAATTATAAAAAAAACAGCTTTTTTTCTTACAGACGGGCGACGACTTAGCATCTGATTATAAGTGAGCCTGCCTGTGAGAAACCGGTATTAGTTAAAATAGTTGACTCATTCACTTCATCCTGGACCTACTGATTTTGGTATTAATTTTTAGCTTAGGAGGGGTTGAATATTTATCGTGTCATGGAATATCTTCTCCAAAACTTCATCATCATCATCATTATGCCCTCTTCAAACTGAAGTTTTGCGATCAGACTGAGAATAGAAATTCAATGCTCAGCTATTCTTTTTAACCGATAGTATTTAAACCCGGTCCACTCCTTTATGTAGTCACAACGTTTCTTGCGCTGTCTACCAAGTGCACGTTTTCCAGGAATTTTGCCCTCCAGGATTACCCTTGGGAACTCATAAAGGGATCCTATTTGACGGTGTGCATTCAAATTTTTTTTTAATCACATGTTTGTTAAAAACATCACAATATAAGACTCCTTACGTTTTATACGTTATAGAGAACAGTTTCAACTGCTTATTTTCTTTTCAATTCCACTTTCGTTTTGAATCGTCAAGAGAACGTAACAGCATCCACGAGACTGTTATCTGAGATGAAAAATTTACAACTCCGTACGGTTACACCGTGCACTGTGGTACTTACTACAAACAAGTGATTGGCGTCTACAAGTTTAACTTAGTCTAATATCTATCTTCTGTCTATAGTTTTATATTTTTTGACTTTTTTTTATTGCTTAAAGATAAGCGATTTTCAGCTGACGATATGTTGCTAGTTCCACCCCCAAACAAAACGGCGGCCGCCGCAAGTTCCAATTAAACGCCATAAATTACAACCACTGCAATTAAAGTGTTGTTAAGCCGCGTGAGCCAATTAAATTATAATTCCCAACTGGCACAGTATAACATGTCCGGCTGTCTAGTTCACGAGCCATATTAATTTCCTGTTTTTAAGAGTCGCGTTCAGGACACGCTCCTCATCCTGAATTTTCGAACTGCTTCGTCATTAGCAAAGTATATCACAAATCGTCCCTTTGTACTAAGAGAATATAAATTTTTTTTACTTGAAATATATTAACGATTACATTGTACCAATGTCTTAGGGGATGTAAGGAGTTCCGCCCAACATCTTAATGATCCCAAGTAAGCCTTACCTTCACGCGATGAACCCTGCTGAATAACAGATGAGGCTCTGACCACCCACCAACCCGCACCTGGCCAGTGGCGGGCTAAGGCCCAATTCCTTTCAATGAACTCTTTGATGTGGAGATCTATGAGAGATGACTATGTCCAAACGGGTGTCAACTTGTATATACAATAGATGATACGAGTTACTGAAAAAACATTTACAGCACAGGAAAATAATGATAACGCAGCAGTGGTATAAGGTGTCCCGCACAACAATTAACAGGACCCAAGTCAACGTCACCTGCTCATGGTGCAGCCTGCGAACCAACAAACGAGGCTCTGGCTACCGCGAACCCGCATTGGGCCAGCGTGGTGGAAAATGGCTCAAATCCCCCATATGACGACCCCATAGTAGGACTATATGTGGAGATCTTTGGAGAAGGCCTATGTCCAGCAGTGGCCTCTATCTGCTGATGATGAATGCAGTAGTAATCATTTTCTACTTCTTAAAGTGCCTCTCTGACTAGCGGGGGTTGGTGGTTAGTTCACCACATATCATCCAGTCTCCTTAAAGGTTGAACAGTTGGACGACTCTCGCGATCCCGGTCCACTCCCTGATATTACGCAGCCAAGATTTCCTTAAGATGAAGTAATCATTTTATAATATTTGTTATGTCTATATTGTTTTGTATCACGGATGTACCTAGATCGATTATGGAGGTCAGCTGGTGTTAGAGTTGTTTGGAAGCTAGTTACCATCGTCTTAATGTCAATGTCACAAACGAGCGGTAGAGCAATTGGACCAACACGCTTTACCATCTTCATCACATGATAGATAGAGAAGTGCGCTAAACGGCAAACTTGCTGAAAAAATTGTGGTGGTCACAATGAAAGTAAAGTACCCAAACGTTTGCCTTAGAAACCCTGGAATCCTGTCCTCTTGTTGTTTATCGGCTAGATATCTCTGATGATCACACGTCAGCTAATTTCGACTTAGCTTAGTAGTACCATGTGTGGGAAGCTATGAGCACAATATCCGCGACAATTACCATCAGCTTCCAGTCCGTTCTATCGTTGTATGCCTACGTTCAAAACGCGTTCTTGGAATTTTCGAAATCGATATGATATACTACATAAACTATAGATTTTATAAAAAAAATAAAGTGAACCTTTATCCCCATCGTCAGCTGACAACGCAAGTTCTGCGCTGACTTGCGAAAACATGAATCGTATTCAGAACTGATTTTAAATTTCCTGCAAGGAGCACCAAAACACTTAATTGCACAGAAGAAGCGACTGCCGTAACCCCCAGCCCCTGTCGCGAACTGGGGCGCGCTCGAATTATTCGAAAGGAAGTGAGGAACTTCATTAGACATTCAGATCTTCATTATTTGTTCGGTTCCGGTTAACTCGCGGGAATGTTTTAGTTTGAGATTGATTCCCGTCTCTCCCAGCTTCAGATAGTGTAAAAGTTTTTAATCTATATAGTATAACAAATATTGACTGTGACACCTTTTTCTTACATATTAAATGATCTGTACACAAAAAGATTTTAGTTATTACCCTCACTTAGGTATTTTTATCTTTATTCTATATATTTATCAGATTCATATAAATAATTCCTAATGTCGCTCTTTTCCTATTTCTTTCTAACCCTCCGTCCATAACATACCTTACGTACTTTTCGTACCACATAAGATATCCTAAAATCCTTTTCTATTATCATTAACTTTATATATCTCTGCTCCCTTGCATTAGTATATCAAAAATGGATCAATCATCATCATTAATAGCCGGAAGATGTCCACTGCTGAGCCGCACCGAACGTTATCTCATGTAAATCAGAAGTCACCTGTGCAGAGTGATCGCTGCCCAGATATTCATAACGTGTCACATTTGCATGGACGTTATGAAATCACATAGAATTGTACGAAATAATGTCCTGGACACGATACCAATGACAAATTTTGACTTCGGAAAGGATAACTAGTTTTAATTAAAACTTTAATTAGACCTCGCGTCAACGTTCGCTGCATCTGTTGCAATATCATTTTAAAGAACAATAAATCAAATGAAGCGGAAACGGATGCGTCGCTGTCTACTGTAAACGCGAATGTTTTAATTTAATGTTACCTAAGTGAATATCGCTGACTACCCACGGTTAGGCAAAAGTCGGCTTAAAATGTAGCCGACGCCCGCACAGCGCTGACCTCTCCGACTCATTTGCGGCAACGGGCTACACTGCAGCAGCAGCAGCACTTAATGAAAGAGGACGCATTTAATGAAACACCTCGTTTGGCCCCCTTGAAACGTGTTTTTTAATCATAATGTTCAGACGAGATAATTTTCAAATCACCACCTACTTAAATGATTATTTGATCGCAACTACTAAACACTATGCACGCACTGTAAGATTTTTAAGTTGTTTGCCCAGCATTCATTAGCTATGTCTAAAAACTTCATTGTGCTGAATGTTTGATATAAACATAATATCAAATGATATCATAAACCGGAGTTCGGAACTTGAAATAAGCGTACTGCTACATACAGCTTAAGTGAAGGAAACGCGAGGTAAAAAAGTTTCAAGAACCAGAAAGTCGGAGTATCCTCTGAAGACAAGTGTCAGTGTAAGAAGAATATCGACCTCATAACATTAAGAGCATCAAAATATGTCATAACTTAAACAGAATCAATTAAGTTATTTTTACAGGAACGAAATGAAATGCGTGAAGATTTATTCTAGCACGGCTGAAACAATGTCATATTTACTTTGCTGAAAATTATTTTGCAGAAGCGGCGGCCAGCGGCTGGCGGCGCACACAGCCTCCCGTTATTTCCACACAAATTGTTTAATTGGAGGCAAAGGATTGTTTGTACTTTTCGTGCAATGGGGGGAGGGAACGGGTCGAGTCACTGCGGACACTCGCATAAAACACCCCACAGTAACCTGCCGTTGACAACTTCCAAAGTTAATGTACCGCTAAGATCTCGCGAAATAATAAAGTACCATACAGTACGCCGAGATTTATATCTTCATGGCAAATATCAAATATGGGGCACTCCATGTCGCGCTTGCACAGCGCCGAAGGCGTGCCTATTCCTCATGAAATTCTTAGAGGTAATGCGAAGATGCATTATTAATATGCCACATTAAATAAACATTTAAAATTTTCATATTAAACCTACATATACAAAACTATAGTATCTGTTTGTTATAAGACGAAAAAAAGTTTTTTCTTAAATCACGTAACTATTTAACTGATATAAAAACTCCTCTCCTGTTTATTTGTTGCGTGTAATCGCCGAACCAAGATTTACGAGACTACAGCTGCTGAAATTCTGATAATGTAAGGGTTTACTTTGACTACTTTTTAATAATATTACAATTATAATAAATATTTTATACGTCGGGTATAAACAATATTTACCCGTATGTAGGCGCGAATCATAAAAAACCATTCCACTTCTCCGGGGGTAGTTTACGGTGTGTGAAGTTGTGACTTCTAAACTTATTCATGGCTAATGTCACTTTACAAGTCTTTCTCTCACGTTTCTTTAAAATCAATATTAATACAGAAAACTTACGACACATTTTGATGTTGATTCCCTAATCAAGAGCAGCAAAGACATTCATTAATTTATCGCTCTTATTAACCATAGCAAACACTGGAGTATAACAATTCTAGAATGTACTGATGTGGAGACTTCAAGGAGCTGATGCACAGCAGCGAGCCTTTTGTAATTAATACTTGTTATTCAAAATACATATAATAATAGATGAACTGATTTATTTTATATAAAATTACATCAATTGAAACATCATCATCAATGATCCTAATGATTAATTTAAAACTGCGTATTAATCTATTACAAAATTTATACAGAGAAAGGAAACTGAAATCAATGCATAAGGATAGTGCTCGGCCTCTTTTTAGTGCGGCGGAGATGTGTCTCGAAGAATTCGAGATGAGATTTTGGCTAGAGTCATCAAGTACATCAAAACGAAACCCCAAAATAGAATTCACAGTGCTACTCTTGACATAACAGGACACAGTAATCCAATATATATTACTGAGCATCTATCCCGACACAATAAAGCTCTTCAAGCTTGAGCAGGGCTTAACAACTTAATTATAAATGTGTATGTGTGGTGACATTATTAGGTTACCAATAAATGCGCGTGCGCTGCTTCCTCTGCACCGCGAGACCTCCTCAAGAGGGAAGCGGTGCGAGAACACGCTACAGTTTGTAAGCACTTATTCACTACCAGTCGTCGTTATTGTAGTTAACTCATACACTGGTGCGACCTCGTGTAAAAACAAGGATGAGCAAGGAACTCGAGGCTTTCAAAGTCTGCAAGGAAGGCCTAAGTCGCGCGACTTTGTTGTCCCATCCAGAGTGCGGTGCAGAACTGACTTTAGTGTACAAAGCCATTTGGGCTGTATTACAGAAAAGTAAAAAATGGGCTTGGCAACCTTTGGCTTTTTTTTTCATAGAGGCTAAGTCCTGTTCAGCAGAAGTACTCTCCATATGACCGCGAGTTATTAACTATCTACGAAAGTATCAATCACTTCCGGCATATGTTAGAAGCTCCCGCTTTTACGGTCTAAGCAGACCATCTTCTTCTTCTTCGGTATCACTCTAGACAGAGTGGTCGTGATAATCACTTCAGGTGTTGGTCGCAAACAACACGTCGCCATCCCTCTCTGATGGTCGCCTTCCTACTGCATTCACATAGTGGTAACGATGCTGAATTTCCTGCCACTTTTATCTGGTCGGTCCCGACAGACCATAAACCTTTAGTTTTCGCATTCCATTGGAAGTAAGCAAAATACTCTCCGAGACAGTTCCGTCATTTCGACCTTACGTCGCAGTTCACCCCGGATAACCTGCATATATCAAGTAAGGATAATGTAGTGTCGGATACCTTATCTCGTGTGGAGGAAATACCGAAGCCATTACATTGGCTACCGCTCAAGCGACTGACGCTGAATTACATCTACTACTAAAAAGCACCACTTCTTTAAATTTAAAGAAGTATACCAGATGCTACCAGACATAGACCCAGCTGTGGTACTAGTAACATCACAGTATGACCTTATGTACCTTCACAGCTACGAAGACAAAATTTTGATATCTTACATTCGCTTAGCCACTCAGGTGCAAACTGTACAACGAAGCTAGTGGCTGAATGGTATATGAAGAGATTGCACAGAATGGGAGTGCTCTTGCCTGGTGTGCCAGCGATCGAGAGTTTACATGTCTCCGCAGCTCGGGACATTCAAGTTACCTACAGCTCGATTTAAATTTATACATATTGACCTTGTAGCACCGATTCCTGTTTCTCACGGTTGTCGTTATTGTCTCACGGCAGTCGATCGGTTCACACGGTGGCCGGAGGCAATTCCGTTGAGATACAGGCATGGAAACAATAGCCAGCGCATTCTGGTTGTCCTACGGATATAGTTACTGATGGAGATACACAGTTCGAGTCAATGTTATTCAGACATTTATCACAATTGGATGGTTTTCAGCACAGGCGAACAGCGAAGCATCTGTCATACATTGGATTAGTGGAGAGGTTCCATCGACAGCTCAAGACTGCGATTGCTCGCCATGCTAACGAGAATTGAGTCGAGTCCCTACCAATTGTATTGTTAAGGATCCGTAGTGCGTACAAAGAAGATATTAAGAGTTCGGCTGCGGAACTTATTTACGAAGAGCCCTTGGCGAATTTTTTGATGATCAAATAGCAAAGGTTACTGATATGTCAGATTACATAGACTCTGGAGTGTGATGATGTGGCGTCGTTTTATTAGGTTGCTAATGATTGCGCGCGCGCTGCTTCTTCCGCATCCCTTTCTCGGAGGTCTCGTCGTGCGGGGAAGAGCCCCAACGGCGCGAGGACACGACATGCATTGTAGTTAATTCCTACAGAGAGTAAGGTCTAGGCAGCTCTTAGCAGCTGAAGATTATAAACGGTATATGGGTAATATCAAGAAAGGTGTTCCCAAGTTGTTCTGGTTTTCTGTTAACAGGAGATGCAATAATGGATCTCATCCTAATCCAATGGGTGATGGTATATCACGTAAGACAGATGGAGTTGCGATATGTAATATGTTTACTAACAGGTGTCCCGAGGTTTATCCTGCATCCATTTCAGCGTGCAGTATTGGTGCGGACGATCACTTACAAGGTCTGGCACACCTCAGCGCTTATAGTGATTCTACCTTTACTGAAAAAACTGTGTTTAATATACTAACATCATCAGCCGATAGACGTCCACTGGTCATATGCTTCTCCTAAAGATCCCTACATTTGTAGGGTTTCATATAGGGGGAATTGCGCCATTTCCCACCACGCTGGCCCAGTGTGAGTTAATGGGAGCCAGAGCCTCGTTTGTAGGTTGACAGGGTGCATCACGGGCAGGTGAGGTATTTTTTTTAATCGTTCTCCCTTCGTGTTTTGGGTCAGGGCCGTTTAATATCTATTTCAATTACCATCTTGTTATTCCTTATCTCATTCCAATACTCTCTTATCTTTCATTCCATTCATCATTTTACTCTGTTCTTCTTCCACACTTCTCTTCTCTATCATGCTACATCCCATTTCCTTCTTTCATTCATCCTCTTGGAGTGAAGACGCCTTCTGAAGAAAGGGAGGAGAGCCTGAAAAGATCATTCTTTGTAGCATTCCTTCATTCTTTCTTCTTTCTTCTTCGTCTTCTTGCTTCTGCTGTATTGTTTTTGTTTATTTTTATTTTTATATTCTTCTTTTATTATTATAATTACAATTACAGTTACAGTTATTATTACTATTTACATATATATTTATTTATTTACTTTTTACATTTTATTTCTCCTCAATACTTACCCCACCACTCTCCTACAATATTTTACAAATATTTCGCGACTTTCGTCTTCATTCATCAGAGAGGCAATGACACCTGCGTCTATCCTCCTTGCAATCTCTATTTCACACTCATTCCTCTCTTTCCCGAATAAGGGACAGGAGGTGAGGATGTGCACCACGGTCTGGTCCACCGCTGGGTCACAGAGGCACGTGGGACTCTCCTTGAGCTTGAACCTGTGAAGGTACTCGGAGAATCCCCCGTGCCCAGTGAACATCTGGACCAAGACCGTGTCAAGTTCCAGCCGACGAAGTGAGCGATATGCCGACGCGACGTACGGGAAGAAAATCCTCGTTGTTGAAGCCGTAGTACCTTGCACATACCTCCTGTTCCATTCGTCAAGCGTCTTCAGCCTGAGCTGACGCTTGACGAAGGAAACGGGGCAATCCTCGTACTCTGGTCTTCTTTTGCTCTTCAAGGCCGCTTCCTTGGCCAGTTGATCCGCCCTTTCATTCCCCTCCATCCCCACGTGCGCCTTCACCCAAAAGAGCCTTACGTCCGTCCCTTTTGCCTGCGCTTTCATAACATTCTCTTTTATACGGAGCGCCAGGGGGTGGAAGGTGTCTGATCTTGCGACTGTTTCAAGGGCGGACCTCGAGTCGCTAAGTATGGCGCATGACTGCGCCGACCCGCTGGCCGCGTACCCCGTCGCTTCCACCAGTGCCAGCAGCTCTGCCTGGTATACGGTGCAGAAGTTGCCCAACTTGAGTTTCTTCGTCGCAACCTCTGCGGCGTTCCGCATGACGCTGAACGCCGCACCCACCTTGTCGTCGATGCGGCTGCCGTCGGTGTAAATGGCCGAGTCGGCAGCCGAGGTGGCAAGTTGGACCTCCTCCGCACTTTCCCCCAGGCAGGAGAACTCCACACCAAACTGTTCAGACGGGTGTGGTAGTCTCAGATAGCTAACTGGTACCTCCAGCTCCCGGTCTCCTAGCACTTCCCGGGAGTGACCGCGCTTTATCTCAAATAAAGTGGCCGCTTCTTGGACCCGAAGGTCCAGAGGAAGCAGCCCGGCAAGTACTAGGGCCGAGTGCAACGACGCGGTTCGGTGAGTTCGCGCAATTTTCTGCGCGAAGCCACGCTGAACCGCATCGAGCTGCTTTCGGACCAGCAGCTTCTTAGCCGCCGGCGCCCATGCACTCGCTGCATACAGAATGATCGGCTCCAACACCGCCAGATACATCGTTCTGATCACCTCCGAGTTCAACCCCCACGATACTTTTGCCGCTCTGCACAGTTGACGATAGAGCCCTTGGGCCTTCTTGCTCATGTTCTTCGCATGCGTGTTGAACGTGAGCCTATCGTCGACTGTGAGGCCTAGTATCCGAACCTCACGAGTTCGACAAAGGGGCTCTCCACCCATACTCAATATTGGGTTGTCGTACTTCAGCTTATTGGTTAGCACCATCACTTTAGTTTTGTGTGGTGCGAACCTAAGCTTGTTTCGGACACCCCAATCGTGAATATCGGCGAGTACCGCATTTGCCTTTCTCGTGATGTTCCCGGTGTCTTGCCCCGAGAAGATCAGAACGACGTCGTCTACAAACGCCTGGCAGTGTGTCCTGCTCTTTGCCACCCCCTCCAGGAGTGGATTGAGGAGGAGGGTCCAGAAGGTTGGGCCGCCCACGGATCCCTGCACGCACTCCTTGGTGGTATCTCTGGCGCACTCCGCCCCCGCGTACCTTACGGCCACCTTGCGATCGCTAAAATAACTGTCGACAAGGCGCCGCAGGCCGACGGGGCAGCGAGTCTCCGCCAGTCTGCACCGTATAGCAGGCCACCAGGTGTTATCGAAGGCTCCCTCTATGTCCAATGATACCAGCACAACGATCTCCTTCTCCTTCAAGCGAGTTCGTATGTGCTGGATCGGGTCATACAGGGAGTCTTCGGTACACCTTTGCGGCATAAAGCCGTATTGGCGGCTACTGATATACGGCGTAGTGTACCACCGGATCCTCCGGACCATCATCTTCTCCAGGACCTTGCCCATGACGGGCAAGAGTCCGATGGGCCGGTAAGATTTCGGGTGCGTGTAATCGTCCTTATCGGGCTTCCGCAACACTACGACCGCTGCCTCCTTCCATCTCCTGGGGAAGTAGGCGAGAGCGAGACACCGGTTGGAGAGCGCGAGAAACAGCGCGGGGTCCACTGCGATGGCCGCTCGGCAGATGTCGGCAGTGAGTCCGTCGAGGCCAGGAGCCTTTTTCGTATTGAAGGTCGACACGGACCATCGGAGCTCCTCCATCGTGAAGGGGGGTTCGCATGAATCATCATGACCCTCCCCCTCGTTGACTTCATCGGACTTAGCTCTTACAGAACAGTGGTCCGCATTGTCCTCCCCGGGGTTATCCTCCGGGAAGAAGACCTCCGCAAGCATCCTGGCTGATCCCGCTGCGTCCAGCACCTTCCCTCCCTGGACGAGGGGGACGTCCTCACGCCTAGTCTCCGTGCGACGTATCACTCGGTAGACGCCGTCCCACATGGTCTCGCGCTCCTGCCGCTCACAGAACCGCTTCCAACAAGCGGTCTGAGCACGCCCCACCTCGAGGCGGTAAGCTTCCTTCGCGTCGAAGTACTCGCGCAAGACCAACTCCTTACGGGCCGGCCGCGCGTTCGGGATCCGCCTCTTCTTCCTCAAGGCATCTGCCTTGAGGAGAGAGAGCTGTTCGGACCATCAGGGCAATTCTGTCCTTTTCCTCCCGGAGGCCTTCGGCAGGACCGAATCGCAGGCGTTCCCCACGGTTTCCACGTACCGATCGACAATGCTGTCCAACGCCCCCTTATCGGTGACTTCGGTCACCTCGGCTGGCGTCAGACAGCGGTCTGAGAGAAGCTGGGCGAAAGTTCGTTTGAACTCGCCCCAGTCTGCCCTATGGGTAGTATACTTCCGCGTGGAATACCTGATGTCCGTGCCGACGGACCTCACGAGATTCAACTCGAACAGGATCGCTCTGTGGTCCGACGAGGATAACCCGTCCGCGACTCGCCAGCCCTCCACTCGATCGAGCAGAGTGGTCGAGCAAGCAGTAGCATCGACGTAGCTGGAGTAACGCTTTCCGCCCCGATAGGTGTCGAACGTAGGCTCAGACCCCCGGTTCAGTCGATGGTATCGTCGAACAGTACAATGGCCGCCTTGACAACCTCCCCGGCGTCTCGGCTCACACATTGTACTATCCTTGTCCCCAAGTAGTGCCGCATCTCGCCAATCGCACCGATGTACGGCTCCTGGACCATAGCGAACGCTCACCGTCTCTTCGGCGCTTCGCATATCAACTCGGCCGTGGCGAGCCCAGACCTTTGCAGGTTCAACTGCACAGCGTGGTACTGGCGTCGCCCAGTCCGGATATTGCGGTCGGCCCCCGGGGCGCTGTTAGCAATACGCTATCGACGCCCGCGATATGGCGTCCCACCTTCTCCGGACAGGGCACTCCTCATCGAACGCCCCGTGGTCCCACCGGTCTGCCTGGGCAGGTGAGGTGTTTTTTTTTTTTTTTACGTGGGGGAAATGCCTACGCATACCCGTCCTTGCGGGAGCGAGGACGGGTTATGTCGGACTTGCACCGACTAAAATCCCCACGATGTTCCGCCTCGTCGCCATGATGGCAGGGTCACGGGAACGCGTGCACTCAACCGCGACCCTGCCGGCGCTCGCCGCTTGCGCAGCGCCACCTCGGGAGGGAGGGATGAACCCTCCCTTTCCAGGATGCGCCGGCACATACAGCGCTCCCTCCTCGACCTCATGCGTGTGCGGGCGACCGGTTCCCCAGAACCTGTCGCCCAGAGGCCATGGGAGCCACTGGAGATAACCTCTCCCGGCTCCCCGCGGCGGAGAGATGTTGGGCCCGCCGCTACCCGTCAACGGCCGCGGAGGATAGTGAGAACGGTGCTTCGCAATACCGACACACCTCTTCCCCCGCGGCCCCACCGCCGCCGCATCGCCGTTGCGACACCGGTTGGCCGCAGAGGGAACTCCCTCCGCGACGCCACCTCGGCTGCGAGGGGCGGTATGAAACCGCCCATGCAGCCGGCCGCTAGGGCAGCACACAACCGCCCCTGCTGCCCCCGGCCGCTCCGGTGAGCTCCAGTTACCCCAACCGGTGCTCGAACCTGGAGCGGCCGCTTCGGCCAGCCCTTCGCCGCGGGCCGGCCGAGTGGGTTCCACTTGGCTTCACCACGGTTACTAAGCCCCTCCGCCACGACAAGGGAGAACTCGTTGGAGGGGCAGGTGAGGCTTGGGTCTCGTGAGTTGTCGCGCGGGACCCCTTACACTCCTTTAATGTGCTAAGCTAATCTAAAATCTAATAAGCTAGTGAAATTACTAGGATATCGAATCTTAACATCTTGTCTCAAGGCGACGAGCGCAAAGTGGTGCAGAATATCACATCCTATATTTTTTTTTTTTTTTTGGGTGGGGAAAATGCATCGAATACCTGCCCTTGGGGTGGCAATGACAGATTATGCGCCGATTAAAATCGTCACTATGACGGCTGCACTGCTCCATCTCGGAGAAAAAGAATCCCATTTTTCACCTCTGTAAGAGCAAAGCAAACGTATCACTTACCATCAGGTGAAAGTTTCGCTGTTCTCGTTGCTTCGTTGAAAAAAAAAATAAAATTCATATTTTTACATATTCCCTATAATGAATACAACAGCTAATTTACATCCCCACTGTCGGGACACGTGCCTACCCTCAATATGAGGGTGATGGGCCGTAGTCACCACGCGGGCCCAATGCGGATTAGTGACTTCACACACACCTTAGAATAAATGCTAATTCACGTGCAGGTTTCCTCGCGATGTTCTCCTTCGCCGTTTGTTTTTCGCTGTTGTAACTAAAGTTCACAAATGTACACAACTTAAATATTAAAGTCATCGGTACATGCCGAGATTGGAACCCGTGACCTTAACGAAGGCCGCACGCTCTAACCATTAAGCCAACGAGCTACTATATACATATATCATAGCTTCGGTTAAAATATTTGTTTGCTAAATTTTTTTAAAGAAAATGTTTTATAATAAACTTCTCGGAGGAAACCGTAATGAGACTGACTGAGTTTAGATTGAAAAACGTTTTGTTTTCATTTTTTTCTTCATTATGAACACTGAAACTCTTTTAACCGTTTTCTTCATCAGAATACATTTACATTTAACTCGGTTGTTAAATATCTTTCGGTTAACAAACTTTTAGTTTTGATTTTTTACCCTCCTCCTCCCACTCAGCTTACACAAAAGACTTTGATATTGAGGAAATTATTCGCTTAACTTTATCTAAGCTCCCTGGCTTTTCGCCAGCAAATACTTCTATGTAATTAAAATGGTTTTTTTTTCTAATTTCGTTTTACTCTAGGTGTTTGTTTAGCATTTTAATCGCATTAGGAATATTCTTTAAATCAAAAAGGCAGCGGATTCCGTACACTGGAATTTCAGAAGGCCACCCTTAGTAAGACTTACTTTCAAATAATTTAAATAATAAAATGTCTTTCACGGACCTCATTAAATATATTATTTAATTGGACTAATAAAGGCTTTACAAAAGTACTATATAAACTTAAATGTTTACTACCTATTACTTACGGTACCTGTATACAAAGGTTCAACAACTGACGTGATCCAAGTTAAGTTCACATGTACGTTGTGCACCCTGCTGATCCAAAAATGAGGTTCTGGCTTTCACCGACCCGCATTGTGCCAGCGTGGTGAGAAATTGTCCAAGTCCCTCCATATGAATCCCTACCCGATCGTGTGGGTATCTTTGGGGGAAGCCTATGTCCAGCAGTGGCAAAATTCTCTAAAGTGAGATATTTGCACAAAGTACCATATGAACAGACATGCTGTATTCATATATATATATACATTATGTATATTTATATACAAAGGTTTAATAAAGTAAAACTGTTTACTTATATAACTTTTACTGCAAGTAGATCTCTGTTTCTGGAGACTGTCTAGGTAGGAACCATCGCAGCGCCTATTGCAGCCGACAAGCAGTACTGTGCAAACATTACTGTGATCCGGTTCGAAGGAAGCTATAGCTAGTGAAATTACTGAGGTATCGAGACTCAATATCTATGTCACCAGTGACAAGCGTAATTTGGTGCAGTGTATCATATCCTAACTTTCTTTTCGTTTTGCGTGAGGTAAATGCATTCGAATACTTGTCCCCGCGGTCGCAAAGACAGTTTATGTCTGAGATGCGCCGACTAAAACCCTCACGATGCTCCACCGTTGTCGCTTTACGGCGGGACTACATGAACCTATTTACCGCAGCAGCACCGGCTATATCTTAGGGAATAATCCCCCCACATTTCACTTCTGAAAGGGCGCGCTCTTCTTTCGATCTCTTATTATCACCTTAGGTAGGTACCTCTTAGCATTGCCGTGGGTGATTAAGTCACAGCTATTGCTACGACAAGGTGGGAACCTGTTGGGGGGATAACATTCTAACTAGCACCCATATTGTTATAGGCGGGCGTATCACTTACCATCAGGCGAACGTCCCGTTCGTGTCGTCGCTTCGTAGTATAAGTAATTTAAAGGATGTTATTTCATAAGAATGATGGGCGAGCGATTTAATCTATACGTACGACTAGGCTCATCATCAGCAGGAGTGATCTGAAGCCGTGAAAATGTCAGGTTAAATGTAAATAAATTAAAACAGATTTAAAAGTACGGCAACGCGGACGCGTGACCCTCGTGATGGCAATGCGCGCTTGCGAGTGCCTCGTTATAACGTGTTCCGGTTTGGGCAGGTCGGTGCGGATGTGCTGTCTCGGCGCGGCTGGAAACTATTCGACGTACATTTTTTTTTTTGCGAGTAGCACCACGTAGCGCGGCATCGACAGTTATATCAATGAGTTTGCCGTTTCGTAGCGCTAATACATTCGCGGCGCGTCGGTGCCTTTTTAAGTTATTGCGTTTGAGTGCGGGGGGGGGAGCAGCTAGGGGCGCTGAGAACTGGGGTTGAGCTGGTGAGCGGGTGAGTGGGGGACGGGGCGCGCTCCGGGCGCAATCATCGCGTTACGACACAGGCAGCCGTAAAGAGACTACACGGAAACTTTACAGCCGCGCCGTGGTCTTTCACACTTAAAAGTGTCCACTTTAAAAAATGTGAAGCATCTAACGCTATAAAAATATGGAAAAAACATGTTTTTTTTTAGAGGATGTCCACCGTTGAAAGTGTAAATAATACTTATCGACACAACGATGTACTTTTGGTTTGATATCTGCCACTTTGAAATGTTTTCATCATTTAACACATTTGGTTGCAAATAAAATTATTCCAATAAACTATTATTTTGTTCAATTAAAAGCTGATATGCTACATTTATAGCAACGGATATAAAAGACCAAGGATTTTTTTCAGATAAATTCTTCAATTAAGATATCATAAATAGTGTGAATAAATAATTTACAAGCAAACAATAGGGATGCTTCAACGAGTTCCTTTTTATGTTGTTCCCACTTCAGAATCTACTTGAGATAATTTAGATTCTATTGTAAGGTCATGGCACTGATATTGTTTTTGTTCACGTTTAACATTTGGCAATTATTTAATATTCCAAAAATTTTCATTTAGCAGGTTCGCATGAAAACGGTAAGTTCTCATTGTTTCCAAATATTTAATCGCTAACCGACCGTGCTTTCCCTTAACTCTCAAACATGAAATATCATTGTAAATTCCATTGTTGTCTCTGAATTTCTTCAACTGTATTAATTTAAAATTGAATAAGCATTAAATAGAGTTGCAGTAACTTAACCTCAGCAGTATCTTGAAGAGTATTTAGAGTAAGAACATCGGAATATTTTTCGAATAGTGGTTACAGCCAAAATAAATGCTATCTTCTTAGGACGAAACCCGTCATGAGCCATCACAAAGGAAATAAGCACCGGTATACTTTCTATATCGATATATCATCAGTGTATGTACATGTATTATTATTCTTGTTGTCAAATACAGCCTATGTTGTTACTCTTAAAAATTTGTGGTTACTAAGGGGAAAGAAAAAGGCCGCGGAGCTGCGTCCAACAATAGTTTTACCAGATCCGCAACACATTCGATTCCCCAGTCTACGATGCTCTCGGATAACCGAGGATGGAACTTTATGCTGTCGTGAAGATGGGGGTGGTGAATGAAAAGTGTCATGACTCTAATATATGAGCAATTCGATTCGAAGAGGAGATAAATAGATGTAAAAGCTTAAAAAATAAATACTAATCGAATGGTAAAGCTTATTATTTTGTGTCCGTTAAAAGTATCCTGGCGAATCTGTTTAAACGTGCTACCGAAGTGACTGAAGACAAGGAGAATAAGAACGGACGAGCTCCATGCGTGACGCTGAATAAGCAATGAATCTCTGAGACCCGACTGCAACGGAGATTTGACAAAACAAACTTTAAGATGTTAACTAAATGACATTTGAGTAAATAGGAATTAGAGGAGTTTACGAGTCGTTTAAGGACCTTTAAAAAATCTGCTAAATTTAAGTTATCGAAATATGATGTATTGTAAAAACATACTTTAAGTATACGCCCTATGCTTAAGTAATCAGAAAAAATCCACCAAGTGGTGTATACTTCGAAGATATTAAATTTGACTTAGGTAAATAAACATTTTATCTATTTTAACAATACATTCGGGATTGGTAACATGAAGTAGTGTAGTGATGGTAAGTGGTCGATTGTGCTTCTTAATGTCATAACTTAAGGTCTAACTTTCTTTGTTCAGGATACAAGTAATTGGTCTGTTTACAAATTAAAAATACATGGAAATATGTTGCTGTGAAAAGAGTTCACTTTATTTTTGATATCAAAAGACTAATTTGGTCGTACATTACATTTTAAACTCTGGTCCTTAGAAAAGGCTTCTACTAAGACGCATTCGTATTGAGTCTCGGATGTACGACTAACGAGCTCCAAACTAGCATAGTTCTATGAAAACTAGACTTTAATTTGATTTTAAAGAAGGCTTTAGTATGAATTCACGTAAGCTGAAAGTCTAGATACAAGTTTACTCGGGGGATGTGGCACTTTACATTGCAATTTGCTCTGAGCTCGGTTGCTTGGATAAAAATCTTGTACAGGTATATATATTTATGACTATCCACAATATAATATAACTAATATAACTATAATAACTAATAATATCTACAATAAAAACAGAAAGCTCAAACAACTTTTGTGTACTATTAAGAGTAGAAAAAAATTTACACGTATGTTAACGGGGGTGTAAAGGTTCGCTCACAACAACTCACCCGCTCATGGTGCAACGTGTATTGGGCCTGCGTAGTAGGAAATAGCCCAAATCCCCTCATATGAACCCATATAAACGTATAGCTCTTTGGGGGAGGCGTATGTCCAGCACTGGACGTCTGTCGGCTGAAGATGTGATGATGTATGTTTACGATCCATGCACTAGAACAAGGACACCATTCACATTACACAAAGACTATAATAAATATTTTTTTTATTTGGCGTAGCGACGAAACAAGCGGTTCTCGTTTTTAATCACAAAAATGACTACCAAGATCCTGGGCAGAATCAAACCCCACTCTCTAACTGTCGCGTACTTCAACGTGGATGGCATCCGCTCTCAAAAGGAAGAAATGAGTTTATTTCTCAGGAACTACAACGTCGACGTCATGCTCATTAAGGAAAAGTTCCTTAAACCCTTTAATCGCGACCCAAAAATTGCCAACTACCACATTATCCGTCACGATAGGTTGGCCGCCCCAAAAGGCAGTACCCTCATCTATTTTAAACAGTCCCTGCATTGCATACCGCTAGAAAGTCCGCCCCTTGCCAACATAGAAGTCTCGGCGTGCAAAATCTTCCTTACCGGACATCAACCGATTGTCATCGCATCCGTCTATCTGTCCCCCATCAAAGCAGTGCGGGAAACAGACATAAGAACCCTTCTCAATCTAGGCCAGTCTGTTATGCTCGCTGGCGATCTCAACAGTAGGCATAAAACCTGGGACGCAAATAATTCAAACCCAAACGGTAAAATCCTGTACAAACTCACGGGTAAGCTCAAGTTTAACATTGTAGCCGCGCCAACCCCGACGAGATTCCCGCCTATCGCATCTCACAACCCATCCACTTTGGACATTGCGTTGTTCAATAACGTCACCATCCCACTGCATTTGATCGAGACCATTGACGATCTCAGATCCATTCACCGGCCGGTTCTTATGAAGCTGGGCCGGCCCGCTGGTGAGGTTCCTCTGAACAAAACCATCGTCAACAGGCGCAGCCTCGATGTCAAACTCAAGGTCGCGGAACCCTAGCACCTAGACAGAATCCCTAGCACGATCGACTCGCTCGATACTGCAAACCGAGCGACCGACTCGTGGACCCATCTCATCGCCACAGCCATCGAGGAATCGTCGAAGACGGTTCCCGAATCGGACTACCTTTTTGGATCCCTCCCGGCCGAACTTCGACGGTTGATCAGAGCCAAAAACGCCGCATTGTGATTTTACTCTCGATATAGATCTTAGGAAAGCAGAATAAAACTGCGCCGCCTTTGAAAACAAGTAAAAGAGCGCATATCCAAACTCAGATCCGACAGATGGGACAATCTGCTTTGCGACTTGGAGCTTTCGAAAGCCACGTTTTGGCGTCTGGCCCGCAGTCTCAAAGCGGAGAACATGGCCCGTATGCCTCCCCGCGTAATGAGGAATGGTTCCTCCCTGGCGTTGGAGGATGCCGGAAAAGCCGATTGTCTTTCCGACAGCCTGGAGAGTCAATGCACTCCTTTAACCTCACCAGTGGACCCCGCTCACCTCAAGTTCGTCGAAGACTAGTTGCGCCGTAGAGGAACCCTCCTTCTAAAAGGTTTCCCCCTTAAAACCGGTCTCTCCCGGTGAAGTCGTTGACATCATCAAGAGGCTGAAATCCAAATCAGCCCCGGGCTTCGACTACATCCCCAATAGTGTGGTGAAAAGTCTCCCGCCCCCGATCATCGGCCTGTTAGTGGCCATCTTTAACGCCCTGCTAGCCGACTGCTCCTTTCCAGACGCCTGGAAAGAGGCCGCAGTGATATGTATTCCGAAACCCTGAAAGCCGAAAAACCTACCCAACAACTATCGCCCGATCAGTGTACTGAACACCTTAGGCAAAGTCTACGAGCACATCATCCTAGAGCGTCTGCGCAATTTCACCACAGAAAACAACCTCCTCTCCGACGAACAGTTCGAGTTCAGGGGTAGCCACTCTTGCATCCAACAAGTCCACAGGCTGGCGGAACACATTTTGACCGGCATCGAGCACAAGCATCCGATGGACACCTGCACCGTCCTATTCGATATTGCGAAGGCGTTCCACAAAGTCTAGCACGAGGGCTTGTTATTCAAGCTTACACTCACAAAGTGCCAGACCGACTCTTCACCATCATTCGACCCTACATCTCCAATCGCTCCTTCCGCTTCCGCGCCGAGCACGCTCTCTCCTTGTTCCTGCCGATCAAATCCGGCGTTCCCCAAGGCTCTTGCCTCCCCCGTTACTCTTCTCGCTCTACACGAGCGATGTGCCCAAAGACCGCTACGTCACCCTCACTCTTTTCGCGAATGACACCGCTCTCTACCACTCTGGTAGAGCTCCGGGTATTATAACGAGTCGCTTACAAAAGGCAACCACTCGTCTAGGCGAGTGGTTCCGAAAGTGGCGAATCGATGTAAACCCGGAAAAAAGTGAAGCCATCCACTTCATTCATCGAAAGCCCTCAACACTTACAAGTCTTACAAGGCCATAAACGCGGCCAGATCTCTCTCTTCGGCCAGTCCATCTCATGGAGGGACTCGGTCAAATACCTCGGCGTGACGCTCGACGCCAAACTCAACTTCATCGCCCACATTCGCGGGGCGAGAAACAAAGCAGCCCAAGTTGTGGGCAAGCTATATCCCCTACTGTGCATAAAGAGCAAGCTCTCTCTCAGGTACAAGCTTCACCTCTACAAGGTATGCGTAAGACCTATAATGTCTTACGCCAGCGTAGTCTTCGCTCATTCGTCCGAAGCACGCCTCAAACCCCTGCAGGTTCTTCAAAACCGTTTCACCCGCATCGCAACCGGTGCCGAATGGTACCAGCGCAATGTGGACCTCCACAGCAAACTTAAACTCCCGACTATTGCGGAACACTTCAAAGAGTGCTCCGAATCATACTTCGCCAAGGCGACAACTCACCCTAACCCTCTGGTGGCCAAAGCGGCCAACTACGAGCCGTCCTCGAATTCCAAGAGTAATAAGCGCAGAACACGGCATACGCTAATTCCGTCATCCCCAGGGGTACCTCACACCACACACGAATCCACAGTCACCGACAACACCCACCTCACCACACACTTCGGACACTACCAACACGCTCCGAATTTCGACAGCACGCCGCCCTCGCTTCAGAACGCGGCGCCACAGGTATTCACACACCGCGTACACTAAGTACACCCGCGAACAAGGGCGGTACTCACCACCCAGAGATTTCGACACAGGCGAAGGCGGTCGGGCAACGGGTCCGCGCCCGCCCTCGACGACCGAGTAGATTCGCCAGAGAAACCAACAACCAGACACATATTGTAAAATTCCGCCGTCGGATAATTACACTCCACGTAGTACACATGTTTTATAAACAGGCTGTGGATCCGGGTCCACGAACCCAGTGACAGATAAGCTGTAAAAGTTGCATGGCTTGCAGCGCTGATATCGTTCGAATCTAGCTATATTAATACCGCCATAGCGCAGAGTGGTCAGTGAGATTAGTGAAGTAAAGAGTGTGTACATCTATATTGATTTATTGTTAGATATATCACAACAAGAGTTTTTCTAGATAACGTTGACTGATCAATAGGGTTTTCATTAAACCGGATGGCTCTAATGTTGACTAAAGTATTAAACTAAAATTTATTTCATTTAAACGTATTTCTTATAAATGGTAATATAAACGTAAAGCCGATTTCATTTGGAGAATGTTTCTCGTAGAATCCTGCCGGCCCTACCTATCCTTACCCATTCCAGAAGTATATCTATTCAACTACGATATAATGGCGGACTTATCAGCTGGAAATGGTACCCGTACAGTATTATTCGGATCGTAGTCCTTCAAATAAATTCTACGCTCGTATTACAACTGGTCTCCGCGGCGTCCGTAACTTATCCAAAAATCCGTTGTGATTTAATGTGCCGTGGAAGGCAAAGGAATCGTTACCGCCTTCAAGATCAAAACGAGACACGCGAGATTTCCCTCCTTAACATCCAACTAGATCCGATTTACGTTTTAGGTTATGTGAACAATGATAAGGGAAGTCTACTATTCAAATAACGTAGGTTATATATCGCTTTCTAATACACTTTTAGCTTTTTAGCTGTGTGATTGTTTCAAGTCCAAACTGTGTTTGCGAACAACTACATTTTAACATTAAATATATAATTCATACAATTTTGGTACAATTACCCTTAATTCTTCATTAAAATTATAGATTCAAAAACCTTCTGGTCTTCCTTACAAAATGCCAAAAATCATTCAATCCACTGCTTGTAAGTGGCAATAACCAACTTGCTTCAAGGCTGTTGCAGTTCTTGCAGTAAGCAGTTAATCGCTGCACCATGGGGGTAGGTAAATCCACAATCGATTTGGGACAACTAGTGTTAATTAAATTAGAGAGCTTTCAATAGTTTAGTAGAATTTGAGTTGCATTCTCTATTTAACGCTAACACAATGCTATCAACGTGGGGAGACCAGTCGGCGTAGCGTAGTATGCCTTGCTGCCGACTTTTAAAAAAAAACTGAACGGCTTAGCTTCAGTAAGTCTTTCGGAAATTATAGCCTAAAGGAATTTTCCTCGAGATTACGACGCCGATCAGAGAGCGGATAACTGGCAGTGAAAATAATTCAAAGATACCGTGGGTCGAGCACAGAATACTATCAAAGGCTGAAATGTAAGTAAAAAATTCAGAAATGAGCGAAGCTTCCGTTTTAGTCGGTGGTGATTGTAATATTATATTTTATATAATTGTATAAAATAAAAACATTTCCGTTTGCTACGGCTTTATTTCATGTCATGTAAGTCTTATGAGATTAAAATATTCGCAACAACTTTTTAATTAAATCATATTAATGATGATCCATACGTGGTGATTTTCAAAATCACTAATTAAAAAAAAAATGTGAACTTATTTGTGTCGTCAACACTACGGCGGCGCCAGTGAGCGGATGTGGACTCACCGCGTTACGAAGCGTGGACCTCTCTCGTTCAGACCGTCGCAGCGACTCCTGCTGCAAGACCATCTTTATGTGAAGGCTGTTCATTGTACAATATAAGTTAACTATGTTAATCGACTTTCCTAGATTCCTTCGGTTAGGTAGACATCACCCCGGCTCCTACCTCTCTCTCTTTAAGTCGCTTCCTCAATGTTGAAGGTTGTGACTCCTTATCGATAACCTGTTCTTAATGATGTTACGCCAATCACTTTTATTTGATGCTTTCTGTATAGCGTCATATACGGGTGTTTCAAGGGTCTCCTTGGCCGGGTCAGCCCAGCTCTTATATTTACCGCTAAACAGTATTGTACAAACATTACTGTGTTCCAGATTGAAGAGAGTTATTGCTAGTGTAGTTACTTGGGTAACGAGACTTAACATTTTAAGTCTCAGGGCGACGAGCGCGCAATGTGATACAGTGTACACCATCGTAACTAGCATCATGTTGTTATGGGCAGGCATATTCCTTACCATCAGCTGAACGTCCCGCCAGTGTCATCGTTTCTTTGTATAAGATATACTCGTATTTACCAATAGTTTGAATTCGATATCCGCGCGAATGCAGCTTTTTCGATACGGACACCACTGATGTATCAAATAACTGACTTGCCTGCACAATGCTGCGACAATGACAGTGTGAATCCAAGGACAGCAATCCAAACCTCATCCAGCTGCTGCGAAGGGTAAGACAGGGGTTGTAATATCCACAAAACTGTTCACAGCAGCGCTAGGAGACGTATTTAACACTCTTGATGGGAAAACACGGGGCATGAACATCAACAGTGAGCACTTATCGCACCTTCAGTTTTCCAATGACGAAACCTGGATGACAAAATAGCTGAAGGTTTCTTAGCGTGATGCTGAACGGTCTCACTACCGTTTCCCGATCTGTGTGACTGCATACAAATCTGGACGAGATTAAATCATGATCAACAATCTAAACATCTCCAATCCAGTAACCGCGAGAATTTTGATGCAGGTAAAAATGCTGATAGATAAACAGAATAATGAATGTTAGAAGTAAAAGTAATTATATTTGCTTAATTTGATGTTGACAAACCAACGTAATAACTGAATCAAATTCCTAGTTGTATTTAATGAAGCACTAGAAGCCAGATTGGTCGCAACCTTTTAGCTTTATAATACATAATAGTTATACTCGTACATTATAATAGACTATATTACGGTTCGCTTAACTCTCTCTATGGTAGTAGGGAACGCCCTCATGTCTGAGAATCGTGGTTAGTGCTGGGGTTGCTATCTGGAGTGGACGATCTGCTTCCACCGATTTCTGTCCAGCACATCTCTTACGACTGATTAGAATTTAGAAGAAGAGGAGTCTTTAATCTGATCGATCCGTCTAGTTGGTACGCGATATATGATCTTTTGCCTTCGGTGTTCCGAACGACAGTTAGTTTTCCCAGACAACCGTCGTCTCTGCGCATCGTGTAATCGAAGTACATAAGGATGCGTTGCTGACATATGTTGGACAAACGAATTTTTATTCGGAGCCGGGTCAGGATCTACGCATGAGCGCGTTTCTGTGTCCATTGGCTTAACAATAAATTAACTTATTTGTTAACTACAATGGGCCAACACCATATCTTTAGATTATTAAACGCTTTCGCAGAATATGGCACTGATACATTAACCGGTACTCATCACCGGAACATGGCTCGGATTCAATAAAACCCTATTATAATCTATCAGATTAACCAAAATGGAATACAGATAAACGGTTACAGAGACTACAGATTGATATATGAATCTGAATGATTTTTTTTTTGTTACTAATCGCTAAAATAAATCCAAATACAGGCAATGAACGTAGTAGTTATGATCCATTAATTTCATTTATCATCATCATCATCATCATCGGCTGATATACGTTCACTGCTGGACATAGTCCATCTATTAATTTCATTTACGCACACAGAAATTACAATGAAAATATAACATGCATAAAAATACAGTTCACTACTTTTTTTAATGCAATGAAGCGACAAGACGGGACCTTCACCTAATGATAAGTGATACGCTTGCCCATAACAACGTGACGCTAGTTAGAATAGTATACATTCCACCACAGTGCGCTAGTCGTCGTAATTAGTAGTCGTAATTTCACTAGCTACAACTTTTTTCAATTCGAAACACAGTAATGTTTGCACACTACTGTTTGGCAGCAGTAATAGGAGCTGCAGAGATCTAAACAACAAAAAACCTACCACCAGTATTCCAATATTATTTCAATATGGGATTTCTTCCAGTAGGCCCGTGGTTGAGAGATTTTATTATAATGACAGTGAACCCGGTGCATCCTGATAATATAATGGAATAAAACTTACATACTAAATATAAACTAGAATCGCTTGTAACGATAAAGTGCCAAAAAAACTAATTCAAATTTGTAGGTATTAAAATAACGCTAGATATGCTCTTTGACTCGCTTTTAAAAAATGCCTCTGTCCTACCCTCACGAAGCGCCGGAGGAGATGCATTCCAGTGCGTAACTACTTAGAGGGAGAAGTGATTAAGCCGAGAGTAACGTAACTTCTGCTTCGTAAATTGAATAATATACAACAATCAATCAGACGGCGTATATTTTCAGCCGCCCGCGGAGCTAACATTGTATGGAAGATCATCTGCTTAGCAACATCTGCCAAAGGCGAAAGAGTGAGAGTAGGATTCGGAACTATGAGACAGAAATTTGAGAAGGGTTCTTAAGTAATATCTACACTCTATATTGAATAAGTGAACAAGAGATAATCCAGTTCACAAATACAATGGATATGAAGGATTATGTAGAACGTTATGAAGGAAACTGCGAATATCGGTGTTACTGCCAAGAAGGTTTTGGAAGGCACTTGAGCTACTTCCGATATATAGAAATATGATCAAACTTTTTAATTTTAAAAACAGCGAATACACAGGTTTTGCAAGCGCTCTAGATTATTTAGTTGCTCCTCAATTACATGCAAAAACAGATATTAGCATAGTCCAGGATGAGTGGAACAGAAGATTGTACCATTAAAATATATGACATGTTGAAATCCATAATTATGACCAGGTTTTGTAAAAAAAGGACTATATTGTTAATGAGCAGTCCTGGAAGAGAGGAAATATCGAGCTGCGGTGTTGATTGCTCCCTATTGCTTTTTGTTCTGATTGAGTTATAATCCATGGTTTCGAGACTGTCTATTTATATTACACAAATCCTTATTTAGTGTTTTAATTATGTTATTAGCTCCAGAAACAGGAAAGTGCCGATATAAATGCAAGTCGTCTGCATATATGTGGTAATCAGATGGGATTACATTAGTAATAGAGTTTATAAATACTGAGAAGATCAACAGTGACAGGATTCTACCTTGGGGCACTCCCGAAGAGAAATCCATTCATTCGTAAATGAATTCATTCCCGCGGATAAATTGGGAATGACCTCGAAGATAAAAGTCAATCCATAAAATTACCGAAGGTGAGAAATTAATGGACTAAAGAATTTTAATAAGGATACCAAAATCGACAGAATTAAAAGCGATTCTAAAATCAAGTAACTCACAAGCGGTCAAGTGTTTTTGATTTTTACCGTAACGTATTTGTTGCAGGAGCCGGATTGATAGAGATTTAAAACATCATTATTAATGAGAAATGTCGAGGGTTTATCTGCCCTATTAAGGCAGTCACTTCAGTTCTTATTTTCGGTTCAGTGATATCAAACAAACCTGTGTGTTAAGTACGCTACTTCTAACTTCGTAATTCTCGTTTAATGAGTCATTAGTGAAGAAAAATATCCATTGTAACTAATTATAAACGGAAATTATTCACTCTTTGTATCCATTCGATAGTGCTGTGCATTCTTTAAGTTTTCCTTTAATAACTGGCTAATTAGCGATAACGGATAATAACGATTTAATGGTTCGCCTATTTACTTTCAAAACATATTTTGCAAACACAATACGGTTTTTGCTTCCTTAAATATCTGCGTTGGCCAAAAAGAGATTTAAAAGTTAAAAATACTTTTCAAAATACCATTTGCAAGGTAATTTTGCATGTGAAAAGTCATATTTGCGAGCGGGTGAGGATTCTTTCAGAATGTTTTGGCCGCTGTTTATATAGCAACCTAAGCTTTCAACAGTCAATATAGATATACAAATATTACTCGGTCACTACCCGACCTACGAGGGACCTTACGCCGAGGCATAAACATTCAATCTCTCATCATCATTGTTATGGGCAGCATTTACCATTATGTGGACGTACCTCCCCTCCCGCCCCTCTGTTATAAATAACCAATTAAACCCTCATTACTCGGAATAGAGTTAAACGGAATCAACGGCTGAGAGAGATGCGGCAAACAGTAGTTAATAATAATTTCAATTACTTGTCAAGTTAAACAGACAAAGTTAGCAGCCGTATGTACGGTTACATCACTGGTAGCACGTTTTGTACCAAAGTCTCTCAGAACTTCTCATTGCTGTCTAGCAGAACTTAGTTGATTTTCCACTAACCGCCAAAGTTACATCAAAATTTCGACTACTAACCGTAAAATCATATCCCATCAGGGAATCTGTGTTTGTACCTATTTCATCTAGACACGTCAAAAAATTATTTACACCTGAGACTCTTGGATACAAATTTCTTGACATCACATAATCCACCATCCACCAATTTTAACCAACCGTAATCGAGATATGTTCGGCTCAACCGGTTTTGAGATTGTTGTATATTTTTTGTGGCCCAGTAATCGAGCATGGCTCCTGGCGCAGCGTCACAGTAGCAGCAGTGTACACGTACCGTACGGTGATGTGTACTATCGCTGCACGGTAGACGCGAAGCCCACTTAGCCACTGTTATTAGTAGGAATGTTTGTAAATTTACAGGAGCACGGATCGATTCAGCTGCGTCAGTATTGTTTGCAATATTTCATGTTATACAAACTCCACTCAAACTATCCCTGTTTGTTTGTACTCGTATATTGCAATAACGTGAAATATTGTTCAGCAGCTTGAGCAGCATATACGGTACCTTAAGAAAATATACACCTCCCTATATTTCCGACCGCACGTCTTGTTAAAGCGTTGTCCTAACCACCAGCGGTCGCCAAACTTTTTGTCCTGACGGACCAATGAATTATTTTTTTTAATTCGTCGTGGTTACTGCTGGATCACAATCCCATCTGATGTAAAGCGGTGATGTGGTTGTGGGCGCATTTACCTTCTTCTTATCAAACAGATAACGGCCATTACTGGGCGTAGGCCTTCCTTAAGGATCTCCACTTCGATCGGTCCTACATTGCTCGCATTCAGCGGTTACCTAGTGAGGAGCCTGCCAACACTGACTAACGTAGTGAAAGCCCGTTAACACTTTTCTTGAAGAAAATTTAAATCTCGCGGAACACTAATAGAATTTCTTATGGTCCGCGTATCATATACCTATATGAGTCTGGTTATGGAAAACCCATTTAAAAGAGTTGCTGTCTACTCCTGTCCAAAGCAATATTCCCTTCACATGCAATGCAAACGCAATTTTTCACTGTTATCTCGACAATTCCTGCACATCGGGTCTTCTGTGGCATCAATAATGTTATTTGTATAACCTGTATAAATATTGGATAATCGAAAAAAAAAAATATTGGAAAATAGTAATGATAAAAGTTGGATTGGTTATGAAAAGGCAAGTCGGGCTCTGTTCGACATGGAAATATAAAATTCAATCAGAGATCGAGATGTATTCTTAAATATTAAAGGCCGTGGGAAACCGCGTAAGAGATATTCTTTTTTTAATAAAAGTTCTGGCTTTTGTTTCCTTAATTGAAATCAAATTTCAAGAGCGACGCAGCTGCTGCGCCGGGAGTCGTTGCGGTGTCTCGAGATTGCCTCTTTTCTTTCGGAATCGTTCGTTTCATCTAAATTACCGACAACTTTAATAATAAGAAATTATCAAAACTTTTTGGATTTAAACTTCAGCGCGATTAATTTGAGTGATTGTACGACTTCAGTTCCTTCGAGCTCGTGCTGCTGAGAAAAAGCAACCTATCTATCGGTAGAGCTTAGTTTGATTTTCATTTCACTAACTGTTTCTTTTGCACGGGATTAATTAGCTAGGTACGGAAGCAACCACTTTTTCTGCCACCGATCCTTAATCCGCAAACATAGCTTGTTCAGTTTGAATGGCGATTGAATAATAGCTTTTATTATTATTATATCTGAAGGCTATGACTCATTGTTTCCCAAGCAGTAAGGTTACATTTACTACATACAAAAGATTATAGTGAAAATCAACCCCAAAAAAAGGCCATCACTACAAGATTACTGATATAGACTGCTTCATTAGAATAAACGTTATTAATTATTTTTTTAATTTAATTATTTCTTTTTTCACATAATTAAATTAAAACATTCCGCCAAACTAACAGATAATTTCCACCACCACCACTTGTTGAAAGACATTGGGGAAGACCTATATCCAGCCGTGGATAAACAAAAGCTGATAATGATGATGATGATATTAAATGCACTCTTTCAAATAAACTGTTTGACAGTAACAAATACAAATAAAATACAATATAAATAGCAAAAAATAATACAAAAATACACACAAAATGCCATCTGTGATAAGGTATCACACTCACTAGTTAGATAAAGGAAAATTTATTAGTAAAATGATAATTTAGTAGTAGTAACATACATCACTTGCAAAACGTATTCAAAAACATTATCAGAACGGTGTCAAAGTTTAAATTACCCAAATAAACCGCAACGTGAGCCAAACAATCCTATCTAACGAGAACTTGTCTAATAAATAACAAGATACGAGTACATATCAACTATTGAACGCAACTTGGATGAAAATAAACCGGAACAGTTGTCGACGCAAAAATACTACGCCGGAAGCGTCGCCCGACACTGCTAATTTACAACGGCCCCACAAATGACGCGCAGTTGCAATTTAATCAGCCCCTAACCCAACACAACCTCCGCCGAATCAGTTTACCGCCGCTTGATGACTTTCAATCCGTTGATTAACCCTTGCAAATGCGGCCAACGAGGGTTTGTGTTCTGTCCAAAATATACATTTCAACTTGTAACATAAGTAGGTGATTGGATAGCAAAGGCCAAGAATAAGTAATTACGAGTATAATAGTTTCTAAGGGAAAGATGACATGTGTAACAGGAGTGTGAATTTAGATATCACGGCTGATGGATATGGGAGATGTGGAAGAGAAGTACATACTATGCCGAACCCACATAGCTGGGAAAAGGGCAGGAGGAAGAAAAAGAAGAGGAATAGTTTCTAAGCGAAAGGAATTTGTTAAGACTCAGGCTTTTGATCTAACAGTTTGCTTAAACACTTAAAGTAATTATACACTACACGAATAAAACATATTGGTTGATTTTCATGAGGCTTAAAACAGGGAAGCATTGGGGAAAAAGAGACACGGTAGAATGATTGCTTCCCCTATGAAAGGACCACAGTCGTCCTTTATTTCTACATTTTTGCAAAGAGATTATAAATAGAGTAATAAAATAAAATAAAACGCAATAGAATAGTACAAGTAAGAAAAGTAAAAAACTGTAATTTAGAATAAAAATTGTAAAAGGAATATTGTACAGGGTTTAAAAATAAGGATAGATTAAGGACAAATACAAAATAATATTGTATAGGAATAGAGAACTAGGCAAAGAAATGTAATAGAGGTAAGGATGAAAATAAATGTGTGTGCCTCAACTTAAGGGAAAGATGAAAGACGGAATAAGGATGGAGTATAACTGAGAGAAATAAGAATAGAAGATCAGAATTGTACAGAAGAAGAAGAAGAGGATGGAAGGAGAAAATGAGGAAGATATCAAAAAAATTGTACAAGAGTGTAGAACGAAGCTCAGCCTCACAAATGCCCGAAGAGGAACGAGTAAAAAAAAGAGAAGCAATCTTGATTAATTTATTAATTTACTAATAATAATAATTTTTAACCCCAGGGTAGAAATCTCTTGTCTTGGAGACTCTACAATATCAGCGGTTATTTATCCATTTTAATGTTCGACGTACTAATCTAACTCCTAGTGGTTAGGGTTAATATGCTGTATATAAATAACGTCGTAATAACATTAGGCGCTGGAGAAAGGACATTATTGTTAAAAAATAACGGAACTTCTCACACTTCTGGAGAGATAAATTAAATTTCTTTAAAACCCATTCTTTCCTTACCCGGCGTTCTCCGTACTGTGCCACTAAATTCCTTTGCAAATAGAAAGGTATCGTATATAAAGAGGAGGGAATCGCGGCTGCGACTAATGAATGCCACATTTTACTATTAAAGAAAATTAAGGAGCCATTAAGTACAACCCACAAACGAGCTCTATGGCGACGAGTGAGCGTGTTCAGCTCCACCAGCGGGGGGTCGGCAATGTTATAGTTATACAATTTGTTTTGAAACCTGAGGCGTTGGTTTGTTTCGAAATTACACACATAATTCATTAAAGTGGTGTTAATTTGGTTTGTGACTACGGAGGAATTACGCCCTCAAAGAGGCGCCTCTACAGTCCCGTCTAAGCTTAAGCTTCCGGTGAAACAAACCGGGCAGCTTTCGACATCGTGTGACGTCAACCAACTCGCATTCGGCAAGCGTACTAAGTAATAGTCTCGACTAAGACCTCCTGATAGAAAATCTCCAGACCCGACTGTGTGGATATTAAAGGAACTGTTTATGGTATGTTTATAATATAGCACTATGCCAAAATTATCGTATTCCGGTTTCAAAGGCGTTGTAATTAGTAGAATCTGCAATGGTTCTTTCTTCTTCGAATGAGAATTGCCCATTGTCATTTAAGCTAGCAATCCATCAAAGGCTAGTCTAGATACCACCATAGCGCCTATTGTAACCGACAGACAGTATTGTTCAAACGTTACTGTGTGCTGGTTTGAAGGGTGCTGTAGCTAAAGTAATTACTGGGGGTAACGCTACTTAACATCTTATGTTTGAAGGAGTCGAGCACAATGTTAGTATACGTCACCTTTTTTATTAAGGGTATTTAAAAGATGGCCCTTCTTTTAAGGGGAAGACATGGTTACGTGTAACTTGTACCAACTAAAACCCGATCGCGGGTCATCCTCAAAATCGACCAGTTTCCGTAGTAGTATAGTATATAGTAGTAGTCATAGTAATGTTTTCACACAACTATTAGAGGGCAGTATAATACGCTTTCTATTTTAGTACCTGTCCAGACTAAATGCGTGGCTGTTGTTATAATTTTATATATTCGTTTAAAAGAAGATATTTTATTCCCATATTCATCTAAAAAGGCTTTAGAGAATGATGATAACATTGAGCTTATTTCAAATAGTTGGTCAGCAGGAGAACCGGCAACACAACCTGTGGTTTAGCTTCGAACTTGTTTCAGTGTAGTTGTTGCTCAGGACTTTTTAATTAGAACGTATCGTATATATGAAAAAGTCAATCCGTGCGCTCCGACGACCAACTCCGGTAGAGAACGTACCCAATACCAAAATTGCGATTTTTTTTTTTTTCATTTCAAAAAAACTTTAAGCATAGTAATAAAGTCGCGGTCAGAGGATATCTCAATAAAATTTAAATTTTTCACGTCGCCTTTTACGCTCGCAAAAAACGGACGCAAATGAATTCTCGTAACCGGATGAGCTTCGACGAATGAAAATACGTACAAATGTTTACAAATCAAAAATGAATGTGGTATTGAAAATGTTAAAGTAAAAATTGTGTTAATACTATATGGATAACATTTTAAATCGAGAAGGAGGTTCCTCCCATTTAAAATATTATTGTAAACATAACTTTCGATGTACCAGTTTCTTCGAGATCTCTCATCAGACATCGCGATTAGAACAGAAAACATTATTTCTTTTATGGGAAGGATGAAAAACCGTTAGGACATCTTCATTATCCTTTTAATACAAACCTGAATATAACGATTTTGGTATTTGAAAAAAAAAAAGTTATAAAGAATAGCTGACCAATTGGTTTCCTCAATCATATCACAAAACTTCAGTTCGAAGGGGGCATTTAATGATGACGATTATAGATTCCAGATCATTAATCTGAACTAATTACTGTACTATTACTACTACCATAATATACTATTTACATGGATTCCTTATTTTCAATGCATATAGAGATGGTTGAGGGGGTTAAGAGAAAATGGAAAGGTCTATGCTCGGAGTTTCTCTGTGCGATCGATTCAGAAATGTGGAAATCCGCGGGAGAACTAAGGTCACCGACATAGACCAAAATATTGCTAGACTTAAGTGGCAGTGGTCAGGGCATATTGTTCGAAGGATAGACGGCCAATGTAGCAGTAAGGTCCTCGAGTGGCGCCCGCGTACAGGTAGAAGTAGCGTTGGGAGACCTCCCACAAGGTGGACCGACGATCTGGTGAGAGGCGAGAGAACCCACTAGATACGAGCAACGCGGAACCGATCGATGTGGATTTTTGAGGGAGGCCCATGTCCAGCAGTGGACGTCTATCGGCCGATGATGATGATGTTGATAGAGATGTTCTCTTTTGACGGTTCTATTGTTACGCTTCCGGGTTCGATCTTGTTCTATCGCGATTTTCACACTAACTTGCTGACTGATAGTTCTTTTTAAATACTGCGAATGTAGTAAATTACTTACAATAAAATTACATAACAGTGTTTATAAGGAGAATAATAAATGATAAAACTGCTCGCTAAGTTATTTTAATAAAAGTGAACAGGAGTAAACCTTTACTTAATGAATTATTTAGTCCGAGCTGCAGTACAAAGAAGCGTTTTGATATACCGCCGGGAATAAACTAACATTCTCATAGTACGAGTATATATCGCTTTCTTTAATATCGCAATTTAGTGGGGAAAACGTTGCTTGTAGTGCATTATGCTTATATTTAACTTACAGTTGGCTTGCTTAATGAAAGGCTTAACGGTTTCCCGCAGCGGTGCAGCTGAAGATAGAATTACTTAAACTTTACACCGTCTTAAATTAATATAATGAAAACTATGCGCCAAAGATTATATTATAAGATATATATAATATTATATTATAATATGATGTATATTCTTTATAAAAACAATGAGATTAAAAACGAACATGTATAACAATAATAAGTGTCCGAACATGTCTCCTCATCATCAAAGAGCATAATCATACGAAGCGTGAAAACTCTACAGTCGGTTCATGTGGTGATGGAGCAGGACTCTGAAGATGTACCGAGACAAAAGGGTAAATGTAACGTTTAAATCGTGTGACTGTTCGTGTTACTACCCTTTCAGTACTCACATAAACGGTTGAATCAATTTTCATCGATTTTCATTTAATTATGAGTCTGTTGGAAATGTTTTTATATACAATAAACATTGTTTATTAATTCATGCCCCCCTCATTTCAACGTTTTAATAATAATTACTTTCCAGTATTAATCACACCGATGCTGCTTATGAATATTCTTCATTTATCAAACTAGGCGGAAACCTTTAATAGAGCAGCGGAAAATGTTCAAAGTAAACTTTATGGGGAAAACAAAGCGTCCAAAACAAATATAACTTGACCTTTAGCTGCTGCAATTAGTTTTTCTCTTTCAATATGATTAAAAACACTTAAAGGAAATTTCATTAAAAAATTCTCGTAGAATCTACAAAGGGTTTTATCCCGTAAGATAAGTGAAGTTTAATTGAAATGTTTAGTTATTAAAATTAATCATCATGATATCAGCTTATTGTTGCATACAGGCCTTCCAGGCTCCGATGTCACGTCATCTACGGATTCCCTATGACCTGCGCCAGTTTCTGTAGAACAATTTGGCATGATCACCACCTTGGAACTCCTTAACAATAAGTACGATTATACTAATATTAATTATAATTACAATATTCATGGTGACATTCTTTACGGTGTTTTAATTGATAGATATCTATAACGAGACATCCAGAGATTTATTGATTTATCACGAGATCTTCGAATCTATTAAACACTCAAAATTTGGTGGAAATATTACTTCTGCCGTTAAGAAGTCAATTAGAGACGATTTTAGAATATTCTATTCCCAACGAGACTTGCCTGACTACAACGGCCAGCTAAGGGGCTACAATTAGTAATTCTATATACTTGTATGTAGTATATTACCAGACGGATTCAATCGCATTCGCATCTAGGAAGTCATGTAGGTGGAAATGATTTATAATTACACTTTTCCATTTTCTTCTCCCATATCTATAAATCGGAAATTGCTTGCGTGCTCGGCAGTTATAAGTACTCTGGATGACCTTTTTCCGGGCCGTCGCTCCGCGTCGCTAATCTCCATTATATTGCGGCTATTTTATTAACAGACAAAGATTAATACAAGCTAATTAAGTTTTTTAAAAGCTCCAACTAAATCCTCTGTAAATTTTCCTGGAAAGACTGAAATGAATATAGACATTACTACATAGGAACAGATAATGTTTCTCTACTTTCCTTTCTGAGATTCATCAGAAGCATTACATCTATATAAACAAAATTATCTTTGTTTTGACTAAAAGTGAGAAACATACTTGCTATGCACTAGCATCTTAGCGAACATAATGGGTAGAGGCGCGGCGGCGAGTGTTCGCGTAATATCAATTTAAAACTTTTCATGATATATTTATGTTTTGCTTAAATCAAGCGAGCTGAAACTTATGAAAAACCGTATGGGGCGTAAACAAAAGTAGGAAGACAAGCAATAAAGTATTTTAATTATGTGCCCCTGGCGGCTATCCGCAGCTTTGTAACGCGACAGACAGAGACATCTATCGAGTAGACATACACTTAAATAATGCCTGTCAGTATCTTAAGCAAGGGGTCCCGCATAACAACTCACGAGACCCAAACCAATTTCACCTGCTCGCGAAACGAGGCCCTGGCTCCCACCAACCCGCATTGGGCCAGTATGGTGAGAAGCGACCCAAAATCCCTTATATGAAACCCTACAAACGACAGCCCTTGATGCCTAGCGATGCCAGCGACATAAGACCGATCGATGCGGGGATCTTTGGGGGAGGCTTATATCCAACAGTGGATGTCTATCGGCCGATTATAAAATTTATTTATTTAACTTTATACACCTCGTGTAAAGGCGGGCTTAATGTCATCGGCATTATCTTCCAGTCTACCTTGGGTAATGCAGAGAGGATGAGGTAGGTGCATCAAATAAGTACAATATAATATCTTATTTGAAATTTCTGTTATTACTTTCGTTCAATCTTAGTGGTAAACATTGAAACCCATAAGATAGAGAGTATATGAAACTTAATCAGTTCACAAGCACTTGTCAAGTTGAATTTGTGCTCTGGTAAAAGCTCAATGGGCCGTGTCACATGCATAATTTGATGTATGCTTAACATATTGGTGCTCCAGACTGGAAACTGATGTCTGTGTTGATACGATAATTCTGAAAGATTACCGTCAAAATACATTAATGATATGAGCTTCACCAGCTCGGCGCGTGCTTCAGTCACCACGCAGGAGCGTTCAGATTTACTCTTCTAGTATTGAAGAGACTGTGCCTTGTGATCCCCACATCATCGAGTAGGGATTCATATGTGAGGAATTGGGGCCATTTCCGACCACGCTGGTCCATTACGGCTGCGGTGAGAGCCAGAGACTCGTTTGTTGATTAGCAGGGTGCACCACGAGCAGGTGAGGTTGGCTTGGATCCCATGAGTTGTTGAGTGGGAACCCTTACACCCCCTGTGGAGCGGGAACCCTTACAAATTGAAATGGAAATTTATGATAAAGTATTTCTTACTGCCCTTACATATATATTCCTGCCGTTTTTATTTTGTTTAGAATAAAAACAAAACACTTGGGATGTAAAATCATCGGAAACTCTTAACATCTCATTTATGACGAGATAAACTAAGTACATTGATTGATCATTATCATTGCTTATAAGAAAACAAAGAATAGATGTTTGTTTTATATTCAAAGTACTGAATGTACTTTTCAACTTAATTTACTATTTCCTCGGTGCGAAATAAATTATATAAGAAAGTAATTGTACTGTACAAAAGCGATTTCGTTTTAATACGTTAGTGAAACTACTTTGAGTACAAAAAGTGACAGCTGTGGAGTCTCCTTTCTTAGTCGCTCTCAAATTTTTTCGTACATTGCACTTTACTAATGATTTTTTTAAAAAAAAATCACGATCATTATCCCTCAGTCGCAATAGCACTTTGACTTTAAGACTACTTTTTCACAATGGGGCTAGAAGGGTGGTGGTGACAGTTGACAGTATTGGTTTATCATCTTACAATGTATTGTACTTTTCATTGCTTAGAGTATATTACCAATACTGCTGATGAGTGATAATGATGTCTTTGTTGGATATTTTTTTAGATTCGACTGTTAGAGATTCCTAATATATATCAGAACTAGTTGATCCCCGTCCGCTTTGCTTGCCGTAGTTCAAAATTGGACTTGAAATCTGTCAAACATTTCTTGAGAGCAACCGCAACCGAAAATATTTTCTATGGAAAACATTACTATACCAACCGCATAAATAATGATCATCATGATCAACCGATCGATTTCCATTGCTGGACATAGGACTCCTCCAAAAATCTCCACATGGATTGGTCCTGCGCTGCAGTCAGCATGGCCTCCGGCGCCGTCGGACGTTAGGGTTCTTCGTCAGTAGGGATTAGGGCCATTTCCCACCACGCTGGTCCAATACGGGTTGGTGGGAACCAGAGCCTCGTTTGTAGATTAGCAGGATTCACCACGAGCAGGTGAAATTGGCTTGGGTTCAGTGAGTTATTGTGCAGGACCCCTTACACCTTACTTTGATATAAAATGATGAAGGATCTACGAAATTTAAAAATAAATAAATAGCTTATAACCATCTACAAATCATTCCGCAAGGAATACTCATTTTCATTATTAATACATATATATATGTATATGAATTTGTGTAAATACAAAGCGTCAAGCGTACATCGGCCGATTCGACTTAAACGATGCACCCACTCAACAGAATTATCACGCGTTTCCGGACCCCGCCGCTTGCCAAATATCTGTTCATAAATTACTGTTGTTTGACGCATTATGGCAAAATCTATTACAACCCACTGGCGAACTATTACCACGTGGGGGAGCATCTCCCCGCCGCACCGGCCTTAAATGATTTTATACGCCGTCCAAACAAATCGTCGGAACAAAAATTGGTACGCACGTATCATCGGATGCAGCATTTAGGAGAAAGGGATGTGGGGGTACCCAAGCCAACCAAATAATGACCGAACTACAACACAATGAAGTAGACTATAAGAATACAGGCGCGAACCTAGTCAAAAATGTGAGTTATCTGATGAACACTAAGATGTAAGTGTGATAATTAAACAGGGAGCTGTTCCGTTTTAGGGCACCGAGTCCGAGTCCTAAAGTCCAGTAAGGTCGCCGCTTCCACTGGGCGTGATGATTTTATACTTTTTATTACATTTTATATTAGTATACCTCACAGTTATAGTTCTTTCTATCGTGTACCTTCGTTTGTGAAGGTCGGCAATTAACTCCGAAAATAGTCGGCCCTCTTGCGCAAGATGGAAGAGTTCCTCAAATACTCCTTTTAAAAATTTATTTGATTGTATTTTTCTCCTGTTACAAAGTATTATGCAGCCATCGGATAATTCCTGTCCAATTTATACTTAATTCCTAATTCTTAACTTCAAGTTACATACGTGCCACGTTTTTAGCGGGGAGAATTTTTGGCATCGGATTTGGAGTTAAATTGGGATTAGGCTCAAGGCTTGACTACTTTCCGAAGTTGTTGGGGGTAAATAATCAACATAATAGACTGTGTTGTATATACATACAATACATACAACTTAACACCTTTTTTAATAAAAAAAAAGCAATCGCAAAAGCTCGGATATTATTAATACTCATAAAGTATAAAAAATCGATAGGAGCTAATATCAGGTTACTACATCAGTGAACACTTTTTTCTTGTAACACGGAAGTTCCTGGTTCAACTCCGAGGGCATACAATTGTTGGGGTGATGACTATCATTATACGGGAGACGATGTATTTTGGACAGAGCATGCTTAACTACTGCTTGTCACATAACACCTTTAGAAACAGAGTGTTAACTTATTTTCAATATAGAAAATAATAAGACCATACATTGATTTATTTTGTAATATGCATTGATCATTATCATCATTATATCAATATCGCTGTCCACAGCTGGACACAGATCACCTTAAACGACTGGTTATTAAACCTAGATGCGTCAGGAAAACAGAGCAGGTTAAAAAATAAATGACCGGATGAAGGAAGCGCACCAGGAAACATCTTTCACTAAGACAAATTAAGAAACACTGTAGTGTTAACTTCGCTTCCGAGCTGTTGACCATTTTTCAGTATTTTTTTTATTTGATGATATTTTAAATACTATAATAGAGACTTTTATTAATTTAAAACTAATACTATTATGTGATATTAAGAAATGAATCCTACAAAACAATATTTATATATCTGGACCTGATGATTATAGGAACGTGTCCCCCATTTCTTCGCTTCGTAGAATAATAAAAAAAAAATTGTCACCTGTCTTCACGTTTTGAAAGCCGGCCATGTAATTTTTATTATGGGCGCGAGGAGAGAGTGAGAAATTTTGGGAAGTTTCATCGAGAATGAAATAGACCATTAGACAAGATTATTAAAGAAAAATAAAAGTAATAAAACAAGTGGTGCGTTTGGATAGGGTGGGTGAGGCGCGTGGGTGTGGGTGCCGGGGGTGCGCTCGGGGCGGGCCGCGAACGACGGGGCGGCCCGGTGCAGTCGGCATCCGACGAGCAAGCGAAGCAGACGCACGCCCCTAGCACACCGCGGAAACTTTACGCGCCGCACCGCGCCGCCGTTTCATTCCGTCACCGCTACCTCCGCCGCTGGCTGATCTGACCGCTCTCGCAAGATGTTTACACCGCAACTATTTGTCTCATATAAAGTTTAGAGGCCACTCTGTTGAAATGGCGCGCTCTAAGTCCATATTCAGACTATTGCAGTTGGTGTTCATGTTGATCTACGTTACGTGCATCAATTGCACGTCCAACGCTCGCTTCGACACGGTGCCCATCGGTAAGTAAACATTCTCAAACAAAAAAAATATATATATATTTTAGTTAATTATGTTTTACTTTTATATAACTAATGTTAACAAAATTTTTTAAATAGCCGACAAAAAAGAAACTTTTAATTATTATTAAAACAATACGTAATTCGTTTGAAACTTTTCTGCTCACCGGATACTAGACCGAAGTCATTTTACTTCAGTTGTTAGTACTGAAAAAAAAAATAAGACAACTGATGAAGGTGCCAGTAATCCTGTAACCGATTATTTCAAAATTTTTTGAGTTTGGCTGGTTTATAATAAGTTTTATTAAAATTTCATTTATTTCGTAACAGTTTTTCATTGCAACGTTTTAGTATTACTCTCTACTTTGTAACATTTCAGGTTTTGAATATTTTGTCGCTATGTTGTTATAGCATTTGAAAAATCACACTGCTCGACAAACTCTGCTGAATTCACGATTATTGCGGTATTTTTCATTTAAAATTCAGGCGGAATTAAGGTTACTTTTGAGACCTAATATTTAGAGGAAACTGAATTCTTAATGAGAACGTTTCATTGAAAGTTATGTACAGGGTCTCATTTATGTTGTTTCTCCTCTTCGTATGCTGTACAAAAAACTTGAGCTATATAAAAATTAAGATTCAGACCGATATATATGTACAACATATAATAAACGTACATTACTTAAAAACTAACCCCCGATGGGGAATATATCATGTCAGAAATTTATAGCATATACAAACGTATAGATCATTATAAATTAACTTTATATTGTTAATTAAAAGTTTCCATTACATCTTTCGGTTGTATTTTGTGATCTATCCTCTTTATATAGCAAACAATAAATAAATTAACAGTTAATAATAAAGTGGGGAGAAGGAAAAAATCATAGTTGAGGAATATCAGGGAATGGACTGGCATATCTGGGGTGTCCGAATTGTTCCGCCGAACCAGAGGCAGAGAGGACTGTACCACGCTAATCGCCCACCTTCACTAGTTGGAGAGGTACTTTAAGAAGAAGTTTAAGAAAGACACAAGTCATTTTTTTTTTAAAAAAAAGAAATCACCTCTAAAAGAAATTTACAACGATCGATGAAAGTTCTTAGAAGGTTGTGGAGTAATATTGATGAGGCGGTCGGTCATACGCGATATTTAATGGGCACAGGTTCGATCCCCGCAACAGATTTCGTTCACACGTAACATCCACCACGCCGTAGCTGAAGAGAGTTGTGAATCCCAATAGTGGGTATTAGAAGAGGGATGTTTATTATTAATAAATCAATCCTAACATTTTTCGAGAAATCATAGTTGACTAATAAAGTACAAATAAACGGATTCGTTGCAAATTTTCACTTTGAATTTTTCAGCTTCCGTCGGTATATAAATTGATGGATGGTTATCCGAGTCCGGCTTTTAAAACAGTGTACCTGGTGTACCTTCACATAGCATACGCATCGTTGCATCCATTAGTCTTGCAGTGGGATAACGAAACTACGATTTTACATTAACACCACGCTCTGAAAAAACCTGCAAATTTAATAAATTTCACAACCATTTAAGTTATAAGTACAACGTGCTTAGTTTTAACAGTGAGCATTGAAAGAGTTATTTTTTTTATCACTTCAAATATGTATTCCATATTATTCTATATTCCACTTCTTCGTCTGCCTGCCCGTAATAACGTGGCGCTAGTTAAGATGATATACACTGCGCCGCATTGTGCTCGTCGTCTTGAGATATAAGATTAAAATCCGTTACTCCAGTAATTTAACTAGCTAAGTCTTTAAAACTGGAACACAGTACTGTCTGTCGGCTGCAACAGGCTCTGCGCTGGTACCTACCTAGACGGTCTGCAGCAGCAGACCTACGTTAGTAGTATTTATATATTTTTCGTAATGTATATATTAGGTCCTTACATATGAAATTGGCGTTTTGTACGGGAGGAATATAAAGTAAATTTTTTTTTGGAAAATATATTTAATTAATCAAAGTATGCACCGTTGTTATCTATGCACTTTTGCTATCTCATACGTAGTTCATTGATCCATTTACTAAAAAACCATGGAGGCGAGAATCAATAAACTCTTTGAAGGCGGTTTGGACTTCTGCATCGTTGTTGAATTTTTTTCCTTGTAAGAAGTTGTTCAAATTCCGGAAAAAATGGTAATCTGTTGGGGCAAGGTGCGAGGAGGACGGAGGATGTCGCAGACATTCCAACCGTAGCTCATCGAACTTAGTGGTTGTTTCTTGTGCAGTGTGTGGTGGTGGTGTTGCATTGTCGTGAAGCAGCAGTGGCCTAGAGAAATTGACCAATCTCGGTTGTTTAGCAGCTAGTTCTTCCTTCATGGTTTGCAGTTTCTGACAATAGATATCTGCCGTAATCGTTTGGTCAAGTTTTAGAAAGCTGTAGTGAACGACACCGGCGCTAGTCCGCCAAACACTCAGAAGTAACTTTTTTTGAGTCAATTTTCGTTTAGGGCATGATTGGGCTAGGTCTCCACGGTTCAGCCATTGCTACGAGCGCTTCCGATAATCGTACAGTATCCACCCACTTTTCATCACAAGTAATGATTCGATTTAAAATCGCTTCATTATTGTATCGGTAGCCTAAAGTAACACAGCAGCAGAGGTCGACGCGTGTTTGCAAGTTCGATTCTCTCAATTCATAAGGTACCCATCGTTAAAATTTTTTTACTTTCCCGATTCGCTTCAAATGGATTAATACAGTTTTGTTTGTCACTTACCCCGAAGCTTGCAGCTATCTCTGAAATGCTTTGTGATGGATCAAGTTCCACAATAGCCTTTAATTCTTTATTTTCCACTTTGGTCTCCGGCCGTGCACGGGGTTGGTTCTGAAGGTCGAAATTTCCCGAAAGAAAACATTGAAACCAAAAACGTACCGTGCTTTCTTTCGCGACACCAGCGCCGTACACATCATTAATCCTTCGAGCTGTTCCTGCAGCACTAGTACTGGTGCCACGGTAGAACTCGTACTCGTAAATATACCGATATTTCATGTTTTCCATTGTGCGGTAATTAGCGACGACGAAGAAAAAAATAATTAGGAAAAAACAAATGAATGACTGCTTTCAAAACTCAAATGTAGCAGCTAAATGAATTTATAAATTTGAATTTGGAATTCTAAACCAAGGAGGAGATATTTCAGATCAAAGTGATCAGTACGGCAAAATACTAATTTCATATGTAAGGACCTAATATATGTTATAATGCAGTTTTCATACTAAAAAATAATAAATAAAAATTTTCGCTGCCTTCAAAATATAATGCACCCATTGTTTCTCATTCAGCGATCAAATTGGTTATCATATATTACGCGAACGATCAGCGACAGTAGTTACTGTTTTATGATGAATGCAGTTTTTTTGTGTGTGTTCGCGATAACTGCAAGTAGTAGAGAACTTTCTGACACTAACTGTCAGCCATTCCATCGTCGAATCTTCTTCTTCGGTGAATGACGACGTGGTGCTTTTTGAGCAGCAGCAACTTTATATTGATATAACTTATAATTACCATATTTCCTTTTATCGGTGTTCACAATGCGGTCCAGATCTTAAAAGATTTCGACACAGATGATACTCTCAAGTGATGATGAGTAGCTCGCTGGCCTAATGATTAGAGCGTGCGGCCTTCGATGAAAAGGTCGCGGGTTCGAATCTCGACATGTACCGATTACTTTAATATTTAAGTACTGTACATTTTTGAACTTTAGTTACAACAGCGAAAGACAAACGGTGAAGGAGAACATCGTGAGGAAACCTGCACATGAATTAGAATTTATTCTAAGGTGTGTGTGAGGTCACCAGGTGTGTGTTGAGCCCGCGTGGTGACTATGGCCCATCGCTCTTGTATTGAGGGTAGGCCTGTGCCCCAACAGTGGGGACGTAAACTGGCTGTTATGGATATTCTCATTCTATATGGGCACATATTGGTCTTGGTTTAACACAGAAAAATGTGTGTTCGTGTGTATGTTACCATTGGAAGTGTTGGCGGAATGATAATTCGATAACGCAGCAGATCACAATTGTTCAGGAGGACTTGTAGTAAACTGGCTCCTGAAATAGATACTTTTGAATGAAACCAAAATTAAATAAAACCTGTTCTACCAATAATGAGCTGAATATGGAGATAGGTGCTTGCAGGGAAACCAACTCATATATTTACTGAAAAAACAAAACAATAGTTCTGAATGAGCCTACTACTCTGCCAGTGGTGTCTCCGAAATTGAACCGAAGACCTTCACGACACAAGGCAAACCGCCTCGCCACGGAGTTTAGTGCAAAGTATCAATTATAATGATTAGTTTTGTTGGTGTAGATATATTTCCGATCTAAAAACTGTTTCCGGTTTAACATTGCAACGGTTGCCAAACAATGTGTTTATCACGATACGTAATGCACGCTACGATAAATACTTACGCTTTGAGTTATTAGTAGTCGTAAATTAAATGGCTCCGTCGTTTCGCTACTAAAACATTACTAGTTCTGTAATTTGTTTTTTTTTTTTTTTTAAATTGATCAATACTTTCTAGTCGCCTTTTACCGACAATTACAAGCGATGGTCAACTTGTAAATATCTACTACTGCAATACTAATATAAATATTACAAAGTGATACCCCACTGTGCGTATTACTTACCTGTGTCGTTAAAGAATTCCATGGTTACTTAGCTTTTGTGAGATTTTTACCAAATAAAACCCACGGCTATCTCCCTCAGCGTGTACTATAATAACCAAGAGATCATTTCACACTGGGTTCCCGCGAACCCTTTTAGGCGCTTTCTACGACAGGCTTGGGATAACTTAATATGTTGATAACTTACCGCCTAGTGGACTTGTTACTCGTCCCGTGCACACATAATTATTTGTTAACGCGGCAACTCTCGCATAGAGATTAATGAAGCGGGAAAGTTCTTGATACTTTGCCTCATCCGGATACCACGAGGAGTAGCAGTAGCGATAACTTTATGTTAATATTAAAACTAATAACGAAAACATCTTTATTAGAGCAAATTAATAATAATTTTGTGGATTATGAAGCACCCTCACTTTTTTACGGAGAAATTAAATTTTAATATGAGCTTCGTTATTCATTAGTTTTTTTGAACGTTTAGGTGGAAATAGTAGATTTCTTTCTTAATAATGTTGATTAATTTATTCGAATAGAGAGTTCTATTTACGTAGTACATCAGAAAATTTAGTTATTTTCACTTTCATTTATAATTCAGTTATATGTATGTACTCAATGGAAATAATAAATAGAAAAATAAACAGAATGAATAATACAAACTGGTCTGAAACTTACCGTAGGTACAAAAGAAAAAATCAAAAGAATCTCGTTAAATTTTTCCAAACATCAAAGGCTGGCTGTAAGAGGGAAACAAATAATGACAAAATCATGTTCAAATGTAACATTTGTAATATGACTAAACCGATTTTCTAGTTTCGATTTTGCTTTAAGAGGACATGAGTCTGACGGGTTGTTTGATGCAGGGCAATTGACGTCCCCGAAAGCTTTGCGTTCGGAAGAAAAAATAACATGGAATCTTTTTGTTCAATATCATATCGGCAGAGAAATCAAAAATGAAGCATTTAGATTAATGAGTTATAAGACATTTAAATACCTTTCACTACATAGAAGATGACATCTCTGTTATCAGGTGTTAAAAAGCTAATGCAAGAGAAAAAGTGTAAATCGCAACAGCGAGGAAATTCTAAATACTCAACTTCAATTTGCGTCGGTAGATATAAATTTTACTTTTGAATTAAGTTCCATAAAGATCTGTGCTTTTTAATCTTTTTAATTTGTATTAGATTATACTTTTTTTTTACAATAATTATATAACACATTGGTTTTAAGGATCAAAAAATCAGTTCAGAAAAGTGTAATAGCAAAGGAGACATTGAATAGCTCCTGTTTCAGGAAGGATTTATATTAATTTATAAATCTTGAAACCAGTTACCACTATCACCCCTTTAGCCACAATTAATCAGACTGTTTCGCGGAAAATAATATTACACTAGACTTTCAGTCTAATGAAAAGAAAACCTATTTAAAATGTTTAACACGAATGTGTTGAAATATTTTAATATATTACGAGTGCAAATGTGCATGCTTAACGTAAATGAATAGCAAGGAGAGCGCGTACACGAGCTCACCCCTTTCCCAGTATTAATGGGATGGGTGGACGCGGCGTCTGGGAGACATTAGGCAATGAGCTCAGGGCTTAAATCAGTACATCATTAAAACTAACAGTCAACGTTAGTGGCAACAAATATATACACAAACGATACGTTCTAACTGGCTTCACGTTGTTTATGGGTGAGCGTATCACTTACCATCAGGTGACCGTCCCGCCCGTCTCATCGCTTAATTGATTTAAAAAAAAAAGCATCAACCGATAAACGTCCACTGCTGGACATCCAAACATTAGTTAACATAAAGACCCTTATAAGATGACTACGTCATGAACTGTAGTGGTTGTTATTTTTACAAATAATAGTGTATTCCGGTTTAAAAGCGCTGTAGCTGGTGAAGAGCATTAATGCGAGTATAACGGGATAAAGTCTTGTTATTAATAATATTTTCTTTATTTCAGACAAACAGAAACTATAGGAATAAAAACACAAACGAAATTTCATACAAATAATTACAATCGTTTCCTTAGACATTCTCACTTAGAACATCATTGGTTTACACAACTTGACAACGAGAATTTAATAAATAATCATTTGCAGCATCATTGCTTTTATGTGCAATCTGTATCTCCAGAGTTGTTTAATGTTATATTTTAAAGAAGATTCAAAGCAATTCAATATGGTAGATAGGACAGACTCAAGTACTTTGCCTTTTTCATTTTGAACTGTATTTATTTGTTTTAAATTCATGAAAGCCATAGTGTAAGACAAAAGTTTAGCGGTGTCAGTGGTAGTTACAGATGAACCTGTAGAATGTTCATCTGGTGACCATTTATGGTTAGGTAAATTGAGGTCACCGATAATCAAATAATTGGTAAATAATGCCTCATAATAAATGTTGTGTAATTTGTTGAGAAAAACTTTTCATGAATAATCATTTCGGATGCTGATGGTGTGTCGCGGGCACATAGTAGCAATCCAGAGAGCAAAGGGAAATAAAGATATATTTGTTCTAAACTGGTAGCCTAATTTTCTAATTAAATGAATAATTTTATTAGAAACGCTAAAACACCTCCGGCTCTTTTCTTTTTAGAGATAACGCGATTTCTATCACGGCGAAAGGGACTGTACTCTTTAGCTTCAACTTCACCGTCTAAAATTGCATCCGTCAACCAGATTTCCACCAAGACTATAATAACACAATTACTAGTAAGCAAGTTTAATTTTATTTATGTTATTTTATTACTCTACAATACAATTATAATATTTACAATTTTAATAAAATACAGGTCCTGTAATAGCCTCGTGTAGGTCCTCTTGCCATTGTTGTCGCAGAGTCCTAAGTATAGCGTCTAGGTATTCCTTCAAGGTCTCGATATCTACGAGTATGTTTATAACTAAGGTGTTTCGGCGGCGCTTACGCGTTACGTTCTGACACTTCACTGTTATGAGATTAAGTTTGTTATTATCCTTTATATATAAACAAACACTTCCGGTAATGAAAATACACAGAATTATTAGGCCACGTTATAAACAATGTGGACAAACGGGAGTTATAAATGGAAGAATAATATGTTTTGACCTGTTGCGCCGTGTCATTATTGTCATCATCAGCCGATAGACGCCCACCGTTGGGCATAGGCCTCTCTCAAAGACCCCGTGTGCATTAATTTATTAAATTAAATAAAATTCTAAAACATTTTAAAACTCATTTGTGAGCAGAAAGAAAGGCCTCATGATGTGTTGGTACTATAATAATTTTAGTGGTGGGGGACCGGGTGGAGAAAGAGGAGTGAGTCATCGTGAGGACAAGACGGGTAGGGTGTGTGTGTGTGTGTATTGTGGGGGCTCGCAGTGCAGTGTTGCTACGAGAGGCGCACGCGGCCCATAGTATCCGCCGCGACTCGGGTTAGGTTGCCTTTGTTATTCCTCCAACCTCCTGCTTTGTTTAATAACAAATTAAATCAGGATAAATAATATGATTAATGTGTATATCTTATGAATGCAACGCGCGTTAAGTGAAATAATTATGTCTATCCAGAACAGCGAATTCATAATTATCTCATCATTCCTGACTTACTACAATACTATGTTTACATATAACGCGGTGACTTATCAGTTAAAAACTTTATTTTCTAACTAATTACCCATGTATAATTCAAAACAGCGTCACAGGAGCCACCCCTGGAGATAAATCATCATTTAGATAAGTGTAGATAATCACATTTCCATACAAATAGAGCCCTCACATGATAGGAATCGATTTGACTACAACTAATCAAATTAGCACAACGTCATTCTGACACCGGAAGAGATTAAATTTTGCTCACTATCAACAAACGGCGAATTTTGTTTGAACCTGATAACACAGGTGAATACAGTTATTGTGTCAAGTTAAATTTTCAAACTTTGAACGTCTTCGGAACCAGGCATCGTTACTTTACTTGGGTTACGACGTATCCCAAGTACATTATCATTAACTAAAACCGGATGAAAATTCAGTTCACTAAGGTTAGCGCGGTGATTGTTTTGTATTCTAATATAAATTTTGTTATTAGTGTCCATAGTCATCAGCCGATAGACGTCCACTGCTGGACATAGGTCTCTTCTAAAGATTTCCACATCGGTCGAACCTGCGCTGCTTGCATCCAGTGTTTTCCCTTGATCTTCACCGCAATCACCGTCGCCTTCGGTACCGTCAGGCACTTGGAGCCATCTTCCATTATCGATCGTGTAGGGATTTATACGGAGAGATTTTGACCATTTCCCACCACGCTAGCCCAACGCTGCTAATATTCACCGTTTCACGTTGAGTGATAACATTTCGGTTAGTGAATGTATAATGTATGTCATTCATAACTTTTAACTTTTTGCGCTGATATATATTCTTCTTTGTCGTAACCTCATGACTGAGGGACGTGACTATGGTGCGTTGCCCTTTTTTTTTTGTTTCGGGAGGAAATCTTCGAAAGATACCCTACTTCTGGGGGGAAATCAGGGTTATGTGTGATTTTTACTCACTAAAACCCCTTCGGTGCTCTGCATCAGTGCATTCGGAGAGGCTACGGGATCTCATATAGAACGCACCGGTGCCCCTCTACACTTTATGTTAACACATCTCTGAAGAGAGGCTTAACCCTCCTAGGCTGTCCCACACAGATTCTCATGTTGAGCGATAAGGGTCCCCACTCGCAAGGACTGCAAAACTCCCAGGCCCTTTTAGTCGCCTTCTACGACAGGCAGGGCTAACCTTAGTCCTATTCTCACTAGCCCGAGACTACAGGGCTGATGGTGCGTTGCCCTGGCCACCATTTCTTTCCAGACATTTCTGTCTTGCGCCATTTGGATGGATGATTGTAGGGTTGCTCCCGTAGCGTCCTGAGTTGTGCGTGTCCATCTTGTAGGATACCGCCCTCTCGCTCTCTTTCCTTCCACACAACCAGTAATAATCAGTCTTTTCAGACTGTCTAGGTCTCGCCTGACCGTGTGTCCGAAGAATTTGAGGACTCTCTGCCTACAGATTGTTGAGAGCCGTGTTGTTATGTTCAACTGTTTGAGGATTGACTTGTTTGTGCGACGTTCCGTCCACGATATCCTCAGCATTCTACGCCAGCACCACATTTCGACGTCATTCCTCAATCTCACTCCCGCTTTTAATGTCCAGGTTTCAGAAGCATATAGAAAGATAGAAAATATGACCGTCTGCATTAGCTTCTTTTTGGTGTTGCGGCTAATACCCCTGTTCCGCCATAATCGCACCAATCACTTTACCGCATTTTTCGACATTTGTGCTCTCTTAATAACTTCCTGTTCGCAATCACCGTCGTCACTGATCTGCGATCCTAGGTATACGAACTTCTGCACCACCTGTAAATCACGAAGTTCGTAAGTTCGTTGTAGGGTATCCGTTCTATCCACAAACATTAGTTTGGTTTTTGCCCTGTTGATCAGCAGACCATACTCTCGACTGATGATAGCTATTCTAGACAGGAGTTCAGTTAGTTCTGTCTCGGAGGAGCCTATTATTGTGGTGTCATCAGCAAAGCCCAGGTTGTTTATTAAGTGGCCACCAACGCGGATGCCCCCTTTCCAATTGTCCAAAACCCTTCTCATTATGTGTTCACCGACTAGATTGAACAACTGAGGTGATAAATTACATCCTTGACGGACTCCTCTTTCTGGATGAAAAGGGTCTGATAGATTGTCCTCTAGCCGAACCCTAGAGTTGCTGGTGAGATATAAATTCTGTAGCAGAAATGTCAGATGATCTGGAACTCCCATTTCTCTCATCACACTGAACATCTGACTCCAGTTGATGCAATCGAATGCTTTTGCGTAATCAATGAAGCACAAGGCAGCACTGATGTTGTGTTCCCTGCATTTCTCAATAAGTAGCCTAATGTTCAGGATTTGGTCCCTCGTGCCCCTACCTCTGACAAATCCTGCCTGTTCTTTGGGTATTTGTTGTGTGATATGGCTTTCTAGCCTTTTGTAAAGAATTCGCAGAAGAATCTTGCTGGCATGTGAAATGATTGAAATAGTGCGGTAATTTTCGCATTTGCGTGAAGAACCCTTTTTGTGTAGAGGAACCACAATAGACTCTGTCCAGTCTTCAGGCCACTCGCCTGTTCCCCAGACTTTTTGACATATCGACAGCATAATTGTAGTTCCGGTTTCTCCCATATTCTTCAGCATTTCGGCCGTTATACCGTCACTACCGCAAGTCTTAGGTCTTAGGTTGCAAATGGCATCTTCGATTTCCTGGCGCAGGATATCAGGTTCTGCCTCATTGTAGTCCAACCGTTTGTCTTCAGAATAGTTTTCACTATAAAGTTGTTGATAGTATGTTCTCCATCTTTCGAGGATCGCCCTCTTGTCTGACAACAGTGTTCCTACGTCGCTTTCAATAGACCAATGCTTAGGTTTGAATTCCTTAGCAAGGTATTTGACTTTTTGGAACATATATCTGGAATGGGTCTTTTCTGAGCACATCTCTATCTCCTCGCAGATCTTATTGATGAAAGCGTCCCGGTCGTGCCTACAATATGTAGTGATATATATTAAACTAAGTTAAATCATCACACTATTGTTTTTTTTTATTCCACTAAACGAAAAGACGAGCGGGTCGTTCACCTGGTGGTAAGTGGACACTTCCACTCATAACAACGTGCCCGAAGTCTGAATGGTATACACAGTACTACATTGTGCTCGTCGCCTCGAGACATAAGATGCTAAAACTCGTTATCCCAGTAGTTTCGCTGGCTACAACGCTCTTCAAAATGGAAAACAGTTATCATCATCATCATCATCAGCCGATAGACGTCCACTGCTGGACATATGCCTCTTCTAAAGATCTTCACATACAGTCAGCATGGCCTCCGGTACCGCTGAGAGAACTTGTCGTATCCCACGCTAGCCCAATGCCGGTTGGTGGGAGTCAGAGCTGCGTTTATTGATTAGCAGGGTGCACCACGAGCAGATGAGGTTAGTTTGGGTCCTGTGAGTTGTTGTGCGGGAACCCTTACACCCTTGCTTGCACAGTACTGTTTATCGGCTGTAGAAGGCTCTGCGGTGGTACCTACCACCAGTATTTAGTTACGAGAATCTAAAGTTTATAGTACAGAGCACGTTACGTTCTATGTAATACACGTAGGTAATGCTTTCTACTTTTTGAAAATAATAGTTCATTTTCAACCCTCCTGCCCACTGAAAGAACAGAAGTAGTGGTCATTCCAATATTATTTGCGAACTTAGCCGCATAGAAAATATAGCTTGCGCTCCTAGTATGAGTATAGTAAATTGGAGCGCACATTGCAGTGACAACTGACTCCGGGAAAAACTCGCCCAAAGCGTCCGTTATGATTTTCACATTTTTTTCTTTGAAAAAACTACACTTGAATTTTGTTGTTAAAACACATAACACATAATAAATTCTTATAGTACTCATCGTCAGCCGACAGACGACCACTGCTGGATACAGGCCACCTCCAAGCTTCCTTCGAACTAAACCTTATAGAACTAAATTATATTAATTTGTGTAGGACCCTAAGTTAAATTTGCTCGGTAAAAAACTTAAATATTGTGCCGGCGCTCATCGCAACATACAACTTCTTTAAATATTTCCTAATTATTAGCTCCTTACTCGAACACGAAATTAGCGTTTTGTCGTACTGACCTGAACTGATTTGATCTGAAATATCTCCTCTTTGGTTAAGAATTTCAAATTCAAATTTATAAATTCATTTAGCTGGTACATGTGAGTTTTGAAAACAGTCATTCATTTGTTTTTTCCTCATTAATTTTTTCTTCGGCGTCGCTTATTATCGCACAATAGAAAACATGAAATATTTACGATACGAGTACTACCGTGGCACCAATACCAGTGCTACAGAAAAATCTCGAAGGATTAATAATGTGTACGGCGCTGGTGTCGCAAAAGAAAGCAAGGTACCTTTTTGGTTTCAAGGTTTTCGATCTGGAAATTTCGACCTTCAGAACCAACGTCCACGGGGGACGGCCGGAGACCAAAGTGGGGAAAATGAAGAATTAAAGGCTATTGTGGAAGCGGATCCATCACAAAGCACTTCAGAGATACCTGCAGGCTTCGGAGCAATTGGCAAAACTATATTAATCCACTTGAAGCAAATCGGGAAAGTAAAAAAAACTTGAACGACGGGTACCTCATGAACTGAGTGATTCGAACTTGCGAACACGCGTCGACTGCTGCTGCTGTGTTACTTTGCTCTACCGACACAATGATGAAGGGATTTTAAATCGAATCATTACTTGTGATGAAAAGTGGATACAGTACGATAATCGGAAGCGCTCGTCGCAATGGCTGATCCCTGGAGACCCAGCCAAATCCTGCCCTAAACGAAAATTGACTCAGAAAAACTTACTTGTGAGTGTTTAGTGGACTAGCGCCGGTGTCGTTCACTGCAGCTTTCTAAAATCTGGCCAAACGATTACGGCGGATATCTATTATGAGCAACTGCAAACCATGAAGGAAGAACTAGCTGCTAAACAACGGAGATGGGTCAATCGCTCTAGAACACTGTGCTTCACGACAACGCAACACCACCACCACACACTGCATACAAACAACCATTAAATTATATGAGCTACAATTGGAATGTCTGTGACATCCATCGTACTCGCCGGACCTTGCCCCATCAAATCACCATTTTTTCCGGAATTTGGACAACTTCTTACAAGGAAAAAAATTCGACTCCGATGCGGCAGTCCAAACCGCCTCCAAAGAGTTTATTGATTCTCAACCCTATGGTATTTTTAGTAAAGGGATCAATGAACTACGTATGAGATAGCAAAAGTGCGTAGATAACAACGGTGCATACTTTGATTAATTAAATATATTTTCCAAAAAAATAATTGACTTTATATTCCACCCTTACGAAAGGTCAATTTCATATTTAAGGAGATAATGTTTCGGCCACCACGACTTCAAAACCTTAAATTGGTCATAGGAAATCCGTACAGAGTAGAGATAGCTAATGCTATATTTGTGCTTCTTTAGTAAATAACAAAGGAAACAACGTATTTTGGCTCCACATATACTATTTCTTCAATTATAGAATAAACCGTTGCGAAAAGGTTAGTTGGTTAGTGAAGGTCGAATCCCGGAGGAATTGTTCCGCTCATTTTTTTTTCCTATATTTGCCCTTTGGCTGATTCCATTTACTAATAAATTATTGAGTTTGTAGTTATTTTTGGGCTCAACGCTTTACTACCTTAGATTTAGTCGCCATGAAGTTTCCGTACCCCTGTTCAGCTAATTGTCTAATTAAAACTTAAGCAGTTTCGAGCTAAGTATAGTGGCAGGTTAACTTACGAAATTCTGTACAAACAACGTGGCTCTTTAAGTAACAGTGTTTATGTAACATATACTTATTTGATGCCATCGTATTTGTTACTGTTCATTATTAAAGCATACCAAATTAATCTGCTTGTTTAAATAAAAAAAAAACACTAGTAAAAAGATACAACCGCACATACAAGTGCAATGGTATAATTTTTCAATAACTTCTTCAAAAAATCAACTGAAGATTGATATTTTTGTTTTAATATTATTAGAGTAAAACGCAAATACCATCTCTTGTGCTTTGTGGAACACATTACAAGAGGCCTAAGTCCAGCAGTGGACATTCATCAGTTGAGATAATGATGAAAAGGCAAACATGAAGAACGTGTTTAGTTGAGAAATTCCCCAATAAGGGGAGAGTCGAATTACAAACGTCGTAGTGATGTACTACAAATATAGTGTTGTGCTAACCGATAAAGAAGAGTTCATTTTTCTATTACAAAAAAAAATTAACAATAACTATCAACAACTTTAAAATAGATAGGACCTACTTTGATATTAAAGATTTCCAAATAAAAAAGCCTCATCAGAACAGGACCATATAAATGAATAATCATCGGAATACAAATGTATTGGGTTATATAATCACATAAAACGTTGAACTTGATGGCTTAAAGATCTTAGGAGTAATACTTAATCCTAACTTAACAATTGACCCTACATAAAAGGTTCGTGGATGGTGAAAAGTGCTGCCCAAAATACTCTGACGCTCATATGTTGAAAGCATATCCAGCAATGCTGTCAGCGCGGTAGATTTACAAGAAGACAGTGATTGCTAACGAGATAATTCTGAAGGAACCCATCACAATCCATACAACATGATAACCCTGGACTTAACTCGAGATATCCGTGTAACACACACACAATACATTATATTTGATATTTGAATATTTATTATATACAAACATAGCATGAGATTCTGTTGGCCATTCAGCTTGAGCTTCCGATGAAGGTAAACATGGTAAGACAACCGACATGTTCTAAGAACAAAAGCTTTGGTTAACATGCGACACCAGCCAAAGCGCACCAATCAAGATAAGATCTTGACTACCATCAGTGTGAACATTAAGAGGATCGTCAGGTTTATGTCTTTTAAAGTACTTTTTAAAAAGCGTATACAATAGTTCAAATGAAAGTTGTCCATATTTCAAATGACACAGTTTAAACTTACTCGTTGCTTAGATTTATCGTTAAGTTGTTGTAAATGACGCCGCACGGCTCGCGGTGGGCGCGATGGGCGCGGTGGGCGCGATGGGCGCGGTGGTCCCGCTGCAGTAGTATGCGAGCTGCGTGGCGTGGCAGCCGTATGCCGGCCAGCTCTCCGACGAGTCCTTGCGTCGTTATAATGATTTAGAATGTGAACATGCACCGGACCTGAAACAATAAATAAGATCTCAATCAGACTGAAACCGTCATTTGCTATTATCTGCTGCACTGTGTAAGGATGGAGGCGAACTCATGCACCATTGTCTCGCCCCCAGTGTTACTGAGGCAATAACTTCGTACTATTATTAATCATATTGGTAATGTTTACTTACTACACAGAAATTTTAACGTGAATTTGAAAAAGGTCATAACTACCGTTAGTTGTTCCGACCCTCATTCACTGATAGATCAGAGGTGATGAACAATACACTTAGGAAGAATATGGGCTACTACTAAAGTAGTTGTAAAATAAAATTGATAGGTATTCGTGTCTAGTGTCTTGTGCTATATGCACTTGACGCCTGCCACTCGATCCTCCCAGCGAAAGAGGCGTAGCACTCCACTCTACAACAAGTATCTCCTACAGATGTACTAAGTACTATCATGAAGTGCTGTTCGGTTATCACCACGAAGTAAACCCTTTGGGAGGCGTTTCATTAAATTGTTAAAAAGAACTACGTTTTGAAATTATCAATGTATTTTTTTTTGTTACAAGAAACCGGATACTTTTCTGTGGGAATTATAAATAGCGACGGGGAAGGTTTCGTTTCCAACGCAAGAAACATTAAAAACAAAGAGATGGGAACTTTGTCGGTCTTAAACTATGATGACGGAGTATGTAATTTTTTTCGATTATTAGAAGAACTCCCCTTTGTTTAGGATGGTTCATTATCATCATCATTATCAGCTGACAGACGCCCACAACTGGACATAGACTTCCCCCAAAGATCTTCGCATCGATCGATGCTGCGCTGCCTGCATCTTGCAACCTTTACCAGATCGTCGGATCTAGTGGGGGCCTACCAACACTACATCTTCCAGTACGCGGTCGCCATACGAGGATCTTGGTGCCCCATCGGCTGTCAGTCATTCGAGCGATGTGTCGTGCCCATTGCCACTTGAGGCTAGCAAACTTTTGGACTATGTTGATGACCTTAGTTCTCTTGCGGATCTCCTCATTTCTGATTGGATCAAGCAGGGAAACCCCGAGTCCTTTTCATTGCTCTCTGTACAACTTGAAGCCTTTCACTTGCTGCACTGTAAGCGACCACGTCTCGGTGCCGTAACTCATCACTGACGACACGCACGAATTAAAGACCTCTGTCTTCAGACACTGCGGTAGTTGGGACGAGGATATGCTGCATAGCCTCCCAAATACTGCCCGGCCGAGTCGAAGTGTTTCTGGAAGTTGGACTTACCAAGCTGAACTAGGACGGCTACCCAAATAATTTTACTAATCAAAGCAAACCAAACCTATTAAATGTTTGCTGCGTACTGTTTGGTTCTAGAGTTAGCGTGCTATTTAGATAAACTAGAAAGAGCAAAGAGCTGACAAAGCGGCGCTCAGCGATAATCTCATCGCACGTGGAACAAGTTTAGTTAATCATCACATCCCGCACCGACCTATCTTCTCATCCACCTATCTTATTCACTACCAAACGATATTAACAATATATTTGTACTCCTACCTCATTGTTGGGAGACAGTGATACACATCATCATCATCATCAGCCGACAAACATCCACTCTTGAACATAGGCCTCCTCCAAAGACATCCACGTCGTTTGTTGGAGGTCATTGAGAGGAACTGAGCCATAACCCACCACGATGGCTCAGTGCGGGTTGGTGAGTGATCAGAGCTTCGTCTATTAATCAGCAAGTATGGGAGCCAGAGCATTCAAGTACGATTCCGGTAGCCGATACTGATGGTAGGTCTCTATTGCCGGAGACCATCTAGGAGGCTACCACTGCAAACATTACTATGTTCCGTTTTGAAGGGCGCTGTAGCTAATTAAATTACTAAGGTAACGAGACTCAACATCTTACGCCCCAGGGCGACGAGCACAGTGTGGTGCAGTGTGAACCATTCTAGCTAGCGCCGCGTTGTTACGGACCTTCCATCAGATGAACGTTCCTTTCGTCTCATTGCTTACTGAAATAATAAAAAAAACTTCTATATATGCTTGCTAATCTTTATAGTGTTTGATTCAATGGTTTCGTGGAGGGGTATCAAATAATGTAAAACCTCCGTTTTCGTATATATAGATATCATCAATATCATCTGCTAATAGATACGTCCACTGCTGCGCAAAGGCCTCTCCCAAAGTTCTCCACATACAACTGGGCACTAGGAGCTATCGTCTGTAGGGGTTCATATAGGGGAATTGAGCTATTTCCCACCATGTTAGCCTAATGCGGGTCGGTGGGAGCCAGAGCCTCGTTTATTGATTAGCAGGGTGCACCACGACTAGGTGATTGGCTTGGGTTCTGTGAGTTGTTGCGCGGGACTCCTTACACAATATACAAATACTATAACGGTTTAAAGCCCGCGAACTTTCTTGATACTAGAATTTTCTTTATGAGGATCATAATTGTAGACATACTTTCAAGATGATCATTATTTTCCAATTATTTGCAGTTGTCACTAACGAACCGGCAGTGTTTCACTTTACAAATAGAGAGTGAACGGAGTGGGAATGAAAAACAGGCGCCTAATTGAAGGCGCTTAAGTAAAGTATAATGAAGATGGATGAACCGTGAAAAAAAAATGCCGTAACATATCTCCTCCTCTGCACTTTACCTTTCATGAAAGTTATGAATGGTTGTCGACTGTGGAAGGGGGCGAGCGGTGTTAGGATGGCTTTCATTGTTTATGCATGAAGTTATTATTTACGTGCAGGAGCGCCTCGGGTCCTGGCGAACGTTGGCTGCTCTCTTTGACTATGGAATGGCTATAGGAAACAATTCCATTACTTCCACAAAGCACTGTTTTAAACGTCTGAACTGATACTCATCTCGTTTTTTTTTTATTAAACACGAATCGACCGGGGGTTTGCTAAAAAAATTTATGTCAACGTTTCGACTGTTTCCGGAAATAAATGTTTCTCATTTTATGTACGATGTGTCGCGCATATATATATGTATGTATATATATATAAATAAGTATACAATCGGTGGTCATATCGGCCCAGCCCGACGCTATGAGTTGGCCGTGTAAGGCTCCGCGTTGGTGACCAAGCTATAGTTTTGCCATATTTCTTGTTTGCAAGAGAGGGGAATTACCTGGCTTAAGGAATACCGAAACTACCGGATACCCGTCGAAGTTATTATTAGTATAAATAATATGTTCCAAAACTTTTTACTGCGTATTAGTAGTGTTACTACCAGTTTGCAGACTCTTGTCTCAATGCCACTTGAAACTAACACATACAATCCTGGTAGAATATCCCATTTGCTATACCTCATTGCTATAATCAGGTGTATCACTTACCGTCGAGTATAAGTCCAGCTCGTCTTTTCGCTTCATTCCATAAAAAAGGGTACAAAATATATCAGCATTTCCCTCCTTCTCCCGTTTCGGCTCCGGCGTGACACTTCAGTTTACCGTGAGATATTAAGGCGGGGAGCATTTTAAACGGAGGAAAAATAAATTATCTGCGAAGAAGGCTTATGTTGGCTTTGAAGATCTTCCAATATTATACTGTGTCTTGCTGTTCCGTCACGTTCAGGATTACTTTGTTGACTTCTTGTAAATAGTGACCCGAAATTTTAAGACACTACACTTCGACTAATCCAATAACTTGGAAGGAAATCAACAATACAATACCCATTGAAATCTTTTTTCAACAGTGTATATAATGATTAATACTTGTTATATATTACGTTTAATTGTTTTAATTGCTTATAATTGGTATAATAACAAATGATAAAATAATAATTGAAAATTACTGCAAAACCTGCTTACTTAGCAAGCGCATTACAAGGTCGCCAAATATTTCATATATATATATATATTCATATAAAGGTAGTTTGAGACACAAATACTTGGCTATAGTTTTGTAAGAATGTTGTAGAACATTAATATGAATTTTCTGTAAGATAATGATTTTTCTATTTTCACTTAAATATTACATATTCACACCTGAACCGATTTGCTGCAGCCTCCTGTCAGGAAGAGAGAATAAAACAGAAATATGAAAATATGACTATGAACATTGTATGAACATGCTGTGAACAGTGACATTATTCACCAGGCTGTATTACTTACAGTCCTATGTCTATTGGCCGGTGATGATGATGTTGATTGATCATCTGAAATTTTATTTGATAACAATAGCGAGAACCTTTTTTTTTGGAAACACTAAAAGTAAACCACCGGAAAAACGCGAAGTGAAAAATGCACTTTTCACGTCTATGGCCAGTTGCAATCAATCAAGTGCGGAATGCAAACAGCATATAACGGGGGGGCAAAATGCAATTCCCTTCTCAAAACTACCCAAACTCATTTCGTGTGTATTTGCTTTTTTTTTGTTTCCAATACAATCCATTCGCGGAACAACGATCAAGATTGGATTGTGCTCGTACCTCATGCGGCAATGTAACTCCACTGTATAAGCGCACGGCTGCAATTATTGTTATGCACCGGATGTCAATTATTAAGCTCTCCGGTGCATACAAACGTATTCTACATTAATATTAAAATATTTTATTTATGTGACACTAGGGGTGGAGAGGTGAAAGTTTGTGTGTTGTAGTTTTGTTAATATTTAAATATTTAAATATTGTTAACAATGTACGAGTTTGTTCTGTATCAACGACATATTCGAATGTTGCAATGAGTATGTAAGCTATAGAAAATTTTCAATGTCCTTTCTTACAATGTACACGGAGTTACAAGGAGCTTACGGCCAAATCCTTTAAGCTTGTTAAAGTGTAGCATAGATTGGCGTGAGATTAGGGTGATATAGAGCGTGATTTAATTAGGATTCCGAACCAAAAAGAGGCGCGAGGAGCTCACGATTATGGGCTCAATCGATATGCTAAATATGTTACAACACTCTGATTAATAGAACCCTTCCCCTGCGTTGGATCATCTCCTTAATCTCCATGTAATTCATTATGGCACGCGTTTAAGGATTATGACTAATGTCTAAAAAAAATCAGTATAAAGCGTACACCGTATGTAAGGAAACCCCCCTCTTCGGAAATTTAACTTGGGCGTGTAGTAAAAGAAAGCGAATGAACGACAATAACAAAAATTCAGGAGTCAAACAACATCTGTATACCTCACCGTTTGTCCAGGCTGGTGGGTTTCGTACATCACTTTTTCTTGCGGAAGACTCGTGTATCAGTAGATTTTTTCATTAATTGCCCTTTTTTATTGATCGAGTCAAGGCAGGTTCAGGCCCAGGCCCAGGCCCTCAGTCCGGCAACAACAATATTTGCAGACTTTGAAGTTGGTACATTGACTGATGTGAATAGCACAATGTCGGATTTAAGCACCTCTCCAGCGCCCTAGCCTACGCATTGTACACCCTGGTTCCCGGGTAGCGCCACATTCCGCCAATTGCACCGATATAAGCCTCCTGAACCATCGGTGGCAGTAAGCTACGGAGACCTGGGATATGGCTTTCTACCTTCTTCGGAGAGAATATTTCGACGAACGCCTCGCGGTCCTAATGGTGAGTCAGAGGTTTCTCTGCTTGCTAGTCTAGGCACTTGCCTCTAAGATTCTAGTCACCGCAGCGGCTGCGCCGAGCAGAAGCCCTTACTCCTGATACGACAAACAAAATACCAAACTATGTGAATATATATATATTATGAGATATATATATATAGGACTATGTATTCCTCGGTACAAAGTAAAATTTATTACAATTAAAGGAATTTGAGTTTTCGAGACAATTTGCAACGCTACTGGGAATAGCGCAGCTTTTGTCATTCAGATGGAATTGGAAGCGGACCTTGTTATACTAGACTATACACAAGTCCAGATGAAGGTACCAGTTGCTCCTCAGGAAACTCATTTTAAGTTTTGTTTTAAGCTTTAAAGATGAAATTATTATTTTTAACTAAAATAACCTTACACATTGATAGAATGGAAAGATTAAAACAAATATCTGCTACGGTCCTAAACATTTTTCAATTTCCGGTCGTTTTTTTGTTTATAGTAAATATTTTTCTGGTGGATTGAAAATCGTTGAAAAAGTGTCAGGATATTATGATATATACCTCAAATAACTTAATCAAAACAAACAATGTAGAACAAAGTTAGTGGTCCCATTAACATTCATAAGGTACTCCTAACGAAGAGCGGAACTTAAAGCAATATGCAAACTAAATTAAGAGTTACAGTTGTGATAGGAGACCGCAGGGCCCCGGCTGCTACCTTTTGGAATTCGAGGATATTCACTAAGGAATTTTTTACCATGCATAATTCATTTAATTCTAACCTTGTCAGAAACTACACCTTCGCAGGTTCTTCTCGAATTTATACACAGCAGTCCCATGTTTTCCGAATCCAACCGATTTAAGTATGCAATATTATATAGTAATATTTATCAATATAAAGTAAAAATATGTCACTTGGATATAATAAAGAGACATCTTAATTTTGTTTATTTGTATCGTTTTAAAGTTCTTTATACATCTAACACAATTACTTGTAATCATGAATCGTTTATTATTAAAACCGGTTCGCAACGCTCCCTCCTCTGAGAGGAACTGACAGTTATACGGAGGGTATTGCGTTTTTTTGTGATCGCTGTCCTATTTATATATATTTCAGAGGGCACAATTTAAAAACAATAATTAGATACCAAAATTCATTACCTTACAAACAGTAAAATGCTCTTTTGTATAAAATCCGTTTCACAATACGTTTAACTTTACTTTTACTGGTGGTGGGTCTCTGTTGCTGGAGACGGTCTACCTAGGTACCACTGTAGCGCCTTCAGCAGTCGGCAAACAGTAGTGTGCAAACGTTTACTTTGGTCCAGATTGGAGGTAGTAATAGCTGGTGAAATTACTGGGGAAACGAGATTAAACATATTAAGTCTCAAGGCGATGAGCGCAATACAGTGCAGTGTATACCATTCTAATTAGCGCCAAGGTGTTATAGGCGGATGTACTACTTACTATCAGGTGAACGTCACATTCGGCTCGTCGCTTCATTGAATTAAAAAAAAGTAAATTGACAGATAAAAAAATTGTTTTGTAATTTATTATACAATCTATTATAACATTAACTTTAGACGAACTTAATATTTTATAGAGCTTAAACTAAGCTTGGGAAGTGTGTTTTTATTTCTGATATTGACAGTAACAATATCCACGGCTAATTATCATATATCACAGATAATCTTAATTACTAAGGATATCTAATATTTTTACATATACATATATATAATAAAATAACTTAAAAAGATTTTTTTTTTCCAATACAGCACAACGACGTATATTTTAAAGAATATTCCGATGATTCCGAATATTTTGATGGAAGAGTATAAAACTGAATTCTCATGAAAAAAAAAGACAAACACAAAAAAAAAAAACAGAAAAGATTTTGCACCTGTGAAATCTATTGAAACTTTCCAAAGTTGTGTTTTTTTTTTATTCAAAATTTTTGTAACAGAGGTTCAGTTTTCTAAAAAATATTATTTCACCGGCAAAAGTAAACGTGGTTTTGAACAAAGCCGAATTCAGTGCTAGCCAGGGCGATTGTACACCATCGAAGGTTGAGCTCCCAATCATATTTTATCTCCATCTAAGTTGCCAAGTTGCTGTGCCAGCTCCACTAGTGCAAACTACATGCGATTTTCGCCCGACAGAAATACTTCTTCGATACTCTACAGACTATGTAACTTCAATAGCAATTTATTGCACCTTACTACACGGAGTAGTAATTCTCTGAGGATAGTTTATCACAAACAAGGACAAAATTGGAAAAACCATTTGTAACTTTCATTATTATAATAATTATTATAATCTAATAGCACTAGGAGGTACTTTATAGTGATGATATATAGCAACAATAGTTTTTATTAAAACAAATTCTATATCACACTTTAGTTAATTTCCTTACATACTGATCATGTTTTATTAACATTATAAATGTATTTATGATGGTAATCCTCTGACACCTTAAGAGATACCCTCTTTCTCTCACTGTTTTGTCTGTGTCAATAGTCTATAACAGCCAATTTACGTCCCCACTGCTGGGGCATATACCTACCTTCAATATGAGGGCGATGGGGCCATAGTCACCACGCGGGCCCAATGCGGATTGTCAATAGTGTTGTTACTTTATTCTAACTTAAAGACGATGTAGCTGGTGACCTTACTGGTGCAACAAAATGAATCGATTAAACGCTCTATAAACATTAGGATGTTTATAGATTAGTTAGGACTAATGACACTTTGTTTCACTTGCCGCAGGGTTAGGTTAGGTTAGGTTAGATAGCCTGATCGTATAGAAAATTTATTGTATTAACAAATATATAAACGTATGAAAATAACCAATTCTTACTAAAATCGGGAATTAAAAATATTTTCCTTCTGTGAAACATTTTCACTCGTCGCTCGATGTGTTTGGTAACCTCTGAACGAGTCTTCAAGTGGCGATAGTGCCACAGGCAACTAAAAAAAAACAGTATCGTTTTCCCGTACAACCTTCAAGTGGGAAAATGTACGTTTTTAGGGCAGGTGGTGGGGTAACCACCATCTGCCTATATTTGTGTAAACCTTCCGCAAGTTTTCTTATAACATTTAGTTTCAAAAGATTGAAAATTTTTTGTAACATCAGCTGCAGAAGGAGGAAGATAGTCAAACAAAACTTAAGTTGATTACCTGTTTCCTATCGTAAGGTGCTCTTTACAATGTTCACGATCTCGTCAAATAATACAGTCTCGTTAACTCAGGATCTTCGTTAGCTGACTGCACTTCATATTGGAACACTGTGTTGCCGACATACTACTCGTACTTCTTGGTGGCAGAAATAGTCTTTCATTATCAGACGACAGACGTCCACTATTGGACATAGGGCTACCACAAAGATGTCTACATCGTTCGATCCTGATCCGCAACGTTCAACAGACCGTCGGGCCACCTGGTGGGGGCCTGCCAACACTACGTCTTCCAGACCGCGGCCGCCATTCGAAATAGTCTTTGTGGTGATACATTCACTTAATCACGCAATCTAATATCACCAACTGTATTTCCAGCTGGATCTAAAAGACGTATAGACGTAAATTAGAATTAGAGTAATGCTGTCATTATTGCGTTTTAAATAGTAATAATAAATTAGATAAAAAAAAACATTATCCTATTACATAAGATACTTAATTAAATAACAAATCGAGTAACTTCATCCGTTTGTACTGCGAAGTAACAAAATATTTTCTTTGTTCTTCGGTCGTGGTGCCTCCTTTTGGAGAGGTAAGATTCTGATCCAAGCCTGTTCAACTGGGCACTCTTCGTGTGATTAGATTATGAAACCAGACAGCCCTGTTCAATCACATGAAAACAACAATCGATTCTAAACACTGAATACGGATGGCAATTACTGAAAGTTACATGATTAATAAATCCATTTCATTAGTCGTATCGATTGGTTTTTATGTTGGGCCCAAATATTTCATTGTATGAGATTTAACGTTTTAATAGTGCGTTTATAAGTATTCATAGAATTAATTTCAGTGTGAAAATAACGTAATATGATTAGTGAATTGATGTTTGAAGTATTTCGTTGCGGTTGTGTCTCAGCGTTTGATAATTTATCCGCATAAACCGAAATACCACGAGACATATTTGTAAAATCACATTTGCCGCATATTAATTTTAGTTTGGAAAATGGTACAGAGGAGCCGTACGATGACAGGATAATGTGATTTTATGGTTCAGCTTTGTCTCATGCCGACGTCATTGTCTTCCAAAGGTCTGCCTAAATTATAATTATTTATAATCGAAGTCTGTTTGCTCTTCGATGTCCGTATATACAAATAATGGGTTTAATTACGTTAGAAAATCAATCCCGAAACAAAAATAATATTCTCTCATTAGTTGCAGAAAATATGAAAATCTGTCTGTTAAATTTAAATATAGATAACTATAACAATGACGATTTTCTAGGGAAGAGATAATAAAACTAGTTTACATTGTGACATTTAAGAAATCGACGAGGGTAGTTTAATGGGCAGTACGAATGAAGGTAGTAAGAAATGAACAGGTGCGCAAAACGTTGTAATTTTTTAAAAATATTGTATTTATAATTAAACCATGTGTGGAAAAGTGAGCAGATATGCTTCGCTGAAGATAAGATCCAATTACACGTAACAGGTGAAGGTTTCGACTACAGTAACGTTTTAAAATAAAAATTGATGAGACAGTTATTTTTGAATGTACGCATATGCACACTGTCGTAACCTTTCGCTTGCCGACTCCAATTTAATTTAGTGACTATGGAGACACTTCAAGCGGCACCGGGCACGGTCTTAAAGGAAGTAGCCGAAAATCTTGTTATCGTGGGTAAGAGAAAAATACACTTTGCTATTCAAAAGATAAATCAACTCGTATTTCTCATACGACGCGACAACTTATTAAATCACGAGCTAACAATATCGATAAGATAGTTTCCCTTGCAGCGGTTCTCTTTTGTACCCATGCCGGATATACTCTTATTTTTATTAAGTTTACACAATACTATAAAATATTTTCTTCCAATTATACAACAAAGCAGTATAATATACAAGACTTTCAACTGGTGGTAAGTTATACTCGTAGACCTACCTGCAACACTGTGTTGTGTTAGGATGTTTATCGATAAATTTGCTTTCAGACTCATTGACCCATTAATATTGTGCTACTAGCCATATCGCTGTTACAGAAGTTAAAAAAAAAAACTTTAAAAGAGTAAACGGTTTAAATGCGTCAACAGTTCAACAAATTATAACTACGTTTAACATGTATTATAGTACTTTTAAGATACAGTTTAAAATGTAAATGGTTACAAATATTAAAGTAGATTTATTAAGTTTACGTTGTACAGTCTCGGGTATATCCGAGCTTCAGTACAAATTGATAAACGACGCACAATAAATATAGGATCGGGCGCTGCGCCAGCGGCAACTAATACAAAACTTCTATTAAAATTTCAGGTTCAAGAATCCACCTACTTTAAGTTCCATGTGGGGGATAGGTAGATGAGGTGTTTTAAATTACGCTTCATTTGTTCGTTGATCCAGATCTGTATTATATTATTGTATTAATGGACATAACATCTGACAGTGACTGCATCGTCTGTACTGCGGGCCGGTTTCATCTTACACAAAGGCCTTCGATTATATGCCCGAATCGGAACTGAAATCGAAGAAACAGATCTATATTTACCCTTACTCGGGACTTCAACAATACCATGCTACAACAACGGTTCGTATCAGGTTATCTGTGTTACAAATGAGTAACAATTTTCTATAAAGTATACAGTCCTTTAATACTTGCTATATCGGAACAATTTAACGGATCTATGGTGGAAGGGTGGACGACGATGTTACAGTCTGTTCTTCTGCAGATGAATATAATGGGTAAAGTATCTGGAAAACTAAAGGTGGGGAGAAGGAAAAAGTCGCGGTTAAGGAATGTCAGGGAATGAACTGACATATCTGAGGCGTTCGAATTGTTCCGCCGAACCAGTGACAGAAAGGACTGTACCATGCTGATAGCCAACCTTCACTAGTTGGAGAGGCATTTTAAGAAGAAGAAGATATTTGTTCATATCGCTTGGTAGTGTCTCCTTTTGTCTAGAGTAACACTAGTTCTCGCGTCTATAATACAATGAAGAACGTCATCGCTATTTTAGCGGTAGATTAAAAATTTTGAGGCATACCTGAAAATCTCAACTCTACCTATAAATTCCGGGAACCTTACCCCAGGAGAATCGTAGTATTTTATTTTTCAAGAATAAAATCTCGTGGTTCCCATTCGATATAATTTTAACAGCGATGCAAAATATGTGCAAATGATTGACCTGATAATAATTAAATTTCTTGCGTGTTCATGTATTGTGTATGGTTTTTCTTAAAAGAAATAATGTGGATATTCTTGTATATATTAACAAAAAATTATATTAATACCGAATCGCGAGTAGCTTTTTTAAAGCACTGTGTAACTATTTGAAATTTAAATACCAGCTTAACTGTAACTTTTTAAGTCACCAACTTACTTTCTAATTAATGCGTTGAGAAAATTAATTAAGACACATTTAGTAAAGCTCGAGTGTTGGAAGTTGCTTAATTTGATCTTGAAATTTTATTAATACTGTAAGTAAGTTTCCTTTGGGCTGATAACTTTCAATTTGAATTAATGTATTTTGAGTCTCGGTGGCTCGTCTTGTTTATTTATCGACGAGAATGTACATTTTAAGTTATGTTTGAACTGTAATAATTTGAATCGGATCGAGTGTGGCAATACTGTATATATATTAATTAATATGGTCACTGTGCGTTGTTTAACGGCAAAAAGTCGTCTAGCTTAATTAAAGAAACGCTTTAGCTTCCGAATGAATTTCCTCACGCCCTCCGGCTCTATAATTTGGGCGAAAGACTGTGGTTTATAAACGACCAATAAAAATGTAGATTTCCAAGAGAATCTCGCCAGCGCTATAGATTTTCGTTTTACGTTCAAACACAGAAAAAGTGTAAAAAATATATTAGGATTGTAGAAAAATAAAAACTGAATAGTTCCGGAAATATATTTGGGTAATAATAAACGTTATCATCATCATCATCATCGACTGGTAGACGTCCACTGCTGCACATAAGCCTCTCCCAAAGATCCTCACATGAGTCGATCCTGGACTGGCCGCATCGCCGGACACAAGGTCCGTTGTTTGTTCATATGAAGGCATTTGGGCCATTTCCCACCACGCTGGCCCAATGCGTGTTGGTGGGACTAATACAGCTATATTAAGATTATTAAACAAATTATAATAGTTCTAGCATTTTAAAGAAATTTTGTACAAGTATTTGTGACAGTAGCTTAACTAAAAAAAAATAATAGATTAACTTGTACTTAGAAATATTTTAATTAGATTCTCAAAAATCGTTTCCAGTAACAGTAGGTGATATCTGAGAGCAGAAGTATGAGTAGGATGAAGATTGAATAATCTTAACTATAATAACAACGTGCCTATATTCTTTAAGTTGATACTTTTAACATAATGATAAAAAATTTAATTTTTATATGATAAGGAAGTTAGCGTAATATCTAAATATATCAACTGTCTTGTCACATAATTTAAGCAAGCAAATATTTATTTGTTTGTGAGCTGGCGAGCTGCACCGCCGTCGAACAACACTGTCTACGTGGAAATATTTCACGTGAATACCACTCATGAGGTGATATCAGCAACTACACCAGATATTGGCGTTCACATGCGCGTGTTCGGAAGATAAATTCAATTTATAAACAAAATGAAACCAAAACAAAAGTTCTGAAAAAAAAATTCCTCTCGGACAATTAAGGCTAACAGTTGACGCTAATCGAGAGGAAAATGTGAAGGAGGCCGTGCAAAATGGTACACTAATGAAAATTAAAAAGTTTGAATAAAATGTGGAGTGAAGACTGCGATTCAAACGTATTCTTAATTTGATCATTCTTAGAAGTTCTTTCATTATAATAAATTAGGATTTGGAAGGATTCATCGCCTTCGTGAAATCATTTTAATTTACGATTTACGTTCCTCCTGTATATATTATACGAGTATAATGCAGCACACGAGGAAACGACAGAATGAAAAGGATCTTAACATTGTGCCTTTGATTGATCTCTTGAACTCATTACCAGTGGTCGATGCAATGACGATATCTATATCGATATATTTTGAATTATAATTATCGATTATTGTAGATGGATTGTATGAAAGATAAGTATAAGAAGAGTGTGAATTCAGATATGACGGCTGATAGAGGGATATGGAAGAGAAGTACATACTGTCCTGATAGCTGGGAAAACGGCAGGAGGAAGAAGAATTATCGACTATTTAAATTGTTAGAGGAATCGGATGTTTTTTTTTTCTATTAAAAAAGTATATTTCACACGCACACTAATCATCCATCATGAGACTAATGGTAGAGATTTGTAAAGACCAACAAGTTTAATAATAAAAAAAAAAAACGTAGCCCGATTATGTATGCCATTAGGAGTCGTATCCGCGTAAAAGCTGCGAGACAAATATGCCGTTACAAAATCCTGCAGAACTGTCATTTGGATTTATCAGGCACCGAGGAATGGATCGTCAGTATTCTCACACGCGTTGCAGGCCTACGGCTCCAGACATAAATCTTTCAGATTTATCAATGCGAACGGCGTCCCGGCAACATTTCCATTCCATCCAGTTTACACCAGTCTAAAATGGGCGCATCCGCATCATTTTATATATCGACGCATTCAATGAATTTGGGTTTTTTACATGTGATGCCTTTATGTATATTTATTATCATTTAACATGTGTTTACATAACTGTATATCTATTATTGCTACGATAATAATGACTTTCGCTTTCTTAAAAGACATCTGTGTAGTGAACGTTGCTTAGACCTCTCGAGTATTATGGCTGTGTATAGTGAGGAGCAAAGCAAGAAGAAGATCAAGATTTCGACAATCTTGTTATTGGCCTTAGTCGTGTCTGTTCGGTGATAGTCTTGATTTTGCCTAAATACCTCTAATCTTGGTGTTAATCTTCATTTATTATAATTTAAACATATGGTTTTCTTCTGAAGAAACATTTTGTTATCAGTTTCCAGCACTTCAACATGAATTTTAATTTTTTCGTTTAGTCTTGCACATTTGGTGTTGCATAATAGATATTGGTTTTGGTTTTGGTCTTGTTCATTTGGTCTTGATCTTGATCTTGCGAAAACGCTATTAAGAGCAAGATTAAATTTACTCATTACTAGCTGTGTGTATAGATCACGGTGATCACTTACCATTGGGTGATTGTTTGTTGTTTATGTTTACATTTAAAGTGATAAAACAGTAACTAACGGGCGTAGGATTTGACGGATACGAGTGGCGATATTGTAATTGTTAATGATAAATTGGATAAGAAGGTATGTACACAGCAGCGGCCCGTCTTGGTGTTAAATGAGATCTGATAGACTAAAAGCTGTTCGGACATTAGCGGGAATCGATACTGTGGTCCACGCTTTGATAACCTGAAACTAATGGACCGAGATTTTGCTTTAAATGTAACGAAACTTAGCGAAATAGGCGAGTCTAATGTATCCAGCGACATCCAGAAACTTGTGCTCGCCTTGCTCAAAAACGCCGTTGTTGCTATGTCCTGAAATGGCATCAGAAATAACAAAAAAATTCCACTCTCATACCATATTAAAGTGTTTGTTTTTACCCTACAGAAGACAAGAAGTTTTTCTTATGTCCTAGTGAAGTATAAACTTTTAAGATTTTCTGTTGGATCGACTAGAACTTTCTCATATATATGAAGAGATCAATATATATACATATATGAGATGTTAAGAGTAGAAGAGGAAATATATTAGGACATCTGAACATAAATGGGATATGAGACATGAGAAGTGTGATAACGATGATTACGTATAAAGGATCCTATGAAGTACAAAGTAGGCGATGAGTTCTACCAGAAAACTAAGGAAATGGGTGTTGAGCAGTAACAAGTTAACTTAATATTTAACAAAGTTAATTACGTTAGCTTAATGGTTAACATTTCACATAGAAAGCGTAGAATATATTAGGTCCTTACATATGAAATTAATGTTTTGTCGTACTGACCTGAACTGACTTTGAACTGAAATATCTCCTCTTTGGTTAAGAATTCCAAATTCAAATTTATAAATTCATTTAGCTGGTACATTTGGGTTTTGAAAACAATCATTCATTTGTTTTTTCCTCATTATTTCTTTCTTTGGCGTCGCTTATTACCGCACAATGGAAAATACGAAATATGGGTACGAATTACGAGTACGAGTTCTACCGTGACACCAGTACCAGTGCTGTAGAAACAGCTCGAAGGATTAATGATGTGTATGGTGCTGGTATCGCAAAAGAAAGCACGGTTCGTTTTTGGTTTCAACGTTTTCGTCCTGGAAAGTTCAACCTTCAGAACCAACGTCCACGGGGGACGGGCGGAGACCAAAGTGCAAAATAAAGAATTAAAGGCTATTGTGGAAGCGGATCCATCACAAAGCACTTCAGAGGTACCTGCAAGCTTCGGGTTAAGTGATAAATAAAACTGTTTTAATCCACTTGCAGCAAATCGGGAAGTAAAAGATCTTGAACGTTGGGTACTTCATGAATTGAGGGATTCGAACTTGCGAACACGCGTCGAGTGCTGTGTTACTTTGCTCTACCAACACAACGATGAAGGGATTTTAAATTGAATCATTACTTGTGATGAAAAGTGGGTGGATACTGTATGATTATCGGAAGCGCTCGTAGCAATGGCTGAACCGTGGAGACCTAGCCCAATCATGCCCTAAACGAAAATTGACTTAGAAAAAGTTACTTCTGAGTGTTTGGCGGACTAGCGCCGGTGTCGTTTACTACAGCTTTCTAAAATCTGGCCAAACGATTACGGCAGATATCTATTGTCAGCGACTGCAAACCATGAAAGAAGAAGTAGCTGCTAAACAACCGATATTGGTCAATCGCTCTAAGCTACTGCTGCTTCACGACAACGCAACACCACCACACACTGCACAACAAACAACGACTAAGTTAGAAAAGCTTCAATTGGAATGTCTGCGACATCCACCGTACTACTCGGACCTTGCCCCAACAAATTACCATTTTTTCCGGAATTTGGATAACTTCTACTTCTACAAGGAAAAAAATGCAAGTCCGATGCGGCAGTCCAAACCCCCTTCAAAGAGTTTATTGATTCTTGCCCCCATGGTTTTATAGTAAAGGGATCAATGAACTACGTATGAGATGACAAAAGTGCATAAATAACAATGGTGCATACTTATATAACGGTGCATACATTTTCCAAAAAAAACATTACTTTATATTCTTCCCGTACAAAACGCCATGTAAGGACCTAATATTTCCTTTTCGCGCCTGACTTTAACAGATACTTATAATGTTTAGTATTTCTAATTTAGGTTAAAATTATGTTTGTGGAATTCACTTTGGGGGTAAGTAATCAAGTTTTGAATAAGTACTCGTAAACTTTGTGTTGCTGAGATATTTGGATGGGTCGTCAGATCGCTAATACAAATTATAATATAAAATCATACTCAGTAAATATCCTGGCTTAGTTTATTTATCACAATATGTAAGAAAAAGACCTTTTTTCACAGCCAATTTACGTGCCCAATGCTGGGGCACAGGTCTACCTTCAATATGAGGGCGATGGGCCATAGTCACCACACGGGCCCACTGCGGATTAGTGACTTTACCCACACCTTAGAATAAATTCTAATTCATGTGCAGGTTTCCTTGCAATGTTTTCCTTCACTGTTTGTTTTTCGCTGTTGTTACTAAAGTTCACAAATGTACATAACTTAAATATTAAAGTAATCGGTACATGTCGAGATTACAACCCACGACCTTCGCAATGAAGACCCCACGCTCTAACCATTATGCCAGCGAGCTACTACTACTAAGAGAAAGAACTTATATATGTATAATTACATCTATCCATACAAAATTTTATGATAATCTATCATATGATCACGTAGTAAGCAATAGATCCTTCTCTAGGTGACTCAATCTCGGTCATGAAAAGCAATTGGAAAAGAACAACACTCATTCTAGAGTAGGTTTAGGTTTACGATGAACTTTCTTGCTCCAACAACTTGTTGCTTGGTGGTGATTTACAACATACAAACCACTACCACGACATAATTAATTAGATGTACACAAGTCTCGTTGTTTTATTTTACATTAACGTACTTACTATAAGGAAAATAGGCCTTGGAATATTTATAAAGTAGATATTACGGAGCTCTCTATATGTTTCAGAGGTCTGTAAATACTGAGCAACGTGATAAAAATGGACCCGTAGCTATAAATCTTGGAGCAGACAGTAACAATGTAGTTTGCTGACTCCGGCCCTTATGTACCGAGCTGCCGAAACCGTAAAAGTGAATGTAATGGCGCCCATTGACATGCCAGGTCGCGCCATTGCCGTAAATTGATTTAAAATATTGCCATACTTAATCCCTCCTATCCCTCCGTACTCCTTTGCTTCCAAAACATTTATTCTATTCTATTCTATCTCTATTAACTTTCATCGTTTCTTACATTCTCCGTGTGGTCTTATGACTAAAGCGAATTCTTCTAAATGATCCTACTGTACATTTATGGGTGATGCACATAGCTTTGTGTCCTAGACCTGAACACACAGAGCTGTGTTCTGAACGAACGAAAGTTCTGGGTATTATCAGTAGCTCTATCGGTACGTATGAGCATAATGATAGAGCTACTTATAATACCCAGAACATCGAGCAATAAATAAATGTTAAAACAAACTGCACTGCAACTTCGAAATCGATCTCTGACGAGTCGCTTCAACTTAAATCAATCTTAAATTTAATTTGTTTTCTTAATGTTTTATAAAGAAAATATTTCTTAAAGGAACATCGAGGAGAAGGGTGATCGCTTAAAAATTCTCGCTTTATACTAACAAACCGTTTATACCGTGTTTACGGAGCCGCTCCGTAGGCAAATAGATTTTATCGTATTATTACTTAAGAGACGACACATGAATTGAAAATGTGAAGTGAGATAACACTGCGTTTTAATATCTCTCCTACCTATTTATATAGACACTCTTTATTTCGCTTTCACACGAAATCGCTATAATAGAATAATCCGGCGCTAACCGACCGCACTAGCGAGAAGTTCACGTGATGTTGGCGAGTACGTAGTCAATGATACTCATCCACAATATTTTCCCATTTTAGCTTAATAATTACTCTCTCGCAAATTTTGGTTAGTAACAAATCAATCCAACACATGGCAGTTTTACTGTACTACAGTTTTGTCTACACAGAAATTCATCATCATTACCAGCCTATGTTTATCCACTGCTGAATAAAGGCCTTCCCCAATGTCTTTCCACCAAATGCGATCCTGAGCTTCTCGCATTCACGCACTTTCGACCGCTCCCATGATGTCGTCGGTTCATTTGGAGGTAGGGCGTCCTACACTACTGCGACCTGTACGCGGCCTCCAATCCAAGACTTTCCTCCTCCATCGGCCGTCACTGACACGATAGATATGGCCGGCCCACTGCCACTTCAGCTTGCAGATTGTGAGAGCTACGTCGACAACATTAGTACTCCGTCGAATTTCTTCGTTCTGGATTTGGTCCCTTAGAGAAATGCCAAGCATAGCTCTCTCCAGCGCTCGCTGTGCTACTTTGAATCGGTGGACCAGCCGATGGCCAGGTGCCATGTCTCGGCACCGTAAGGAAGGGAGGGTACACTGAAATTAGTAAAATTAAAATGACTCTTCTAACGTGACTTATCGTTATAATTTTTTCAATGGTGGTATCTCTGTTACAGGATACTATTCAGGTAACTGCACCGTCTATTTCCACCGCCAAGCAGTGCTGTGCAAATATATGTTCCATTTTGTAAGGCAGAGTTGTTATTACGGGGACAATGTTAGTACTTACCGTAAGACGCTACTAGAGCAGGCATAGCTATAGACAATTGACGAACTTACCACGTGTTCACCATCATTTGAACAACAATCAAATTTTGGATGATCATCGTAAAAAATTATAAATGTATAAGGCGAACAATTCTAAGTAAATATACATTAAGTACATAAAAGATGTTCAAGTATCATTGTGCCGAATTTTAAAATATATGGTGTAGAAAGTTCAAAGGGATTCCTTTCGTGTGATCTTATCTAAATGACATTAACAACAGTTGCGTCGTCGTTTTCGATATTACGTAAAATGTTTTAATTCAACGTCAGTTAAGGAAACGCCTTTGTTATTATAATGTAAATTTTTCACTTCAGTGTCAACGGTATTGCGAAGAACAAAGGCACCGGTCACGGCCTGAGGAACGCACCGTTTGTGAATACATTATCATAAAACTGCATTTGTATGTTAAAAATTATTACAAGCCAAGTAGGTAGCCAAGTGTAACAATCGGTCCAAGTCGCAATTTATCGACGATGAACAAACCGGCCGAGTACTAAAGTAAATTGTAAAGCATTTAAGCTGAACTCCGGCTCAACTCCAACATACATATGTGGCGCCAGAATCAAACTATGAACTTCCGTGTTACAAGGGTAGCGGTTAAGCGCTGCTTCAATGAAACGGTAATTGGTTTATAGGGCCTTTATAACAGTATATCGTGCCTTAAAGGGAAGCATGCACTCTGATAGTATATTCGCATAGTCTGAGTATCGCACCATATTACCATTTCTCCCGTCATCTTGGCCGGTGCTGTGGCTTCTGTTATAAATATCACATGTATGTAGATTCTATACGTGCACCTCGGTTGTATACAGTCGAGATAAATGACACACAGAACCTAAATACTTCGACGTAATATGTCTCCCTCCCCGATAATCCCCAAACAAAGGCTTAAAATTGCTACAGAGCACAACCCGTCGATAATCGCTTAACAAAGACCTTCAATGTTTACAAAGCACAGTCTCGAGGGAATTTGAATAGACAAAACTCAAAAACGCTTCAGCGATGTCAATTATAATCTTATGCTACAGAAACTCCGGCCGAGAACAGGAAGAGCAGGTTTTAAACAAATATTCTCAGTATTATCTACTATTTCTACGCATAGCTCAATTATACTTGATGTTCAGTGACTGTGAGATCGGAAGAGATGAACCGTATCCGCCTAGTACTTCTATGCAATAGACGCAATAGTTCTGAACATTGGTAAGTAACTGTTACAGAAATCTAAACAAGAAAACAATCTAGTTTGACAAACCAATAATCGTAACGTTTAATTCGTTTTTTTTTTTTGTTCCCATTTTGTTTCTTACGTTATCATTATTATACTCCAAAGTACCGAATTCTATTAACTTTTAAAAATATGGTCTTGTTTCAAATTACAAAAATGTAAACTTTGTTGCCATATTTCCAAAGACAATGAAATCGCATTGACCGAAGAAGAAAGCTCTTGACTTAAGATTTAGTTTTTTATTATATTAGTTAAGGATTGCCAACGAAATTAACATTATTATCTACACATAGAAACTAATATAGAAATACCGCACTAATTGTAATTTGGATAACAGGTAACATCATGCTTTTAATTAAAGCAAAAAGGAAAAAAAACACTTTTAATACACGAGTTGCACAGAAAATAAATCTACAACATTTCGTTTGAAGGAAGATAAAGGCTCGTGGTAAACGTCTAGGCTATTTATTTTCATAAAGAGGTGGTTATAGAGAGATGAACTAGGTCGCGTATACCGCATCCGCGAGACCTAACTCCGATGTAGCTGCTATAGTTGTCAAAAGAAACTAGCGACGTAAATTTTGTCCTAAAAAATAGAGATGACAATCGAGGGTCATAAGAATACCTGCTTGTGTTGATGCGACCTCGGACTAGTAGTACAGGACGCCGTTGACAAAGAGGGCGTGAGGGTACACGTAAAATAAATTTAGGTAATAAATTTTTGTAGTCAAATATATTGTTTAATAATTTATGTAAATGCATCACGTCACGCCTTGGGATACTTTTTGCCCCTATAAATTCCCGAATCACAAATATACGATACTTCCTTTAATATACTACCAGCAATATTATAGCTAGTGTAGATTAGATTTGTTTTTAATTAAACTTTTATGTGGTAATATTTTGAAGGATTTAAGTACATTTTATTGAAGTGATGTCATTTCATAAGTCGATTTAACCGTTTGAGTGCGAACAGTTGATTAATCGATTCTCTGTTAATGCGCATAAATTGCGGAGCGTCGGAATATCGAATATATGCAATTTTATTTTGGGCATTTATCTGTGCGGACGTTTCGCTGCGCGCGCTAGTATAACATTTATGAATACCATTTTTTTTTTTACAAATTTATCATTGATTTTTGTATTTTTTTTTCTGGACCGAAATATTTACTGCCAAAATTGAAATGCCTATTGAATATTTTGAATTTTTCTTTTACTTCTCTACTATTCAAAACTGTAAAAACTTACTACTAATTATAAAAAGGGAGTGCATGGGGTTTGTGTGGGGAAACATTATTGCCAATGTTTTTTTTTATATTCTTGTTTGTTTTCTTATATTTAATAAAATAATTACAGTTATAGTATAAAATATGTTACATTTGTGTAATTTCATATGTCCCTTAGACAAAACAGAGAGGATTACGATAATCCATCTACATTAGAGAAAAATATTTAGGAATATGTGTACTTAATAAATAAGGTATTTTCTAAAAAAAAATCATTGCATTTTATGCAAAATACATGAAAATCAGTGAAGTGAAAAAAGTGTTAAATCTAATTGTAATAAACCAGAATCTTGAACATTTTTCACCACTTGTATTAATTTCAAATCGTTAGCAAATAGTAATTCCGAGAATAATTAAATGATTTGGTGACATCATTAATATATACGTTAACAAAAATTGAACCGAGATTAGAACCTTGCGGCACCCCAGAAGAAACAACAAAACACTGAGATGCACATCTATCGATTACAACAGTGGTGATTCTATTTTAAAGATAAGACTTACATGAACTCGATAATGTACCATAAACACCAAAGTTATTTTTTTTTTGGTTGCTTTGTGGTTGTATTATATTAAATGCCTTAGTGAAATCAATATAAATATCATCTACTTGATAGCCATCGTCTACAGATTCAGTTAAGTCATCCATGTAATCCAAAGGATTAGGGTTAGTGGATCGTTTTAACATGAATCCACATTGACGTGGTGAAATAAAGCTTTTTTCTAAGTTAGAAATATTCAAAACGAACAGAACTAAAAAATCTAAAATCTTTGCAAAGGTAGAAAGAATAGAGATGGGTCGGTAATTAGAGATTATTATTAAACTCACTGATAACACTGCATTTCAAATCTTCGAACGAAGCAAACATCTCATCAAGAAAGGATTCACGAAAATCTTCTGTAGGTTTTAGAAATGACATATTCTATTTTTCCCGTGTAACGTTAAACGAACACAGTGAAAGTGATGATCACAACCACTCTGTCAAGAGTGATACCGAAAAAGAAGAAGAAGAATGTTAATTAAACTAATAATTATTGCGTATAGGTAGTATTTTAATGGATTTCGATTGATGATGAGTGTTCATATTACATTAACGTATTTATATTAGAAGTTTTACTTTCGTAAACATACAACGCGTTTTATGACTTTGGATAATTCGCCGCAATTCTTTGACAAATATTCTTCAAGTACTGTTTTCCAAATTTAAACTTCTGTTGAGAGACGGGAAGCATTGGCCGTTAACTGTTCGCACTTGTTTACCTATAGATGGAGGAAACGTTCAGTCCATGATTAGATGGCGGTGATTGTGATCAGCATCACTTTTGTATGCTGAATGCAACTGTCACACGCAGAATAGTGTAATATTTCTATATTTATATTTATAGCACGTGGTGAGGGCCCGTTCACGATCTCAGTATACTTCGAGACAGCAATTACAGTTCTGTTTCAAAGTCAATTAACAAAACACAGTGTTTGTAAACAAGTCTAGAGAAAAACCGTTAGACGCGGTTTTTTTCTCTATATTTTTATATTTTTAAACCTATTTAAAAAGTTTATAGAGGATTATGTCCGCGGTACTTTTATGCACGTTTGGATATATAACGTAAGGCGATTAAAGTAGTTTTTCTTACAACTGCGATCTTATAAGGCGGAGTAATTAGAAAACGATGCTATAGGGATGACGTAATTTTGACGTTTTTAGATTATCATTACTATTTATTTAGATGATCATAATAATGGAAAAAAGAATTATGTTACTGTAATATTTCCTTAAGTTTCAAGTTGCGAATATCATTCTTTAACTCTCCGAATGAATTCCGAGAAAAAATAAAGAATACGTATTCCTTATTACTTCCAGCAGTAACTAACTAATTTCGCTTGATCTATGAGGGCTAATACGAGTTTACACTCACCTCAAACTAAGCTACTCACAAACGGAGAAATTCATTCACAAATTGCAACAGTTTCCAGCGTAAAAAAGTCACCCCTTACTTTTGCAACGAATTTTTTCCACTGGAAATTATGTAATAAAATATGTGCAAAGTTAAAGTATAAAATTTATATTGCATTAAGTTGTGTACAAAGACCGAGACGTAATTTATTTAATTCTTCTTATTTAAAGCGCTGTGACGCCTTTGTAATTTATATATGACTGAGAACATACATGGTCTAAGTTCAACAATAAATTATCTTGTTTTGGTAACAAATAGAAGAATCATATTCTGTAGCTCCTTTGGGGATACCTCGGTGAAAAGTTCATTTCGTAATCTGGCGGTTCTTGCTAAATCCATAGTGTAATGCTTAAAATTCTACATTATCTGGAATACATTTATTTATCAAAGTCTCCAAAGGTTTTTAGTCTCCAGCTTAAATTAATTTCAACATTAATGAGTTTTGTTTTAGGAATTGTCGTTATTAACTGCTACAAACTACATAATATAAGAACGCATGGTACGTGCACAAAAAAAAGGATGTAATATATTCCGTTTAAATTTTAGTAGTAGCAAATGGTGTTACTTAAGCTACGGCTTGTATTAAATTAAATTTCCGGCAATATTTAGTGGATGAATAGAATAAACTTACGGAGGAATAGAGCTGTTTGATGTACCGCCGCTGAAGCGCTGCGCAGCGCTCGATGTGCTCGTACAAACACAATTTATGCTATCGCCCACTTTTAGTTCACTCATCAGCTAGAACCGTTAGGCCGGCTCGTTCCCACCGGACTATGCCCACACGGCTGTACATTAAAAATCGATCTAATTAGACCACTGCACATTGTGTTCAGTGAAAAACTGCATAATAATTTCTTTTATGAACAATATTTGAAATATGTAGAACTATCCCCACGTAAACATAAAGACTAGGGTAAGGAGGTGCTGTATAAAGTATTATGGGAAGGTAATTTATTTAACACCAAGTAAACGTCTTGCTGGTCTCGACACTTTGTTGTAATGAACTATCGACAACAACCCTTCGACTGATCTAGCGTTTCTGATAATAAATTAGTTATTCTTTTTATTGCACTCGTCGGTCCCGGAAGCCCGATACAGGGCGATATTCGTGTTGTACATTAGTGGCGTTTGGTGCAAAATAAATTATTAAATAATTAGCAATAATCCATTTCAATATACAATACTTTGTCGGCGTAGACGCGTAAAAGATCATAACAAAGTTTCATCGATTAATAAACAGTTCGCGGTGGTGGAATAAAAAAGAAACAATGTTTTAAAGTAGTTGCAAAGTCCGGGCGCAGGGGGAAGTTACAGTGGGGAAACGACGGAGCGGGATATATCGCACGTTTTAACTTCACGTTTAAGGGAGAGCCATTGCAAAGTGGAATTGAGTTCTTTGAAAGGAAAGTTTTTTCGTTAAAAAAAATCATAAGAGTTATTACATATGCTCTGCATTAAGTTTTTGAAGTAATAAGCTTGCCTATATAACAATTTATCGCTGTATAGGCTGTTAAGGGTGTAAGGGTTTCGCTCAACATCTTAGAGAACCCAAATCAATCTCACCTGCACGCGGACCGGTGGACCTGCCGATCATGACGGAAGTCGATGAGGCACCGGTATCAAGGCGCGAACAATCCCCGGGTGGGGAAGATTTCTTAACAAACGTAGTGCTGGCAGGCTTCCTACCAGGTGGTCTGACCATCTGGTGAAGGTTGCAAGAAGCAGCTGGATACGGGCAACGCAGCATCGATCTTTGGGGGACGCCTATATCCAGCAGTAAACGTCTGTCGAATGATAATGATGATGATGATAAAATGATAAACACTACACCATATCGTTCTCGTCACTATGAAACATAAGATATTAAATCGCGTTACCGCATTTGTTGCATTAATAAATTTAATACACAATGTCATGAATACGTGAGCATTTCGCCCAGGTCCTGACCAATGAAAACATAGTGAAGAAAAAGATATTTAAAAAAACGTTCTGAAGGGCGTGGGCAACCGTCAACCAGCACATGCCCAGAAAGTGGGGATCTACACTTTCTTCTTGTGACAAAGCTTCGATATCCGGGAATGGGAACATAAATTAGATTACTTTTAGCTATTATTCATTTTTATTCAAATAATTTGTTGACACTTGTGACACTTTATATGTGCTTTTCTTAATGTGACAACAAAGTTTCGAGCAGATTCATTTTCAAAAAAGACTTACTCATCACAGCAGCCAATAGCAAATTTAATATCAGGCATTTATCAAACTGTTGCCACCGGGGCGATACTTTAAAACCTGCTGCATTCATTCAGCTCGATGACAATGGCGCTATAAATATAACTCCAATATGTCAACGCGAGTAAAAAGTATTTATCGTGTACACAGGCGAAATGTGTTTCGGATTCATCGTCCGCTGCACCAGATGTGTTTTAAACATCGTTAAATGGAAGAGAATCTAGCGTTAAATTTTTGAGCTACGCCCGAATATAGATCTTGGTAGGTACATTTTTATAATGTATGTTGGAGGACCAGATCCACAGGCGAATCAATCAAATCTAAATTATGTTAGTAATTTTGCAGCTTTTAAAGAGTTTCCGCATATTTTCTAACTGGTCGATAGGTCTATACGCACCGGCGGACTGAACGCGACTGTGGCGAACCCGTACCTCTATATACCCTCGCAAAAGTTACAAACACACGTTTTTACTTAAGAAATCACTTGAAAATTATACTTAAATATTAACACAAAAGAAATTTTTACAATAAGATGATTTAAATTGTGTTAGCGTTGATATTTTACAACGTGATCGCTCCAGTATGTTTATATATCTATATGGATTATTATTATGTTTTGCACATAGTACATACATAGATATTTATTATTATATCGTCACTCTTACAAGTAATCCACGCAAATATCGCATTTATATAAATTAAAAACACTAACAAATTCTTTCTATACATCTATTACTATATACTTCAAGAAGAGATGAATGTTGAATGCAGGGTATATGAAAAGCTAGTATTATGCGATGCAATGGGATGATAGTTGGGATGTATCTACAGCGACACAAAGCCGCTCATCATCCTATGATATGATACATCAACTCTCGTTAACTTCGGCGCCCTTCAAACAGCAACACTGCTATATTTGTATTGTACAGCTTAGGAGCAGAAATAAGCTTTTTTGATATCTATCAACGCAGAGCTTTGCACGTGAAAATCTATCCATAGAATCGTAAGCCATTTTAAATTATATAGCAGTATAATTAAAATACAATTTAACAAAAATAATTTAGATTCTAATTACACAGTGTTTCAGCAGAGCTTTGATTATATAGCTGTAGTAAACACGCACACACAAACACACAGTTCTCTATTATTTCGCACCGATAACATCGCTCAGTGTAAGAGAATGAACTTCCCTCCGTGGAAATATCTTTATGGCCAGCCACGGACTATGAACTGGGTCTGTATAAAATAATGTACCGGAGAGATTTCGGGTTAAAGGAAACTTCATATTTCATACTGAATATAACACATGAAGTTATAGCCTCAGATTTTCATTCTTCTTCATGGAAGTTTTCTTTGTAAAATTTCCCTAAGTTTCTATCGTTCAGACACTATTTACCTTGTAATGTATATGAAAAACATGATTAATTAAAATTTTTATTCTCTACGTTTTATATATATTTACAAATGTATTATATAACATCTGTAAATAATAATTACGTGTGGACCTTTCTTGGTATCATTATTATTTTATGATTCGACTCGTATGCATGCATCAGGAAATCCAAATGTTTGTTCTCAAAGAAACGTTATTATAATTGCGTACAGAATGCAAAGCTTCTACCCTCTACAAAAGATAAATAAAAAAAAATGTATATAGTACAAGCCTCTGTTTTAATAATATGACACGAATCTCGTTAGTAAAGTTATGAAACTGTATCCAGTTATACACGAAGGTCCGCTTCTTTCAGTATTTATTTTAAACACACGAACAAAACCGTTCAATTTGTATTACTGCATCGAATTATATTATTTTTTTGTTCGGTGCAGTAACGAGAGGAGGGGGAAGTTCATCAGGTGGAAAAAGCTTCACTTTCTCATAACTACACCACATTTTATTGATGGTAGGAAGTCTGTTGCCGGAGACCGTCCGGTGCGTTCCGTAGGAGATACCGGAGTCCCTCCTATTGTACTAAGAGATATCACCGAGGGGGTTTTAGCGGGTAGAAGCCACACATAAACTTGTCTTCCCCCAGAAGCAAGGTATCTTTTAAGAAAATTTCCTCCACGATAAAAAAAAAGAAGGTCTCTGTTACTAGAAACCGTCGAATTAGGTACCACAGCAATACTATGCGACTGTGTACTGCCGACAAACTGTTCTGTACGAACATTACTGTGTTCCGGTTTTAAGGGCGTTATAACTATTGAAATTACTAGGGTATAGAGGTGGAACATTTTATGTCTCAAGGCAGCGATGGGAATGTGTTGTGGTATCTATAACATTCTAACTAGTTTTGGGCAGGCAAGTCGTTTACTGTCAGCTGAACGTCCTCCTGGTCTCGCCGCGTCGTTGAATAAAAAAAAATATGTTCGTCGTATTCGGATATAAGATGTGCGATCTCGGCAGCCTAGTAACTTATCGAAATATAAGAATATTCGCACATTACTGTTTTACGGAAAAGTTCAGGTAATATTGGTCAGACTTCTGCACCAAAAAGTACCTACCATCAATCATATGATGTTGATGTAAGTGTGAGATAAGTTGTCTGACTATCTAGTGAAAGTCGCGAGAAGCAGCTGGATACGAGCAGCGCAGGACTGATTTATGTGGAGATGTTTGGGAAAGGCCGATGTCCAGCTGTGGACATCAATCGGCTGATGATGTTGATGACTGTGAAATGTGGTTCTCAGCCAGATTTCTTTTGCTCTTATTTATTAACAGCTGAAACACAACTACGTTGTCACGGCGACAGATTGACCATAATAGGCGGGAACTGATGTGTTCGTAGGCCTATGACCAACAGTAGACATCTATCGGGTGATGATGTGTTCGTAAAACATTCTGTCACTCAGCGAAATGTACCATATACCCTCGTAGAACCAGAGACATACGGCGCCATAAAATTTTGATAAGTTTACATTATAGACCACAATGAGAAATATGATGAACAGACTTCACAACATCAGGTCAAAATTCAACCTCAAATTGTAATTTAATTTCGTATAATGTGCGGTTTGAACCTGACGCCTTTGACAAAATTTCAATTCGTGTTTTGGCATTTACAACAATGATTATCATTGCATAGGACAAAACTAATGATTTGTATCAATTTTAATGACGTAGAATTAATCGTTTAGTTTTGTACAATGTTAAACATTAAGGTCAATTACAATATCGTGCGGTTGCAACACTGCCCCCCCTTTAATTTAGACCATTACAAATTGGCATAAGAGGATTACAGTTTTTTACTATATTCGTATTGCCGTTTAAACAATCATTGTTTATATTAAATTAAATATACAGAACATTCATTATTATAATTTATTTGTTTATTGCATGTTTTACTTTTACCTACCCAAAAAATGGTCGCTATATTTACACCCTCTCACTATGACTGTCTAGTTTAAATTACCGTCAAAACTGTGGCATTGCTAATCAAAAAGTTAAAATAAACACTCCTAACCTACGACTTCCGGCTACGTATACCTTACGCCACCTTCACTTTGACCTCACATCACATGCACACCCTCATTTGTCAACTTTGGATGAGAGATAATTCTAAAGCGGTCCATTACAAATTGTTATACTAATTTTAAACACCATCTTTGTGTTCTCACTGCTGCGAGAAGACTGTGGAGACCATTTGTCCACAGCGCCGGCTAAAATCTTTGAGGGAGGCTTATGTCCAGCAGTGGACGTCTATCGGCTGATGATGATCATGATAATGATAGTATAAATAAGGAACATGCTTTAGCTGTGTAGTTTTTCTATTACAATAGTTAATAAACAAACTGTTAAGAGATACCACTAAAATTTCCCGCAGCGTTAATTCCCTAAAGCCATTCGGGTAAACTCCAAGTGGTCTTTGGACGGCTGTTGTCCGTCATTGCAAAGGGACTCCACGCGTGATTCCGTACCCTGAAAGGCCCCTGCTTCTGGCGCGCGGAGGGCATAAACAGGGGAGATCGCTTGCAGCGCTTAAATTTCATTGAATTGTATCGCGAACAAAGGTTTCGCTTTTGATGTATTTATCAACGTTTATCACCTAACAAATTTCGGTCCAGATATTATGTGAAGATTGTTCTTCTTACCACGGGGTGATATGACCATTGTGTCTTGAAGTTTTCTTATGCTTTAATGTCTCAGTAATCAACAAATGTCTGTATGGGCCCACTGTTGTATTAACAATGCCATCGAAATCAATAGTATACCTCAATGTTACCAAATAAATATTCTGTGGACAATTGTATAAACCTCGCCACCATTTTATTGCATATTTTCCACTATTAACCACATTACGAGTTCCACCACAGCATTTTGTTCTTCATTTCACTCAATACTTGAATTTAAGGACAGAATTTGACTATGCCATATTTCTCCTTATCTACGATTGATACCTTAAATCTAAAGAAAGCTGAGAAAGTTTGAAGATGATTTTATTAATACAGCTGGCTGTCTTCTTGTAATGGGATCTAGAAGCATCACAGGCAAGGCTCCAATACCAATATCGGAGCGTGATCTTTGAAACCGTCTTCCAATTGCAGTTACGCTTTCATGAAATAATTCCCCGTGTTCATCTCTAACCGAACCAATGTTGGAGTAAAATTCAGAACATGAATAAAGGGCATCCCATTTTATGCTAGCAATTAAAAGGTTACAGTGAAATTTCTTCGTAAGTAATTTCAAATTACAGATGTTTATTAATAGTCATTTTCAATAGATACTATTTGAATGGACGTCCACTGCTGGACCTAGGCCTCTTCCAAAGATCTCCACATCGATTGGTCACGGGTTTTCAATATTTACTATTGCTATTTATGATACTTTTTGATGTGGTTCCAAATAGTTATCATAGTAGTGCTTATTTCCGCCAACTAATTACTGTGAAAACATTACTGAGTTACAGTTAAAACCGACGTGCACTGTGCATACTGGTACATCGTGCTAACGTCTCATTGTTGTGGACTTGCGTATCAATTACCATACGGTCAACTTTTGATCTCGTTGCTTCCACAATAAAAGAAAAAATATTAGTATAACTTTATTGAAACGTTAACATCTTTATTATCCTATTCCATATAAGCAATCATAATTTCTGCTGTTAAGTTTAAAATTTTATGAACCTTCTTCTTATCAGTCTTCCGTAAGTGATCGATTAAGTTATCGTAGTGCCCATTTTCCTTCAATTTCTTGATCGCTTCTTCTTTAATTGACTTATCGTGTTTTGCGTAAACACGGTCCCAGAGAGTCTGCAGTATCATCGCATCTAAGGTTTTTCTGCTGTAACTTTCTGCATCGATCTGTGATTTAACATTCAATTGTAAAAATGTTTTAACTTATATATCTATGGGAAGAGATATCCCCCCACCCGTGTTGTTAAATTAATATATTTTAAATATAAACATAAACTACATAGCAAGTACGAATTATCGCAAAATAATGTGTAAATCGCTAGTTATCCAACTTATTTGATTATATTGGACTTCGTATCTAATTCCTGCTCAAAACTGCAAAGGGACCTGTCAACCTATAGACGGACCGGAAGTACATAGACCAAAGCATTGCTACATTTAAGTGGCAAATTGCTCCTAGGACTAATGGCCAATGGAGCACATAAGTGTTCCAGCGTAAGTGCAGTAATAATGTGTAGCAGCGGATGTCCATCGGTCAATCATGATTACGATAATGATGTTGTTAAAGATTTAATTACAAAAATAATCAATATTGCATCTCTGTCTATCTGACAGTGATATAACGTTACAAAAATGTTATCCCTGGTCGGAATGGTGAGAAATCCCGCATGCACGAGCATGATCAAACTTGCCACAACAATAACTGTTTACCTCGATCCAGTTACAAATATTAAAATAACAGAATAAAAAAAAATAGGCGCGAACGTCAGGAAGTTAGCTAATATTTGTCCGATTCGTATGTGTTTGCCCGGAGTCTGGGCAAGCTTTACTCATATGATTGACAACTTTATTTGTACGGAGCCAAATCTTAATTGATGTTAACACGTTGATAATTCAATTTTTTTTAAATGTGAAAATACGATAACTTCTATCTAAACTGATGTTGCTTATTGCATGCATTCTCAAATAAACACTGGACTTTTACCAGGTTCTGAAAATTTATTAGACCAAAAAGAATCAGCACCACATTGAAATTAGTGACAGATTTGATTTTCCAAGTTATAAATTAGTTACAGCTCTCTAAAACGGATTTTTTTTTACCCACTAGTACTTAGCGATGGAAATACTATGTACTCGTATATGAACAGTAAACTTAAATTGTTTAATAATAGTAATCGACGATTTTTGTCAAATGTGTATTATATGATGAAAATGGCTCTATTACTCTAATACCTACCTTATCCAAGATTTTCGAAAAATGCATGTGCATAAGACTATTAGATTTTTGCAATAAATTCGAAATTGTAAATAAGGAAAGTGGATCACAAAAACGTAATCGTTTGCTTTGGCTATTTACTAATTTTCGAAAGCAATATTGTCGAATATTAATTATAAAAAAATTAGTTTAGGGGTATTTACTGGCCTCTCTAAAGCATTTAAGAATATTTCACGTGGGTTATTGTTAAAAAAGCTTGATATGTTAAGAATAAGAGATCCTCCACTTAACTGGTTGTCAAAATCCTTAGGTAAAAGGCGATAAAGCTTTGGTTAACATAACCAGAATTACTAAAATGAGTTAAGGAACTACTCATCTGAGATTCAATATACAAAATAGGTGTTCCACAGTGAAGCATATTAGGTCCAGTTTTATACCTTTGACACATTAACGAAATATCTGACATTATTAACCAAATCATAATATTATTTGCTGATGACATTTCCATAATAGTGAATTCGAATAAAAACAGTGATTAAATCAATCATCACGGTAATGATATTAATGATGCTATTGACAAAACTGATAATTGGTAAATAGAAATAATTTGAAAATTAACCTTATCGAAACAAAATATATTCAATTCAACAAAGTTTACTTTAGAAAATATTACTATAAAATTAATAACATTAAAATTGATGAAGTGTCAGTTAAATTCCTGGGAGCAATTATAGATGAGAATATTAGCTGGAGTCCTCAAATAGAAGCTGTTTGTAAAAGGATTAAAAAATTTGTTTATGCTCTTAGATATATTAAAAAGATAACCTACAGTAAAAAAGTTATTACTTATCAAGCGTATGTAGAGTCTGTCTTGCAATATGGTATTATAACATGGAGTAACCTGCACAGACTGGAATAAAGCATTTGTTGCACAAAAATGGTGTATTCGAGCAAAGTTCGGGCTGGCACCTCATCAATCCTGCTATGCAATACTTAAAGAAGTCTCAATCTTACCGTTACCAACACTATATATTTGAAATATCTGCGTTTATATAATATATATGAATCAATATAACGATCAGGATCCGAACAAACTTATAATCGGATTGAATAGAATAGAAGTTGTTTAATAAATAGTGCACAGTGCACAAAAATATACAACAGAATACCTTCATAGTTAAAAATACATATTGAAAAAATATTCAAAGCATAACTTCACAAGTCGCTTAGCTCCAAGGATTTCTAAAGTACTAGTGAATTCTTTTATACTTTGAAATATTTTTTTTTTCTTTAACCTGTTGCATCATTTCGTCCTTAATTAAATGAAAAATGAGATTTTAATCTGTAGAAAGTAACTACATTACCAAAATAAATAAATAATGTTTTTTTTTTGATAATCATTTTTATTGTGAAACTAATTTCAGTCAAACTTGTTTTAGATATAAACTCGAATAAATTTGCAAAACACACTTAGTTGTAACTTAAAAATTAACATTTTAACGTATTTTCAAAGTAATGGATAGGTTTTATGTGGAATAGTTATAAGTTAAAATGTAAAAAAAAGTTCAAATGTTATCCGATCAATAATTGTAAATGGAGAATTGAATGTTACCATGCAATATTCTCTTAACTCTCTGGAATAGTTAATCCGTATCTTCTAAAGGGCACTTCAAAGATTTGTTACTCTATTTTCAATGCTAATTGGCAAATATTTAGAGGGTTAAAAATGAAACATCAAATTTAAATCGGATTTCGAGCATAGCAATACGGCAACAATTTACCTAAAATATTATTTAAGTTTAACATAGATTAGATTGTTAATACATACCATATAAGCTATGCTTGCGGTTATAAGAATAAAAATCAAAACTTTGGTCATTTTCAAAATTGAAATTGAGCGTTTTTCTACAGTTATTGCTTCAGATACACACAATGCAATGACTGCAACGAAGCTGCTGACAGACTTTTTAAGGAATTCGGCATTGCATAAACATCCCATTACGTGAATCGTGCATCTTTCTTTGTTTATGCTTATCTCCTCAGTCTTTTAAACCAACACGCAGTTCTAGGTATATGAACTAAGCAAATGCTTCATTTAATCCATATCCTGCCGTGAATTATTTGAAAATCATGTAATAGGATAAGAAGATAAGAATTGTTATCATATTTGGTTATCGGATGTCGGTTCCGTGTTGACATTAAGATATACTTAATCATTTGTAAAATGTTGTTAATAAGTAAATAAGCAATTTTATAACTAAAAACGAAACTGGTGAACAAACATGTTTATTGCAGAGTGAAATACTATTTGACGTATCCGTTGACGCTTAAAGGAAAAACTGCGACAGGGTTGGTGTGAAATGAATAGAAAAACTCAATTCAATCAAAATGATACGATTTCTGCCGGTTCGTCTCAATCTTTTCCACTTCTCTTGTCTCTGATAAAATGTCAGTATAATCTATTGCGCAATTCACACGTTTTTTTTATTGAAGCACACGCTAATCGAGTGATCATTTACTTCGTCCGAGACTAATACTCAGATCTATAATGCATCTAATATTAATACATCATCAGCCGATAGACTTCCACTGCTGGATATAGGGCTCCCCCAAATATCTCCACATTGATCGGTTCACATGCAGCGTAGCGTCCAGTACCACCCGGCACTAGAGGCCGTTGTTTGTAGTTCAAAATGAGAGATGTGGGGTATCTCTCACCACGCTGGTGCAATGCGGGTTGGTGGGAACCAGAGCCTCGTTTGTTGATTAGCAGTGCGCACCATGAGCAGGTGAGATGGGCTTGGGTCCCGTGAATTGTTGTGCGGCATCCGTTACATCCCCTTATATCAATACATAGCCGCCTCCAAAAATTATTATACTTCGTTTGTACGGTCAGGCTTTGTAATTTATTACCAGGTGACTGTTCCCCCCTACTAGAAGCTTCTTTAAAAACAAAAAACTACAAGCTCACTTAGAGAGGTTAATGGAAAATGGTAATGAAATTATCGCTCGTTTTTCTGAAAATATAAATGTGAGTAAGCTTAACAATTTAAACGAATCGTCCTCTTGATCACATAATAACACACAGAAATCCGTGATAATTACAATTTTTAATAAGGCCTCTTTAAAAAATTCTAAAACATTATCTACACTTAAAACGTTTTCATCTTAGGAAAAAAAAGTTGTAGTAAAAAGAAGTACTTTCACTTGGTTTTAAGAGATATCATCGAGCGGGATGACGGAGCTTGTTGAACATTTAACCTGAAATATAAAGTTATAATAAATTGTACAGTAGTTTTCACTCGGCTTTATTTTGCACAAGGTGCTAATTACTTTATTAAAGCGAAAGTTTCAGAGTTGGATAATGAACATTTAGCTCGTTGTGTACACAGTGCAAACAAATATATCTGTATGTATGTATATATTTATACGAAGTCATTAGAATAAGTGCCGCCTGTAGGTGGGACAACCAGTGCTAGTGATTTTCGCCGCAGCCGCATTTGCTTGAAAGACAATTCATCGCAATTAATTATCCTTTATCTTTTCAGTCTTACGCTAAAACTTATTCTTTATATCAGGCTCTATATTTAATTTCTGTTAATTAAAAAAATTTAAATATAATTTATTAGTATTAAAAAAAATCCTGTGATATTATTTCTCTGGATGTTCAGTAAACAAACTGAGAATTAATAAAAACATACGGCTGATAGCCTGGCGGGCGGAAGGATCCTTCGTAAACGAATTTCTCTTGCCCTGTTTTTGAACATTAAGCGATGAGACAAACAGGAAACTGGTGGCAAGTAACGATCTACCTACAATAATGAAACGCTGGTTAGGGTGTGTTCACTAAGACATGTTGCCTACGACGTTTTGATCCGACAGATAATAGATTAAAATTTCATAAGGCGTTAATAGATGAGGGTTGATATAACGTCTAGACGGCGTCACGGAAGGGAGATTTATCAGCAACAGGCGTAGTTGTAGTTTTTAACGTTGTAAGGCTTAACTTTAGCAGTAGTGTAAAAGGGAATATATTAAAACAGAATAGTCGTTTCAGAAATATTAACCGTCCTTACGCAATTGTGTCTCATACGAAACTGCATTGAGGTAATAATATTTTTTATTTGTCAATAAACAGTTGGGTGTTTGAGTGTCTTATCGTGTCAAAACGCGAACCAGCGTTCAATTTCACTTCAATTAACATCCATTAAGATTTCGGTTCTTGTGAAATTGAGACGGGAAGAGAAATAATTCAATTAAAACGTCCGCCGTCTACCTTTAGCAAATGAACTCCTGACTCCTGTTCCGCTCTCGACGTCGTCGTTTACCTTGCAAATGTAAACTTGCGAATTCAAAGTTCCAGCGAGGCGAATCAGAGCCTGACAAAGTGCAAAACAATCATAGACCTTTGGTGAAACGGACTAAGATGAAAGGAATTGACCTTTTGGAAACGATCCCGTTGTTGTATTTAAAACAGTATTAATTTCTAACTGGGATAACAGACTGCCGGTAGTCAGCAGCCAGCAGCCAGCAGCCAGCCTATTTGTAACAAATTTATGTTTACACGAAATGATTGGATTGATATTGGCTCTCGAACAAAGGCGATACAATAACGGGAATAGGTATAAACATTTTTGTTGTTCGGTGTACATATGCTTTTGATTTCCCTTTTTTTTTATTTTTAAATTAAATGCCGCATATTGCCCGAAGCGAGGCGTCTGTACAAATTACTATCGGATAAAATCCACATTACTGATTGACAAATTCTAGGTTTAACCAGTTTGTGGCTCAACGCATTGATGCGATGCGGGTGGGGGTCGAATGAACGAGTAATGGTGTAGATAAGCGCGCCGAGGGGCGCCCACAATAACCCCCATCCCCGATCCACTGTCCCCCGTTTGCAACTTAAATAAGCGAATGAAAGTGAGAGACCATCGCTTGAATCCCGGATGATAAGTACGGTTGTTATTAAAGTACGACGACAGGTGGTAAGGTCGAGCACTTAGGAATTGTACATTCATAATAACAATGTCTCAATATACAAACAAATATCACAAAGAAAAAAATTACCGGTTCCAACCAAGAGTGTCCGCCAAACAAAAAATTTATGTTATCGTCACTATAATTATAAGTAAATGAACAGCACAAGAAAAATACTTAACATTTAAAAGAAAATCTGCCCATATTCTTAAAGAACAGTAACAGATAGTATTGCGCTCATCTTTTGGCTTTTAAAATAACAACTATATGATTATCAGACACTCCATCTTACGTGAACATGAAAAACTGTATTTCATATGAAGAAAGACGGAAAGAGTCAAAGCCGATTAACCACTACGTAGGTCAAATGTGAAATCGTGAACGTTACTTATGTACCAAAGCTGTTATTCTTGGAATATGTTGGATTTCTCACAATGGTTTCCTTCATCGAAGGTAATTAAGAAAACATGTTTGTTTGATAATTAATTTTGAAGTTTTCTTTTAACGAGTACAGCGAAATTAACTCTATTCAGATGTGTTATCTGTGAAGATGTTTGTCATGTTTTTTAATCGCTTAATACGCCCGTAGAGGCCCTGCGAGCTCGTGGAGCAGCCATGCACCTTTAAAATCTTTGTAAAGGTGAAGCGTTGTTTAATCTGCTCGCTCCACGTGACATACTCGTAAATTGGATTTCACCCGACAACGGTGGGATCTTTGGTGTCTACGAATACATGAAAGCGACACGGAACATGTTAAATAGCTAGAACGAGTCCCTTGCAAATATATATTTTCGCGACATAAATTTTTAAATAACTTCAACAGAGTAACTTACAGGGATCATCCGAAACATCATATTCCAATTTACAGTAGATTTCATACAAGTGCTAACATAGAAGGTAAATAACAAACGCTACTGATATGCCTACATTGCCGAAGAACGTCAAAGTATATACCGCAGCAGCAACAACATCTGCAGCCAAACGAGTGTGTTCCAGTTTAAAGGGCGCTGTAATTACTTTGGTCACGTGACTTACATCTCAATGTCTAGTACAATGACGTGTAATACGAGTATAAATATATATAAATATCCCAGCTAGTGCAATATTATTACGCGACAGTTATCTTCTAATAAACATCCTGCTCAGTTCATCGTTTAGATGTTATGAGACAGTCTTCTTATTCCTGTGGAAGGAAAGGGAAATCAAAGTGGAATTTGATAAAAAGATTTTTCTCTCCGAAACTCCTCCTGAGAAAGGCAATTCTTTCTCTGGCTTCCAACTTTGCTATGGTAAGACAACTTTGGTTCTCCCATCATTATCAGCCGATAAACGTCCACTAACAATCATCTCCACAAACAGTCAGCATGGCCTCCAGTACCGCTGGGTACTAGAGGCTGTCATACTTAGAGGTTCATATGGAAGGAATTGGGCCATTTCCCAACACGCTGGCCCAGTGCAGGGGGGTGCAACTAATGCGGGTTGGCGGAAGCAAGAGCCTTGTTTGTAGATTAGCAGTGTGCACCACGAGCAGATGAAGTTGGTTTGAGTCCCGTGAGTTGTGCGGGACACCTTACACCCGGTTCTCTCCGACTTCGTATAATGGAGGATTAGAGCCTAACACTTAACGCCTGCTAATCAGGTGATTTCTATAATCGTTTCCTGTAACACAGCGGGGATGCTGTGCTCGTTTTCTCAATCGACCTGCTCTACAGCGATAAAGCAATAAGATAGAATTAGCAGATTGTCAGAGTAATAAATGACATTCGTTTATTTGTTCTACGGTAAATCATTAAAAGAAAACTTCGCTAATTTTATTGTAGTTGACATTCATTGCAGATCAGGAAACTAAATGTTCTACTGCTCAAAGGGGCTAGCACATACTCGTAGTTATAATATGGTACATGGGTAGGTTTTAGTAACCGCTTGTTTTCTTAGGATAAACAACGAAGGTAACCCTCAAGCTGTTCAAAAATACCGACAGCAGAACACAGGTAAATAATAATAGAGTGAAATTATTTAATACGTGATATAATTATAATGACTTGAAAATATTTGTGACGAGCTGTGCGGTGTTATGTTTCTGAGCGGTCGGAATCTCTCCAGGTCTCGGTAATGATAGTGGCTCGTCGCCGTGTGGGTAGCCCGATGGGCGCCCAATGCTTGGACGTATCTAATGTCAGTGTAACTGGAACCTAACGTGACTTGTATATGTGAAACGTGAGGGCTATAGGGGGGTGCGCGATCGCCACCACCGTCGACACCGCCGCGACGGATGCCGGCGACGATGTGAGGTTAGAAGCCTGTAACGGGACGTCAGTCGTATGACAACGGTCACTTTACAACGCGACACCTGCTCCCGAGGGGCCTGGGACCGTAAGCCAAGTTCCAGAGGAAAACGCTTTGTATACCAAAAGTTACATATTCATTCCTTTCATCTCACCGCTCATGACAACTCGACGTCTGTCAACGTAAGCGAACTACCCTTCGCCGAAGCCATAACAGCTCTGCTTGCAAAGCGATACAACGAGCCGTACGTCACTTAGGGGCGCGGGTTCGATGCCCACTTGAGCTTACGTTTAAGGAAAACGTCACGACAGAAATCTACATGTTCAAAGAACAATAGCTTTCGTAGACATATTACGTCCGCCAACGCTTATTTAACCAGCGTGGTGGAAAAATTGCTTTGTCCCTGTAATGGGAAGAATATGCCGGGTATTTACATTGCAACAAAGTCTATTCGATACTCCTGTTTCAAGCCGGTTTGGTGTGAATATCCCAACTGCCACTAGGTGAACATCCTGTCCAACATTCTCGTGTATGGCGGCCTTGACAAATGAAACTGAATTTCTTGCTGAGAGCAGTATGGATATTTACAAGAAAATATAAATAGGTTTCTGTGGGTTGTTACTTTTGTGTTAAAAACATTTTGTTTTCATATTCAAAAAAAATTATTTCTACTATTATTATAAGATGTAAAGTAATTATTTAATTATTACTTTAAAATAATTTACTATAAACAGTCTTAAATGATAGCAGTAAATGAGAATTGCCAAGTACTAAGAACACCTAATATTGTACTCGTAGACTCGGTTTAATGAATACTATATTTGTGACCAAACTTTATTAATTTGGGTGTAGTGTTCGGTACACTACAGTGCGTCAACACATAACTGTAGTTATCGCTGAAGTGTTTAATGTATAATGATTGATTCAAACTTGTACATACTTCGCAGCTGGATGCGGATAGCGCAGGATCGATCGACATGGAGATGTTTGGGGGAGGCCTATATCCAGCAGTGGACGTCTGTCGGCTGATAATGATGATGATGATACTTCGTGCAAGTTATTGGTGCGTTTGAATGTTTGATGAGGGGCCGCCATCTTTCGTTATATCCGAAGATAAAGTTCAATTATTTTTGTTAAGGCCGCTCTCCGATCCGCTCGTTAAGTACTCGAAATGTAATAATCGCGCTCGAAATGCAATAAAGACATAATTTCACTTGTACTGAAATCATCGTGAGCGGGATTAATTAAATTCATAGGCACCCTCGTTAAGGCATAAAGATGCGGGGGGCGAACGCGGGCCCCTTCGCCCTAAAGTTAAATGGAATGTAACCGCACGAGTTCGGCTCCGACTCAATAGTACGCCAATATTGATACAACTATTAATGCCGCATACACTAGATAAGCTCATCTAATCATTTTTATACTTACCCCGTACTAAAACATAATATTTTATGAAACTATGTTGCATAGATTTTATCGCGTTCACCATATTCATTTAACAACTAAGCTGTCAGATGTCCTGATTTCAGTCATCTATAAACCCACAGGTGCTCATGTACTCGAAGGTTTGTTTAGTCTGATCTACACATTCGGAACTCAATGGGATCCTATGCTGATGATATTATCCGATCATCTTCTCCATTGAAATTAGGGTGTATAATTATAACTTCGCGAATCATCCGTGGTGGGGATGAATGTTCTTTCGGAAGAACTTGTGGTTTAATTATTGTTATTTAATTATATTACACAAATTATCATGTTTATAACATGTTTAATTGTTATTTCTTCTGAATTGAACCCCTAAGGCCGACATAAAATTTTCTCCCTTAACAATATGAACTTACCTAAATAGTCGATTATTGTAAAGGTATGCAGTTTTACAATAATGACTTTTTTTATCCATAATTTAATAGTTACATAAATGTAGTCATATATAAGTGTAGGATAGTTGTTAGTATAAAATTTTAAGAAATAAATGTTATTCTCGTTGTAGCTGTTGTTTCAGTACGTGTAGCTTTATTTGTGTTCTGGGTAAAATCCTCATCTGGCTCGTGCCATGTCTACCTAGTTTGGATAAACTTCATGCAGCTCCAGTAGCGTCTATATTTACATTTGGAACATTGTTAAACAATATACACAACAGTTACTGCTGTCGACGGGTTACCTAACTTTATTGTGTGTAACCGCATCGGAGCGAATGTCTAACTAACGCATGTCCGTCACAATCTTTTAACACTCGTCTTTGGATCAGGGATGAAAGGCCGATAATGACATTTACCAGAATTTGTGTTGCAGTGATTAAATTTTAATCCAATCAAGAATTCGAGTGGTTCACGCGGTTCCATTATTGAGTCGTATAATACAAATTGGGTGATGCAAATGGATTCATCCAGTACGTTCGTTATCTTTGCAGAGCAAATATCGATACGGAGATTACTAATGCATCCAATAAAGTTATAGGATAAATTAAATTAAGCTGATGAAACCACGCGTGTTGACGCCAAGGCTAATTTAACAATACGGGCGTTAGACCTGAATGGTGGCTGAAGGTTTATTGCGGTGACCAAACTTGTGTGTTCCGAATATAACGCTTAATACTGATTACTTAGCGGTGACGCCCCGGGGTATTGAGAACGTTATTGTATGCCAAGAGTAATGTATCACACCCCCTCTCCCATTTCACCCTCGCCCTCCGCCCGTTTCGATAAACCGTATTCAGGATTCAAGCTATGCACTTTAACAACCAAACAAACCGGAAAGCAGTCTACGTCGACCTGATACATTTATGCATACCTGTAACATATCGTGAATAATGTATTGATTGAAAATATAAGTAATATAAACGCATATTGGCTTTAAAAAACTTCTTTCGTTTGCTTTAAACTTTACGCTACGATTTTGTCAAGCATTCGTTAAGCTATCAAGAGGCGCAAGATTAGTCCCCAGTAAATTTGAGCTTCCGCTGAAGAAAAATATCGTGGGGAAACCGACTTTATCCATGAACAACAGCTTAGGTAGATATGTGAGACATGGCCAGTTTATACTATACTGCAGTGTACAATGCGATGTTTGCACGGACGGTGCAGCATCCAGCTGTGTTGTATGTAACGAGAGAGAAACAGGGCCGCTGTAATTTTTACTGTATTTAAATTAAAACATTCGGTTGATTGTTTAAATTAATCAGATTGAATGAATGCATTTCAACGCATTCATCTCGTCCATCGGTTCAAACTTCTTTCCTTTTTATTACATATATTTTTAAAACAAAAAATAGTGAAGAGTGTAAAAAAAGAGCGAAGAGCCTAGATCGGTATCAAGGTCGGTAAGTACTCGCGCACGCAGCACGAGTAGAAACGGTCGATTAGCCTGCCTCATCACCACTCTCCCGATCAAATCAATGTCGTCGACCTGGAATACAAGAGAGTCATGCGAAGACGAGCCCATTGTGAAATAGAAAGGCGTAACAGCGCCCTCTTCGTTGGAGCCGCGCCGACGTGCTTCCTTGGACGCGAAACGACCAAGGTCTTCGCTTCCAGCAGAATTAATTGAAAACCTTTCTTAGGAAGACCTGTTGAGTTAGGCTCATCAAGAATGCAGTATTATAGCTTTTCACCAAGCACTTCTAACAGCCTAGAATAAATGAAGCCAAAGGGAGCATAAACTTCCACGCGATTCTATGGTTCATGGCGAACTCCTGCGCCGGCTGTTCATGTACACGTGCTAGTTCGGCTAGTCGCTCTGGTGGCAGGTCTCCGGTGGAAAGTATCTAAGGTGTTGATTAGGCAATGTGACAACGTAGACATATGAACGCCACACTTCTCTCAGCTGGAGTCAGGACAATGACGTGGATTCTTTGACTACTAGTTAATTGTTGGAGTTGACTGCGTGTTCATGATTGTAATTTCAGATTCAAATCTTTTATATCTCATACTTTTTTCTTACTTATCACTTGAGTTAAGTTTTCCAACTACGTCGGTGACAGTTTTCAACGTTATCAGCTCGAAGTATATTCTATTATATCTGTCAAGTTTTCCTATCTACAATCGGCAAAGGTTATTGTTACTAACCAGGGTTCCCAAACTAGGCGTCGCGGCAATAATCAGGAAGTCGAGAGCTAAATTTTTTTAAATATTAGGTCGTTACATATGAAATTGGCATTTTGTACGTGAGGAATGTAAAGTCAATTTTTTTTTTGTAAAATATATTTAATTAAACTTTTTGAAAGCGGTTTGGACTGCCGCATCGGAGTTGAATTTTTTTTCTTGTAAGTAGTTATCCAAATTCCGGAGAAAATGGTAATCTTTCCCGATTGGCTTCAAGTGGATTAATATAGTTTTGTCACTTACCCCCAAGCCTGCAGCTACCTCTGAAGTGCTTTGTGATAGATCCACATTCACAGTAGCCCTTATTTCTTCATTTTCCACTTTGGTCTCCGGCCGTCCCCCATGGACGTTGGTTGTGAAGGTCGAAATTTCCAGGACGAAAACGTTGAAACCAAAAACATACCGTGCTTTCTTTTGCGACACCAGCGCCGTACACATCATTAATCCTTCGAGCTGTTTCTGCAGCACTGGTGCCACGGTAGAACTCGTACTCGTGAATATTTCATGTTTTCCATTGTGCGGTAATAAGCGACGCCAAATAAAGAAATAATGAGGAAATAACAAATGAATGACTGTTTTCAAAACTCAAATGTACCAGCTAAATGAATTTATAAATTTGAATTTGGAATTCTTAACCAAAGAGGAGATATTTCAGATTAAACATGTGAGTGCGACAAAACGCAAATTTCATATGTAAGGAGTTAATAGTTAAAACCTCGTGAATTATGCTATTAGAATAACACATGAAGAGGTAGACATGTTTGCAGTGCATCACAAGTACCAATTCAGCTGGTGTAATGCTAATTAATTAAACTTCCTATATACATAGACGAGATGATTTCATACATTATCTAACTATTATCGTAACTATTTATTGTGCGTGAAGAATTTGTGTATGGAGTCAGAGAGGGGGTGGGGGAGGTTATAAGTATATCTCTAATTTTGTTACGACAACGATACGACTGTAATACGATTTTATAAGTTTTTTTTTTTTATTATTGTTACTTTTATAATTAGTAAATACTTACTAATATTTTTGTTAGTGTTTGAGTTGCTGTTCTATATATATATATTGTCCACATGACGTACATATTACTTATCATCGTACTTCATTATTCGATAGATGTCCACTACTGGACATAGGCCTCTCCTAAGGATCTCCACTAAATTTCACTTATATTCTCGTGATATTTGCACGGCTTATCGTCTCATTGTCCCAATAATATCGCTGGCTACTGCGCCTTTTAAATCAGATAACGGTAAGTGGTTATTTCTGAATGACTATTGTGTGAAATCATACGCTGTTCTGACCGAGACTATTTCCGCCATTGGCTGAATTGTGTAATTGAAGTAGAAACTGATATCGGCTTATTGCTCCGTAGACTCCGACGCGACGTGTCTAATTGAAAGACAGGCGGTGGTTTGAGGGCTCAGACATTAATTTTGTTGTCACATAGCTTGCGCTGGTTCGTACTATACACAAACTTTATATAGACAAATATGTACCTTATACCATGTTTGTCGATTTCAAAAACATTTGTATGTAGTACATTGTCATGTAGCGGATTAACTAATTGTTCTAAGTAGTGAAGAAATCTAATGTAAATATTTTAATAACAATAGTATATAATTTTACTAATTTCACATTTAATAAAAGCAAATTTTAACTCTTGCCTCAATATTTTGACTGATTCGCATCACTCATTGCCACGGGCTTTGTCAGCTCTTTAATTGTTATCCATAGACCAACCAACGCAGAATGCGTTCACTGTATTTTTAAGTCTTTTGATGGTGAGATTGGTTTTTCATTAAATATTATTAATAATGGGATCTCCCGCTTGGTGTATTATCCAAGTATTCTATTAAAGTCCTAAATGTAGTTTATTAATTCAAATCTTATTTAAAACTTCATTCTTATTGATGTAATAAATCAATCAAGAATTAATATTCCAAAACATATCCTAATCATAACCAAAATCCACCATGGTAAGTAACCAATGCGTTATACATCCAATGAAAACCACCAATGTTTTTCAAAACTGCTATGTCTAATAGATAAAGTCCAGCCAAATCTTAGCGTCAACATTCTTTAACCCAGAACCTTGCCGCAGCGTGAAGGGCTTTATTGCGTGGAGATAGATGATCAGCTATGTAAATTGGAGTATTTTGTAGTGTTATGCCAAGGGCAGCACTGTGAATTTTATTTTGGGGGTTCGTTTTGTTGTACTGGATGACTCCAGTCAAAATCTCACCTCGAATTTTTCGAGACACAAACTGCACCATAACAAAGCGAGGCTGAGTACTATCCTTATGTATTTTAACAAGACAAGATACATACAAAATATTCTAGGTATCCACAGGCTGTATTTTTATGTTTTTACAAAGAGCATGTTGTTCGAGTTTTTTCATCCTTCTGTTTATAATGGTAACAGTTTCCTCCAACTATTTTTTTCTGACTGCAGTCTTTCAATGGATTTCTTAATAACTTTATGTTCTTTAATGGCGTTCTCGAATTGTACGTTCATACGAGTATGTTCTATAAAATAAATCAACTCCCCCAATCCGCCTTGAAGCGGTTTATGTTTGGTAATCAATTTATTAGTTATTGTTTCATGAATTTTAGACATTAGTGCCTGATACTGCTCTTGTATCACATCTGTCACTATATTACTCGCTTCTTCATGAGTAACGTGTGCACCGGAAGGACGTGCAGGTGTACGTCTAACAACAAGTATTTTGTTACCTCTTTTTGTTGCATTTCTTGTGGATGTGTAAGACATTTTGAGACCTTAAGATGTACATCCATGACTGGATGGATACTTTTACATTCTCCGTTCTTGCGCTTTATTCACAAAAAGGCCCACAAAATCATAGTGGTATGCCTTTTTACAAATCGTACTTTTTACATGGAAGCTGTCGTCATTACTTTCGGTGCAGTATTCTCAAGAGAGATTAGCTTATGACACGTTTAAGTGGCAGTAATGAATGCAAAAGTAAATAGCAATTCCAAACACAAAGTGCCTGCGAAAATTGCAATAACAAAAATGTCACTTTGCAATGAATCATAAAATCAGACTTGAAGATGGGTTAAAGACAGTCAGTCAACATCAGCTCAAAACCTGGTTATTAAGTCACAAATCACTCAGATAAGACTTCACGTAATGTATCTCGATATTATAAACACAATACACTGGATTGTTACCACTAAATGTAAAGTTAGATGTATCTAACAGCAAAATTTATACGGAATAGTTACAATGCGTTTGACACTTGAGATGAAATATTATATACAGTAGATATATCGAACATAATAACATATTATGTGACGAACGGGATTTAGACATAATAAAACAATAACTATAGCAACTTGCCACTTTTTGTACGATATTATAAAAGAATACTTGTTTGTGCCATGTTTTATGATATGACACAGGCTTTTGATTTTGTTCACAACGATACTGTCTTAGATAAATTAGATGCTTACGGTATCAAGGATAACGTACATAGTCTCATTAAATCATATCTGAATAATAACACTCAAATGACTGAAATCATCTGAATCAATGTTAAGTGTGGAACAGTATAAACTTTTAGGTCACTAGAACACAAAGTTATATATGGAGTACCACAGGGAGGCGTTCTGTGCCCATCTTTTTTTTGGTATTATATATTTATGACCTACCTAAACGTATAAATTATCCTTTGGCTCTTTTTATCAACGATAGCACTATGACAATACCACGTTAATAATTAGACACGTACATAAATGAAATAAACAACTCATTAATATCTACGAGTATTATCAAATGGTTATTATATACTAAGTTTTGTTTGTGCATTTAATTGTACATTTTAGTTAACGCACGGCGATAATCACTTGAAATCTAAGTGAAAGTATCAGCACGGTAACATGACAATTCTACACGGAATGATCTGTAGATGGTTATAGGCTATTTATATTTTACATTTCATAGATTCTTCATCATTTGATTTCTAATTGTCTTCTATAAACATTTTTATTTGGTAATATATAAATAAGTGCGGTTGCTATGGAAACAGTTGTTATAGAAAGTCATTCGTGGCGGGGAGAACAGCTAAAATATAGCTAAGTTTAGAAATAATTTATTTTCAAATTGAAGAACGTGTCTGCGTATATGTTCTATATGCGGGTTATCTCATTTGAAACATATCTCAGTAATCATAATGCTGTGCCACAACAAACTGCGTTAACGAGAGGGATCTTATTAAGGGTCATTAGGGGAGCTCCGTCGAGAGCGTAATATTCGTCATTGTTACCCCATGAGATATGGCTGAGGAGAGCGCCGCCTCGGAGTGGATATTTGCGGCATGACGCAGTATTAATCCTCGCCGGATAAATAAATGTGGGGCGTATGTCAGCTTAGCGATGGCGTCGATGCGGCGGGGCGACTCGCAGGAAGTAGTGTCGAGTGATGTTCGTCTCCCGACAGAGTGCTGTCGAGTGGTGTAAAGTGGTCTCGGGGTGAACATTTTCGCTGTTCTCCTGCAGTCTGTCAAAAGGACGAAAATAGAAAAATTAGTGAATAATTTATCAAACATATTCCTTTGTCAATATTATCATCATCCGAGAGTAGTAGTACACAGATGAAAACGGGATTTTTATGAACATATTTATACCAAATATTTCCATTATTATATTTTAGTTTTATACTTTTTATACTCGTATATGTCAAACGTTAGTAATAATACAAAAATATCACTATATAATTAGTATGGACAATGCCGGTAACACATCCCTATTGCAAAAGTTCTCATCCCCAGCGGACTGAAGTGGGCCCTCGTGATACGCACACTTGCCCAATAGTTCTCGCACCCTCAAGCATCTCATAGCACAGAATGAACACCTTTATTTCGCTCAAAATATTTTAATGGATACTAAAGTTTCACAAGATATAATTTGTACTAACAGAGATATATATATGTTAATTTAAACCAGAAATTTTATTTTTTTATGTTATAGTTTATCAATTTAAATTAAAAAGTTAAAGTCAGTATGTAGTCTATGGTACTAAAGCCTTTTCTGGCTGGAATTCGTCTAGCTTGCGTTCGTGACAATTCGTCATGACTCTCGAAAATAGCTTATAAACGTGGCTCAGCAGAACGATGGAGCTATAGTTCTTCAACCAGGTCCTGTCACCCTTTTTGAAGAAAGGCCTCACCACACCCCCGCGCCATGATCTTGGCGTTTTCCCATGGAGAGTTAAATAATCTCAGAAGGGCAATCAGGAGTGGTCATCCTACTGCCTTCAGAAACACCGTAACTCCATCATGACCATGCCTTGTTGTTCTTGAGCTGTTTGAGCGCCGCGTTGATCTCGTTCAAGCAGAAATCCGGGATGTCTTCGGTATAGTGTCGAGTTAACTTGGGTCTTGAGTCGTTTGCCTGATCGTGGACAGGTGCTCGTCTAGTCGCATAAAGCTATCCGTAGAAGTTCTAGATCTCGCCCTGGTCGTACTAGAAAGTCGTGTTCTACCATCGTCTGTCTTTAGCTTCGTCAGCAGGCTCTGCCCAACAGCAGACATTCTGACAAACACTTCAAAGCTTTTATTGCACTCGATCGCCCCTTTAACACGTTCAGTATTAAATCGACGTATGTCGCAAGTCAAAGACTTAGTTATCTGCTAGTTGAGCTGCCTATAATGGCAATCGAAGCGATTTTGAAGTTGGAGCTGAAAGTGTTCGGGGTTTTGGATCTGTGCGGTTTCTGGACGGAACGTAGACCTCATCAGTTGACACCTCTCCAATTTGCCTTTATGATTCAATAAATGAGTCTTTGTCGACACGATGAAGTTAATCGTATTCTTCGTCTCACCGTCGGAGCTCATCTAGGTCCATTTCCGATGCTGCCGTTTCCCGAAGAAAGAGTTCATCATATAGAGTTCCTCTCCCCATGTAATCGGCTAGCATTTGACCGCTGGAATTCCAACATCCATTTCTAAATTGCCCCACATTCATCTCGTTTCGCACCGTTTGCATTGAAATCTCCCATGACAACGGTGTAATGAGTCCTACAAGCACGCATGGCCTGAGAGATATCCTCATACATTACTTCTAGCTCCTCATACGTATGATATTAAATTAAATTTTTAAAACTCTCGCTAGAAAATGGAAACTAGTTGGTAATATTTTAAAGATGTTGATGGAACGTTTAAGAATAATTGTAACTGAAACCACGCATCTTGTACTCATGTAACGCGACATTCTACGTAGCACTAATCTGTTGCCTCCTCGCAAATATTTCAGTTGAAATTGAAATAATATTTGCGTTTAGTTTATTAATGAAAGCATTTCGCTTTGTAAACCATTAAAAGGATTGACGCTCGTTGGCTTTGAGGCGGCGATGAAGAAACTCGGATGGAGGTCTGAAAGAAAAACGACGAAATTCGAGGACATGTGAACTCCATTACCAGTATAAGGAAGCGGGCATGTTAGATTTAAACATATAGCCACATCCACAAGGCCATTAAGTATAGTTTCTTTTTTTTAATTTTTGCTTTTTTACGATAAAAAAGGCATCCGTCGCCGAGGAAGCGACAGGTTCCATGAAGTTTTCGCTTTCGTGGTGGATGATTCGACACTGAATATAAGACAAATCCCTGAAGCTGCAGTGGGCTATGTTAAATATGAACTTGAACATAACTCTGCCGGTTCATTAAATTAAGATGTAAACAAATTTGTTATAGTTAAGGATATAGTGGATTGTGTTAACACCCTTCAGTGGCGGACGGAAGGAAAAGTAAGCAATAACTCTATTGTTATTAATTCCCGCCAGGGTATCGGTTTATCTCGGTTATCCTTATTAATGAACAAACGATTAATTATTAGATAATATCATATTGCGGCGCGCGCTGTTCACCAAATCCACTCGGATGTTTCCTGTTACTGACTTAATTCAATGTAGGCTGCAGGGGTGGGAAGCTTTTAACTGTTATTGAAATCAAGCTGCGAAACAAAAAAACTACGAAAAAACGAAGCTGCGATGGTCGAACGAAGTACACAGCATCACATTATGTTAAGTCTAAACTTAAGACGTTAAGCATCGTTACCGCAATAAATTAAATAGCTACAGCGCGCTTCAAACCGGAACACATTAGTGTTTGCGAACTATTGTTTGGCTGCGGATATAGGAGCTTAGCAAAATTTTTATTTTTCACGTCGACACATTTAAAAAGTTTTGAATAAATTAATCGGGTTTTGTTTAATCTTCCTTTATAACTACTTCAGTAACTGAAACTTTTTTTTAATAATATAGTGTACAGATGTACACTATGAACTGGTATCACGAAAAATTGCTGAAACGTGTCGTTACTCTTATTTACGAAAACAAAAAAACACCCCCACCCTCGCGATTGCGTGTTACAATAAAAATAAGCCGCGGCATATTTTTTTACGCTGCCATTTTTTGTTTCCAATAAACGCCAACAAACATTCGTGTTTCCTCAAGTAAATACAAAGAGAAACCTTTATCTGAATCGTTAGAGTTATGATCTCCTCGCGTAGTGTTCACTGATTTTGTATCTCGTACTTTATATTGTAGTTAATTTAACTAACTTTTCATTACTTTTAACCGGCAGGCATTGTACTTCATGTTTATATTATTATGTTTTCAGCCAAGAGAAAGTGTGTCCCAAAATAAAATCTGATCATAGAATAAGAGTTAATTTCCAGGTTTTTATTTTTGAACGGAACCCTAACTCTCTTCTAAGATAAAAGTATCTGTTTTATTCATCATATCCTCCGCTATCGGAAGTCAGTCGGAACAGACAGTAAATAATTAAGATTGGATTTTAAATAAGACCAACGTTCATATGAACTGAAAAAATCCTATTGTATTTGTCCGGTATCGTCATATAGAATTATATTAAAGGGATTTCGATATTAAAAACCAATAGAAAGATTATTTCACTAAACAGCATTGTGTGCTCTGTAAGCAATAACGATTTGTTGCGAATACGTAGCAATAAATCTATATTTTTCTCCGACCAGACTAAAGCTATAAATTCCATACAGGAATACGACCGACGCGTATGCTCGCAAAATAATAAATTCCGAATGCCTAACGCACACTCTTCTCACATTCACAAACCAATGGACAGCCGGTTGTAATAAAAAAATAGAAAAGCACGCGGACCACCCCTTCCATAAACAGATATATCACCAATCTTACCGCAGTTTGTATTCAGATAAACTGCCGAGACATCTTCCGTCCACTACGTATTTAGTCATTTTTAGGAAGATTTTGTTTTTATTCGACGAAGCGATGGGACGAGCGGAACATTGTTCTGATGATAAGTGATACGTCTGCCCATAATAATGTGGCGCCAGTAATGATGGTATACACTGCATATTGCACTCGTCGTGTTGAGACATAAAATGTTGTCTCGTTTATCTAGTAATTTCATTACCTACAACTACCTTCAATCCGGAACACAGTAACATTTGCACACTACTGTCTGTCGGCTGCAATCGACGTAGACGGTCTCCAGCAACATAGACCTACCACAAGAAAATTGCAAAAGCAGAGCTAGAAATTAAATAAATTTACATTAAAGAGCGAGAGTCTGCAGACTGTTTCCGTCAAAGTCAGCCAGGATGTGAGACTATTACGTTAAACCCTTGCAAAGGTTTACTTACTGCAAAATTATCTCGAGGCTAGTTATAACTGAATAGTTAGATAATACATTTACCCCCGCCATCGTATGTGTACCTATATGTAGAAGTGGAGTACCTGTCGATTCATCACTTTTGATGACTAGCAAAAATAAAAGAAATCACCTATCAATTTGTCAAAGTATAACAAATTATGTAAAAGTAAAATGAGTGTTAGCAAAGTTAGGATCCCGGGCGATTTTAAACAACTTCGACTGTTTCCGATAACTTGTTTATTGGCTTGAACCTAAGCAATGTCGGAAAAGTTTACGATCATCCTTTTATCGACTAGAAATAGGTTGTAGCGTTTGAGTGGAGAATTTCATAAATTATTTCACGATCTCTCCCTCATAAACTTGTTTTACACTTCTTCTGCGTAACGTTTTGATGTCGATCTTAACCATCGATTGAAAACAGGTTCTCAATACAACGCGTGCGTCTGTTATCATGAATACGTGTTATTGAGGTGAATATAAAAATACACTTTAGATACTTTATGGTTATTGATTTTGTGATAATTTATCAGTTACTGTTTATCATCAGTCGGTCAGTATTTCAGTTCGCCGCCTCATGTACTAGAACGTCTTTAGCTTCGTCCATGTAGTTTCTCACCACCAATCGTGAACAATGACTTGAAAATATGATATTTAACACGAGTATTGTTGATTTTGGTGCCATCAGTACCAACGGGGAGACCATGTGTAATAAGTGGGACGTGTTACAAGTTTAATAAATTAACTCGCATTCAAACTGCCAATACAAATAAATGATTTTATCTAAACGATCGTTGGATGGCGCAAATGGACAAAACAAACAATTAGGTTGTCAATCAAGTAATTAATAATATTTTGTATAAACGAAAAGATGAACCCTCCAGGGTTGTCAATGAATATTTATTTAACCAATATTAATAGATTATTATTACTTATACATCCGACGTCGAAGAACCGACGGCCGATGGGGCAGTAAGGTCCTCGAGTGGCGCCCGCGTACCGGTATACGTAGTGTTGGAAGTCCTCTGACAAGGTGGACCCACGATCGAGTGAGAGTCACTGGAACACACCGAGCTACGCGGAACTCATCGATATGGAGATCTATGCGGGAGGTGTATGTCCAGCAGTGGACGTCTAACGGCTGATGATGATGATTACTTATAATATGAGTTCTCGACATAGCTCTCAAAATCTGCAAGCTGAAATGGCAGTGGGTCAGCCATGTCTATTGTGTCAGTGACGGCCGATGGGGGAGAAAAGTCTTGGAGTGGAGGCCACGTACAAGTCGCAAAAGTGCAGGATTCCCTCTCCAGATTAATCGACGATTCCGATCACGGCAGTCGGAAGTGGATGGATGCAAGAAGCTGAAGATCGCATTTGGTCGAAGACATTGAGAAAGGCCTATATCATCTGCACCTGAGCATTCGGAGGGACTCCGGGATGTCTTATAGAATGCACCGGTACCCCTCTACATTTTCTGTTACGCGTCTCTGAGAAAGAGTATTCCCTCCTAGACACCATCGCTGAGCCACACGCTGTTCCACGCAGGTTCGCTTGGTGAGAGATAATGGCCTTCATCTACAAGTCCCGCAATACTCCTAGACCCTTTTATTCGGCTTCTTCGACAGGAAAGGCTTACTTTATTCCTATTCTTACTAGCCCGAGACTGCGGATCTGATGTACTTATATCTATCTTAACTTCGGTTTAACTGTTTTTACTATTAGTCATTAGTATAATATTTTAAAAAATTCTTACTATCTCGATAGGGTTATTAAATGACTAATAATATCGTATTGAGCAGGAATCGGCATTCCTATTTTTTACCGAAAAACTGAGTCCACGGCGCCTGTTTTTAAAACCGTCAAGCCTAGTTGTCACAAATTCTGGATTACCAACAAGTTCCTTAACCCACTTCTCCACTGTGTCTAGTGCCGCTAGATTTTTGGCAACACCTGGCCAGATATGGCACGGACCTGCGTTTTATAAAAAGTCCTAGTAAGAAATATTGTCGCACTTTAACCAGGACCCCCAGTTTCCTTGAAGCTATCATAGCTTTGGATTCGATAAACAGTTCGCCCGTAGTTGAGGTTTTATGTAATTTCTACCTCTAACAGCTGTAGGCACTCGGTGAATTTCAGAACAAACCTCGAAAAATAGGAGCCAAGGGGGAAAGGCTCCGTTTAGCGATGAAGACACGCCTGAGTTTTAGAAGCATTAAATCTCACCAAATTAGCTTCACCCCACTGTGATCCTCCTTTCGGACTGTACCTCATCATGTCCGACTCGATCGATCAGCATGTATCTTTTCATAACTATGCTGTCGTCCTCATGCCCAAGAGTTCCGGGTATGAGTAAGTCATTAATGTACGGCAAGAAAAGAGTTGTAGAGGGAACCAACCCTTGAGGAACACCGGCATTGATTGACATAGGTTCAGATGAAAAGCCGTCGACAACAACGCGATGGCGTCGGTAACTCAAGAAATCCTTAATCCAATTGATCAAACCAATGGATAACCCGTACGTAGGAAGCTTGTTTCTTAGGCTGTCGTGCTAAACCCTGTCAAAGGCTTTAGAAATATCCAGAAAAACAGCTATGGCTTTCCCGTTTTTCTTGAGAACCTTGTCGCAGATGTGTGTGACATACGCTAGAAAGACCCCACTTGACCGATTTCGACGGAAACCGTATTATCGGCCACTGAGGAGATCATGCTGCTCTAGGTATGCCGTAAGGTGCGAATTCAGTATACCTGGCACATTATGTAGATAATTGAGAAAAGTTTATAGTTAGGAGGATCTATATGATTACTTACTTTTTTGAGCACGGGTACATTTGCAAGCTTTCAAGAATTCGGAACCAGCCCAGTCCGCGACGAGAGACGAAATAGCTGTGTCAACACAGGAGACTAACCGAGTTAACAAGTTTTAAACACTATAGCCGATACGTCATTTGCTGGTCCATTAGCTTTATTCACGTCTAGACAACGCAAAGTGCTTAACATTTCATTTTGAGTGATGCAGATCTTAGGCATAGAAGTATCATAATCCAGAATTTTGAGCTGAGTGGTATTTCCAGCGTCTACACACGAACAAACAGATAAACGGTCAATACAACATTTATATGAAGCTGTCAAAGTTTACTCTCCAATTATATATTAAATATTGTGAAATCTTTTTGTCTTCTTCCTCTTTGATGCCGATCAGATTAAATTTTTTTTCAGCACTAATTATTATTTGTTACGTATTGTATTTTTTGTTCTGTTACAGGCGTAGTGTTCGATCAGAACACTGACGAGATCCAGAATGCGTTCAAGTTCGCGATATTCCAGTTCGCTAACCCGAACAAGACACGTTTGGACCTCCAGCTTTACGTGGACGTTATAAACACCGCCGATGCGTTTAAATTGTCCAGACTGAGTGAGTACTCCTCTATACAGTTCATATAAATAATGTGCAATCTAATTATTCAGTTTGTTATCTTTAAATATTGTATAAATAAAACTTACAGCATATAGAAAGGACCCGAAGAGGAAAGGAGGAATGAGGATCTTTAACAATTATTTTTTAAATGCTATGAGCTAACGAAGAGCTACAGTTTCCACAGACGAGAAAGTTTGCCGTAAATTAAGACGAGCTTACGAGTATTATTTACGCGGACGCGCAATGACGTTATGTTTAATCAGTTCTAACCGTTGATCTAAAGTGGGATGTAGTGACTTTAGCAGGAATATACTATTTGTACAAGTTGGACCGATAATCTGGTGAGAATCGCGCGAACCCACTAGATGCGAGCAACGCGGGACTGATCGATGTGGAGACTTTGGGGGAAGCTTATGTCCAGCAGTGGACTTCTATCGGCAGATGATGATGATGATTATTACTATTTGTATGTAATGTCGCAGGTTGAACGGCCAAACTGATTTTAATGCAGTCTTATTGGTTGTTAAATTATCTTAGAGAAATTCGAAAATCTCTATTGACTCGATAGATTATGAGAATCGAACAGAACTTGTCGTTATGTTTGTTATACGTCCGCTATTATATATTGAGAAACATATTTTTAGATGAGATTGTCATATAACTTGACACATGCTGTACTGTCTCGTTCATACTGAAACTTATTTCTATAATATTCTTTGACTGTGTATTGTCTGCGGAAGCATATTTATACCCGGACGGTCCATAATCGCATCTCAGTACAACGTGTGTACCGCGGCGCATTTGTTCACGAAGCTCGGTTCTCAATCTGTATGAGACCGTAAGAAATAACTTTTCGCCACCCGCCTTTACACAGTACCACAGTAAAAGCCTCATTAAAGTTTGCGCTCAGCCCCTCGCCGAGTTGTTAGGGCAGAGTGTCCTCTTTCTTTTGTTAATCACGGTCCGGATCAAAGTTCATGAGGGTGACAAAGAAATCACACGTCGCCGTGGTACGATTTCACCAACGAACATAAATTTCAGACTGTTTTAGATAACTCTTAAACTAATAGAAAATTCTGGCGAGAACACTGAGAGAGACTTATCTGAAAGTTTAAGATTCTCATAAACGGCTTCTCAGTGGTTCAACTGTTAACCGGCTTGTAAAATGTAGACACCCGCTTCGATTGCGAAGTCATCTATATTGCAATAGTAATTCTTAATGAAATATTAAATAAAATTATTATCTCTATATATATTACATATTCAATTTAATAAAGTGCACGAATTAATCTAGATTGAATTGAAAATCTAAATCTAATATTTTCATTTGAAGTTGAGGGTTTTGCTACAACCGTATATTATAATCATTTACAGTCGCAACTAAAGCTTTTGTCGAGTAGTTTTGATATATAGGTATGTTAGTTATTTAAAGCATGAATATATAAACAAGAATAAAGATTTTTACATACTTTTAGAAAATTATTATTGTGTTACAAAATTATGAATTACCTCTGACGGTGATGGTCAAAGGAGAACTTCAAAGTATTAATAAACTCTTTTTAGACGTCGAACCGCATCCTCCACGCGTTAGTCAGATCTATTTCGCAATAGGTATTGAAAGTTATCATAAATGGAAAATCAAAACTCGATCAGCTAAGGAGACTATCCGTGTCCTTTGGAGTACTCTCCGCATATTTGGTTCAAAGGAAGCTGTGATTAAATGAATTACGCTCCAATGAGACGTATTATCTCGTTCCCAATGCTACACAACTATCGGAGGCAGCCGCTGATTGTTGTGTATCAGTTTGATGTGGTGATCTCTCTTTGCTACCAAACTAAATACTCATCATATCAATTACTTAAATTAAAAGGTTACATTTTTCGGACATCTTCAAAGAATCCCTTTATCAGTTCCCAAGGCTGATCTTAGAGGACAAAATTATTTAAAAACGTACACCTGATAGACATAGTTTGACGATATAAAGGAGTGGATCGGGAGTAAATATCATCAATTAAAAAGAATAACTGGGGATCGAATTGGTTTTCTTAATCTGATCGCCAAACTGAAGTTTGAAAAACACAATGATGATGATGACTTAATTTAGTTAAGTATTATTTCTTTTAAAGAATATTATTCTTGTGAACATTACTTTAAAGATGATGAACATTTGGAAACAAATTGTTCCATTGCATTACAGCTTATTTCTAAATATATGTGAGAAGACCATACACAAAGTCCCGGAGTTTCTTGTGATGTACCATCATCATCATCAGCCGGTAGACAATAGTCAATTACTGGACATAGGCCTCCCTCAAGGATTCCCACATGGATCGGGTATGGATTCATACGGGGCGATGTACTGATTGTCGATTACAATTGATTGCACTAAAGCAAAATAATAAATATCATTTTAGGATATTCGTATGTATACTTTATTGCAGTAAGTTTTAGAATTGAAAAAAAAATAATAAAATTAACATTTAGTTGCAGGAAGTATAGAACTTTATTAAACTTAGTGCTTCAAATAGGAGATCCTTATTGTGTAGCGTCTATGTACGTAAACGTACGTGTTTCGCTTTGAATATATATTTATTTTCTTCTTCTTAAAGCGCCTCTCCAACTAGTGAAGGTTGGCGATCAGCGTGGTACCGTCCTTATGTATATGGTATGTTTATGTTATTATGTTTAAAGGCGATAAGCACAATTTGGTTTAGTATATGTCATCTACACCATATTTTTATGGCCGGCGGATCGTTTACCATCAGACCGTTGCCCTCGTCTCGTCGCTTCGTCGAACAAGATTTTCGAGAGTAATGTTGTTGTTCAAACTCTTTAAAATAATAATGTCCAAAATCATCTTTAATACAAAGTAGGTTCTGCACAGCGAGCTGGTTTAAAATACTCCACGTATAATGTAATAGATGGTTAGGTTAGGATGGTTAGCGAGGCCGCATTACGTCTTCCAGCTCAGCGGACCCTCGAACATTGTTTTATATTATACAATACATCAGCGTGTAAAAATAGTTTCCACATTACTACTGCACCTCTTAATTGAACATTACGTATACAGAAAGGAACTGCATATTGTTAAATGTTGCGAAAAAATATCCATACCAATTGTAACTGCCCTCGTGGTGCTTGTGACCTGGTAGTACAGTTCAAGAGTCCGATAGTAGTAGTAAAGTGATGATGGTTGGTATTTTCCGATCTCGCTTGGATATTATCTGCGTTGACGTATTCCCTCTGACAATATTTTTTTTCTCTAAATGAAGCGTCGATTAATACGCCAATGAATAACATAAGCTTCCCTCGAGGATCTCCGCGCCGTTCCTGCCCTTCCCGCGACCTTCACAAGATGATCGGTCTTCCTTGTGGAGGGTATGCCAGCGCCAAGGTCATTGGCCGTCAGTCCTTTGAGCGATGTATCCTGCCTATTGCCACTTGTGGTTAGCAATTTTTTGAACTATGCCGATACATTCAAAATCAACATTGTCAGCTCGAAGACGCCTATAGTTGGACCTAGGCGTCCCAGCGATCAGATTAGATGTCAGTTTTGAATATTATACTTCGGTGAAGTTTAATTATTTCTACTCGTACATAAAAATTTCATATCCAGGTGTATTTTAGTCTGGCGCGTGCTGCGCTAAACGTGGTCGAGATGAAATGCATAATATTTGTATTGGTAGTGGTACCGCTGGTTTCGAATATATACTTCAGCATCGTAAATAGTTCTGAATCCATTAAGCGAATGAGAAGTTTTTTTTTCACTTGTCGCACTTATTTCATGATTTATTTAAATAAATTTTTTCTAAACAAACATACATATTAATAGCATAATGTTTTCACCGTTGGGATACTCTGGTAGAGAGACAGTCGAGTCAATTTATTCGTTATACTGGCCAAGTGCGAATTGGCGAATGTCGCACGTCAAGGAGAACTATTTCCGAAGTGTGACACACTCTCCAATACAAAATATTTCACAACAATCATTAAAAAAATTAAGATGAACATCGCGATAATACATGTTCCAAGAGAGCTGTTTATTTCAAGATCATTCAAATAACGAAATAAAATTTTTAACTTCAAATCGGTGTTTTAACGTGGGCAACAAGTTAAATTACCGACACGTTGATATAACTTGACGTTATACTGGAAAATTCGTCCCCAAGTCGCGTCGGGATTTTAAAATCGAGTCCAGTAAAGGGAACTTATTCACGGGCCTCATTTAAAATACCGGCTCGAAGATAAAAAGGGGCTGAGGGCGTGTTGGTTGAGCGAGGTCCCCTGATCAAAACACGTCTGAGACTAATGACGGCGTCGCGGATTTTTATGGCAGTTTCTTCTCTTCGGGGGCTACTGTTTGTTCACAGATACCCATTGAATTTCCTTTCTTAAGCCGCCCGTAAAATGTTAAAAGAGGGTGTGGCAACGAAGTTATACCTAGTCTCATATTCCATATTTGTTTTTCTCGGTGCTATCTTTTTACCTTTAGACAGACCAACCCCCATAGTATCTATTTCATTTAGATAACTATTATTGGTGGCAAAACGCTTCAGTAGCAAATTTATACAGTTTCCAATAAAACACACATTTCCTTCACGGTTCTTTTTTTTTTCAGTACCTTTTTTATCTATAACGGCCATACACTTGATCTCAATTTCACATGGTGATATGAGGCTATAGATGATAAAATTCGACCAAAATACTTTGACTCTCATAAGTTGATAATTGTAACAATCGCTACCACAAACTAAACTCCACAACATATTGATCTAGAATTAAACCACTGGCCTTCGAATTACAAGGCAATCACTTAACTACTGCACTACGGAGCCATTTAAAACCGAAACGAAATAAAAACTAATTAGATATACTTTTTCCTTTATTTATATAAGAGCACAGATTTAGTTCAAATGACCGGTTAAATGGAGATAATCTTAACTTTTAACTACGAGTACAAATGATTACTCATTCATGTTTCGAAATGAACAAGTTAGTGAGGTATAACAATTTTGTACTTAGTTTTTTTATCCAATGGACCAGGTATAGCTAGGACGAATACACAACACTCCTAAGTTTTACGACATAGGATAAAAATTTCTATACCGTGGGGTCCCTAAAACAGGAACCGCAATGTTCACACTACGGTCTGTTTACTGATAACGTGATTGTTTAGCGATTACAGGTACGTTTTGGTAACATTTAATGTAACACACCCTCCTTCCAACCCCTCCCGTAATAGGAAATAATATTTACCAAATATATTATTTTAAAGAGATGGGAGTAATTTGGGTACGGCTCGTGTGGGGGCATTTACTCAACTTATAAAATCAGCATATAATATTTTCTAATTTCGTTCCAGTGCACCTGGCCACTTGCCAGATTCAATTTAATCTTTATAGAGCTGCGTTGTGGTCAATTTTAGTCGGCTGCACGGTTCCCAGTCCAGAGCCGGCGGGGTTCCCCGCGCCGATATAGATATCAGGTCAGATTGACTCGACGCATGTTTTTACCAAGAGCATTACCTTTTGGATATTCGTTCTATTCATATCGGTTGTGAAGCCTAAACCTTTAGAGGCGCTTACGGTATTAACAATCCTCAGTAAAACTCCAAGCTGCTATAAGTACATTTCATCATACTAACTAATTACATCTACTCGTTACTATAGTAACTGTCAACGTAACGCCAATAATATTACGTCGGTTTACTGTCAATACGATAAAAGCTACCCGGTTTGATTTAAAAAAAAAACCCACATCACTATCCGTACTCTACTTGTATGCGTCGGAACGGACCAGAGATGTGCCGGGTAGGAGGCAAACGAGGAGCCGCTACGCCGGTTCAAGTATTTCACTAACTTGAAAGCCCTCTAAGCTAGATTGCAATGAGTATGAGGGTCGAACAACAGGGATGGACTGTGGTGCCTGCCTAAAAGTAATCATCGAAAAAGATCTACCATCTCATATAAAATATTGAGCACAACAGGAAGGGGTGAACAGTGTTAAGCAAACAAACGGGTGCACTTAATGAACATTCTTAACACAAACTCGGGTTAAGTTAAATTTAACAGACGTGTTCCCGACAGATAAATGTTTACCTTTCCAAAATTCTGTTGAACAAGTCTTCACAGGGTGTACGTACTTAAACTACTTAGTGTTAGTATCATCGCGGACCAGGTGGAGATAGGGTGGAAGGTAACGCAGGAGCGGAGCCGGCGCTAACGGGGACGAGGGGAGTATTGCAACCGACAATAGTCTCACGAAGTCTAAAGTAACTCATAATTCACACGGGGTTAGAGACGTCATACAAACAATATATGCTGTTACCTAGGATTGTTTACCACACAACACTCTGCTATTAAAAGCGATTTTGTCTGTTATATGTTTATAATAGAAATATTTCTCCGTTAAGCTAAATGTTTATATATAATTAAGAAGGAGCGCTACTATCTTTAAGACATAAATATAACCCAGGCTAACGAGAAAACATAATTTTCATAATGAGGTCGTTTAGTATTCTTAATAGGCCAGTAGTGCAAGCCCTGTGTGTCGAAATCTGTCAAAGCACTAACGGCCTTGTACGATCAAGGCTTCGACATTAAAATTTAGCTAACTTGAATTTTGGTACGTACCATATATGATTTAAAGGATGTACCTATTAGTATTTAGCGACGCTATGTAGTTGTGCACACGTGGTAAGCTGGTGCCACAAATACTAATCTGCTTCAAACTTTGACGCCGGCGAGGCCTTCAGTGTCTTAGCAGGCAAGTGCGCGATAATTTGACAACTTCAAACTATCATTTAGACGCTCCTGACACAAAACGGATGGTGCTTGTGGTAAATAAATTAGACCGCCTCTAAAACGGTGCCGACTGCGTCGTTAAGGCTTCTGTTAATAAGTTGAGCCAGCTTTTTATTAGCAGCATTAGTGAGACCATTAAATGCATATTACAACTTTAAACTTGGCCGTAATTATTTATGAGTTACGAGAGAAGAGAACGACGACAGACTGATAATATGAGAGTACAGTACAGTATAACAACCGTCTTAACCCTGCCATTTACCTGCCTCGCAATAGAACCTCCGTATTAAGAAGAACTAGTTTAGCTAGGTAGCTGAGACGCTGCTTTAAAGAACCTAGAGGTGCTAGAAGCTGGATTGTGCAATCGGCAGCAATGAGCGTACACGCAATATTATTACATCAGTTAATTAGTGTAAATGAATGCGCTTACCCACTAGAGACTACATCTCCAACAAAATCATAAAATCTCAATTTTTTATTAGCAAGTGTACCTTTGAGTACTCCTGGCAGTGCCCCGGTAATTTTACCAAATGTCGACGCTGCAGCGGTAGACTACTTCCGGCAAGATTAAGAGACTACTAACTAAACCTGTAATAATTGTGTCATGTTGATATATATATAGATAACCATTATATATTCGGATACGGTAGATTTGTGGCCGTAAATATCATTGCTAAAAGAATCGAGACATTCGCAGCGAAATTGGCTCGAATGGGCAGCGATATCAATTTGAGAGCAGACATATCTCTTAAATTGGACTGTCCTTCTTAAGCAGGACAGATAGACGTCATTAATGACCTTTGACAATAGCGTCACAAACAGAACTCGCAACTACATACACGTACAGTGTCATAATGATTTCAAATATATCATTCATTGCAAATATCGGATTTCAATTGGGAACTAAATAACTTTATACCAATGTATATAGAAATATATGTATTGATTTTTAGTGAAATTTAATTAAATAGTAATTGAATAAAGTTTTGATTACATTACATAGATGTTCTTCAGGTTATTACCGTATATTTCTGAATCAGTGATTTCATTAGTTCCAAATATATTTGTACAATGGCGATACAAATTTAATGTAACAGAACCAATTGGAAATGTAATATTTTGAATGGAAATACATCCAATCCGTGGCCTTATTAAACCCCTCATCCCTAAAGGGATGGCGCGAATAAAAAATATATCATATTGGATATTTATCTAACCAACAAACTGAATGCTGTGTATAATGATATTTTCTGCTACTCTTCAATCAGCAGCAGCATCCCTGCTTTTCATAAACAGATACTCGTACCTGCCCATAGTAGGGTCTAATTAAAATGAACGGTAAGGAATTGTGCTCCAGCGCTCTAGTCTAGATACCTGTTTAAATTAGAGAAATTTAATTAGTTTTATTCTAAACTAGAGGCTGATGATGATGGTTGTTATATATAGGTTAATTGATTATTTGCCGATAAGCAACATCCTTGCGATAAAGTTAGGTATTCGCTTTGCACCCGGGAAAGAAATTCCCGCAGAGATGCATAGTTAGTTATTGGGGAAGAGGTGCGGACCGTCCGCGCAGGTATTCGAGCCCGTTAAGAATTTTAAAGGCACGCAGTCCGGATACCATAAAACCCGGACCGGACGCACGTGACGGCCTCGTGTCGGTATTCACTGACGTCCCACTCTCATCAAAGGTAATTAATTTTTTTAAACAAACCTCAAAAATAAGAGTTACGTTTCTTAGTGGTAGGGCAGTGCCCGTTTTCACTATCATACAAAACTATTGCTGCCAATGTTGAAGGAGCACACGAACAAGTTCTAACGACACAAAAATTTCATCTATAAAGTGATCCTGATATTTTTTTTTACAATTAGCACCCTCATTGACCATGTAACATTCAACACCGTCAATAAGATACCAAAGACGCTTATACAATACAAAATTTACACAAATAATAAAGATATCATCATCATCAGCCGATAGACATCCACTGCTAGACATAGGCTTTCCCCAAAGATCTCCACATCGATCGGTCCCGCGTTGCTCGCATCCAATGGGTTCCCGCGACTCTCACCAGATCGTCGGTCCACCTTATGGTTGGCCTCCCGACTACTACTACCGTTACGCGAAAGCCACTCGAGGATTTTACCGCTCCATCCTTCGAGCAATGTGTGTAATATAGATACATATTTTTTAAATATTAAAAAAATAATGAATCGGTGTTGTATTTAAAGTTCAGTTTTAATTAATCAAAACTCAAAAACAGCGTTCTGATAATTGCCGCTTTTAAATGTAAGCGCTCCCGCTGGCGGCGTCTCGTCCCAGGCAATCGGCTGGTACACACAGCATCCACACGGCGATACGTGTATCGCGACGCACACGTATCGCCATCGCTTACAATCAGCGATACAATTTTTCCTGAAATCATTTCAATCATTTTCATAACCAACTGTGCGATCAATTTGATGTGTAATTAAGTTATCTTGAACAGTTGCCGAGGACCGTGACACAGAACCAAAAAATCAATGCACACCATCAAAGTATACCATTGAAGTATTTAAGTCAGTACGAGCTGAGATCAGATAGTAAGCAAGTGATATGCTTCCGTGGTGCAGCTGTTGATCGCTCGCTGTTACACGGCGGTACCCAGTTCAGTTCCGGAGTCATATGTGATAAATATTGCATACGATAAGATTTTTTCGTTAACATTGTAAATCTACCATAATGATACAGCATCAGAGAGTCAGAATATTCTGAACGAAATCCATTATTAAATGCTTATTGTCAGTTATAAAATTGGCAGCCCAATATTAATTCATTTTTTTATTCCTGTTAATCGGATGTGAATTTCGAGAATCACTTTGAGCTTCAATTCGGTTTGAAATACTGTTTACTTTACAGATAAGATAAATATCGTTTTTGCATATGTATATAAGTGTCATCAGGATTCACTAATGCATTATATTATGTTGCAAACTGAATCCCTTTAATGAGGATATGGGATCCGTAAATCTAGCGCAAATAACAGATCCTCCGAGTTCCCAGCAAGCAAACAACTTCTTGACTAAATAGTAATTAACGTTTACTCAAAACCGTGGCTTGGATTATGCAGGCGCTGAAGCTACATACCACCAACTCCTCGAATGTTAGATGTTTGTTGTATATAGTGTAATATACTCTTAAGTAGTAAAAATATTTTTATTGAACCCTCAAAAATCAGTCATGATTCAAGTAATTCAGGATATAACTAAATTATGACTACCCTACACGTATCCTCCACCAACCCGCATCCGCCAACGTGGTGAGAAATGGTCCAAATCCCTCAATATAAATTCCTATCTGATCGATGTGGGAATCTTTGGGGAGGGCTATTTCCAACAGTGGACGCCTTATCGGCTGATGATGATGATGAACACTTATCCCCGGGTGATGCTGAACGTGTACACAGTACCACCCTTTGAAAAGCCACACCACTAAATGACATAGTTATGTTCCGCCGTAATGCCTTATGAAGCCACATGGAGATTGGTCGCAGACTGTTCTAATGCGAGGTATCATGGGATGCGATCTATTGATAATGCTGCGTCGGGTGCTTAGTCGCGGAGGGTAGCAGAATCCGAAGCACGATGCTTGCAGTCTGACCGCAGATAGTATAGGGCCCAATTAGTGAGAGAGGCACTCATGAACAGCTACTCCGCCAATTGTGAATAATTCCAGGGTGGCCTCATCGTGCCCGTTGGCGACTAGATGAGAGGACCCGATGGTGATCTCTGGGGGTAAGGGATTCGAACATCTCCGCAGTCTCCAGACCAAGCCCCTACTGGCGCCGCGTTTATTGATAACATCGCTTAGTGGCAGCATTGCCTTTTTTACCTTCCTTACTCTCTAGTATTCACTCTATTCATGTAATAAAAAAAAGCAATAGGCAACAGCAAATGTGCTTCCTTTCTTTTAAAGTGAACCTCTCTAACATTCGAGGCCTTCACTCAAATCTCCATGCAGTCCATCACCAACTTAAGGCCGCCAAGACGCATTTACTTTATTTAACGGAAACAGAGACACGTCGCTCGTTAGATTCGACCTATCTCGACTATCATGGGTATTTTCTGGAGCACATCTTCCATCCTCGCGCCGGAGTCTTTGTGTACGTGCGCAACGATGTCCGCTGTTATGTTCCAGTACCCTACCGCTCAACTACTTTTTCTAAGGGACTTTAACGCAAGTCACCGAGAATGGCTGTTCGCATGCCAGAAAACTGACCATGCAGGAGAGAGGCGCGAAATTTTTCGCTCTCCCTAAACCTGCTGATAAAGCAAGCAACTAGGGTGGCTGTGGATACTTATTCAGCCAACTGCATTGATCGTCTGCTGATCACAGATCCAGACTGATATGATGTTTAGGTTAGTTCTCCATTAGGAAACTCGGACCACTATGTGGTGAAATCTGTTTCGTCTTATTCTCCCCCTGTTTTCGATATTTATTTAATTAGACGAATTTGTCGGTACAAGTCGGCAGATTCGGATGAGATGCGGCACTTCTTTGCATACTACTCTTGGCCGCAGATCTGATTTTCTTCCGAGGGTACGTCGAGATGCGCGCATGCTATATCCGATGTTGTGCGTCGAGCTATGGAGCGAATGTTCACTGCCCTAACAATTGGCGGCCATGCTTTCTGGTCACTAGCTAAATCGGTTTTGACGTATATCAGCCAGCCTTACATGCCTCCACTGGTAAAACCTGACAGTTCATTAGACCCCGCAACAAAGAGAATCTTTTTGCATTTCTTTTTGCTTGTGTTTCTCGTATAGACGCTGGCAATACCAACCCGCTCAAAATACCGCATTGCGATACTTCTGTGCCTAAGGTCTTCGTTTTTTTTTATTTTTTGCTGGTGATACGTTTCTGTTGCCGGAGATCGTCTAGGTAAGTACAACCGCAGCACCTATCTCTGCCGCCAAATAGTAGTGTGCAAACATTACTTTCCTGTTTTTAAGGCGTTGTAGCTAGTGCAATTACTGAGGTACCAAGACTCAATATCTTGTCTCAGGCGAAGAGCTGCATGCATGCAGCTTTTTTAAGCTTCATATTTTTTCAGTTTCTATTCAAGATAAGAAGACAAAAATCCCACATCCTTGTAGCAATTGCGTAAATGATCATACAGGCGGAAAATTAATTCCATTTGATGAAAAGAGGACTTGTTAAAACTTGCAGCATGTCGTTGTTAATTTTAACTTTGTCATAAACTTAAATTTTTCCAAATACTTGATCTAAGACGACTAAAAATAATAAAAAATCGTAGAGAAAAGATAAGATATAACCAGAAAAATAGAAGGTTTAATATGTGTGAAATAAAGTCTAAGCATAAGACAATCATGATCATGATTCCCAATAGAAACAATCAAAACATCATACATTAATTTAATTTTACTTAGACACGTCGATAAATAAATTATCATGTTAAGTGAAGATTTCTACGTCAGCTCGACAATGGCACATTATCTATATACGTCTTTTCATTGTGAAAATATGGTAGTGTAAGCATCTTAGAATATTCACAAATGCATTACAATTATAATACAGTTATAATAAAGAATGGCGTTAATTATTTATCCATAGTTGTATGGTCGACTAAAATATAAGTTTCAGTTGTAAACTGAAACGAACGTCGCCTTAAATAGACTCCAAATATTTGTTTAATAACCTAACAGTATATGTGAGATCGCTGCTCGTACCGAGTAGCCGGTACATTTCCGCTTAGTATACTTTTGCATGGATACTTGTAACTGCACTCAAATGCATGCCCCTGCTGAATTTGAACGCGCTACTAAGATGTATACAGGTTTACGTCGACTTGCGAATAAATATACTATTAGTAGTTGTGTAACAAAAAGGAAATGTAAAAGAGGAAAGAAATTGCTGCCTTTCAAAATACTGTATTTATTTTTTCCAAGAGGGTAGTGGAAAATTTTAGTCATGCCATTTAAACATGGAGCGTACAAAGAGACCTATATTTAACTACCAATGAAGTCGCATTTAAATAAAATGAAAATAACTACATGGTACAACTACTATTGCTCTTGTTACTGTGTACTTACTGTTATTAAAAATGGATTTGTGATGATTTTGATGTATATACTTACTCTATAAAGTGACAACCTGTTATGGATGTTTTATTTCGCCAAACAACTAGTATTGACGGTCAAAACCAAAGGTAAGAAAAGCATACTAGAAATAATGTAAATGAACAAACATAGAGAAAACATCGTTTATCAGATCATTCAAAACGTATTAGAGAAATTCACTCGATGCTCTACAGTACGAGGTGATACTAGGGTAGAATCATCACCACTGTTGCGAAAGAGCAGTTCCGGCTAAACACGTTGAAAGGGATACCTTAGGGTTTTTTATAGTAAGAAACCGTCATTACTATTCTGTTGCCCCCGCAGCGGAAGAGCACACACATTACGCAGGACTTGCCCACCAAAAAAAAAACTAAACTCATTTCATTGTGCTATGATTATTTTCCACAACAAATAAAAAGTGACCTTATATCCGACCATTAAAGTCTACAATTAATCATCATGTAATATAAACCCATTTTCTAAGAGTTTCATGGTGCAGCAACGAACCGCTTGCTTACAACGGAGAGGTTTTGGTTCGATTCTGAAAGAGGAATTTTGGATGTTGCTCGCGATGTCTGATCTTGTCTAGCTATTACCCGTATATTATAAATTAGCTGAGATAACAGTATTTATAAGCTCCGACAGTCAACATGTGAACAAAAGATCATGCGGTAGTTTTAAAAAAAAAACGATGAAGAAAGAACAATCGTTGAATCGTTCTATCAAAAAAAAGTTTTTTTTTTAAACCACAAATATCAGTGAACTAAAGATTTCTTTACCACCAAAAAAGACCTCGTTCAAAACATGCCACGAGTAAAAATGTCGGAGGTTGAATAACAAGAGTCCATTATAATATAATAAGGCAGGGGACATGAGCTCGTACGGAAATAAAAGTAGCCGCTATTTCGCTTTAAAAAGATAATTTGCATGAGAATTATGACAAAACACGAGCAAGCCACCGGAGCTTTATTGTGGCGCTCCGGCGAATGTTGCCCGACAGTTTGCCGTCGGAGCGGAAGCATTAAGGATCCACACGAAGCTGGCTGGTCCATGTGCACAGCCACACACACACACCGACTTCGGCATTATTCTTTATACTCGACTGTAGGTGGACGGGCAGTTGTCCCTTCTGACGCAACACCGACATTTCCTGTAACGATTTTCAAGTGTGGAATTTGTGTAAGCATCGGTTACGGACATTAGATACGAACGCAAGTCCACGGTTTTCCTCGCGCCACAGCTGTAATCCCTATCTGCAATTTTGCCGTTCGTGTAATCTAAAATCGATATAAAAGGTGCGGTTTGAATCCTGTGGAATCTCTGCGAGCGGTTTCTTTAAAGTTTGTTTACTTTTTTTACCTAAAGCATAAGTGGCATCCAATTTATCAATGAAAATGCACAAGTGCGGCGACTGTACGTTTAATTAAATCATCGCCATTAAGTAAATAATACAATTAATTCAATAACTATTTGTGGGGCAGCTCAAATGAAATAAAATTTAATCAACTCAAAATAGTGTTCGGAGCTGATTGCGTCCAATAACACTAATACGATTGCAGGTACGTTCACGTTGTCCGTGAAGCCCGCTCTATTCACTGTTACATCTATTTTATAAATTACTGTAACCGATTATAATTTAGGAAATACACTTTGCGGCGTTAAAGAAGATTAAATTTTATCCAGAAAGAAATCGGGTTAAGATTTGTTAGATTATTTTTCTTCGCTTATCTGTTGATGTCTATTCGAAAAGTGAATGTTACTTTCCCTACTCGTTATCGTCACCGTTACAGTCTGTTGATGTTCACTACTGAACACACGATTCCCCGGATTCGACATAATGGTGAAAAGTAAAGCTTCACCTTCATTGGAAGTATTAGATTAAGTCTTTAGTCGCCTTTCTTGATACGCTGAGGGTAGCGGGCCGGGCGCTATTTTCTTAACCGAATTTTAGAAACTTTGTACTAGGAACACGATATCATCTCTAAATCCCACTTCAGATTAAGGCCTTCTAATTCCCAAAAAATAAAGGAGCATCTGAAGAATCTACCTCTGGAATGGAAACAGTTTGAAAAGTTACCTTATATCTCGCCGAAACACTAACCGCCGAACTCGCAGAATAAGATCCGAGAGCAGCGAGTTCCGTTCGTACGGAAACAAAAACTATCCCATTAGTTAAGAGTCACTTCGGGAGGGGGCACCAGTTCGGGAGCACCAGGAGACAATCGGCGCCGATTCATTTCGACGGCTAACTCCGGCCGCTCCTTTAACAAATTACCTAATAATCAATGGCTACTTGGAGTCCAATGTATAAATAACCTGCAATTATTACATTACTCAATACATCTTTTTCTTAAAGTTCCTCTCCAAGCAGTGAAGGTTGGCGAGCAGCGATGCCATGACTTTTCAAATCTCCTTTCGCCTTGCGTACTAAATTGCTACAAAAATTATAATAGACTAAACTTACCTCTTATCTAATTTTCTTTTACTGGCGGTAGATCACTGAACATAGGTACCACTGCAGCTGCTTTATCCGCCGCCAAACAGTACTGTGCAAACATCACTGCATTCCGGTTTGAAAGAAGCTGCAGCTAGTGTAATTACTGAGGTAACGAGACTCAACATCTTATATCTCAGGCGACGAGCGCAATGTGGTGCTGAGTATAATATCCTGAGTAGCACCACGTTGTTAAAGTCAAGCGTATCATTTGCACTCACAAAGTTCCGCTCGTCTCATCGCTTAATTGAATTATACTTATTATATTAGTATTAACTTATTATTAACGTATTATATTTAGTATTAACAGTAAATAGAAATTTCAATTCGAATTTGTTTCCGTTTGCCCCTGTCGTACTCTTCGCTCTTCAATAAACCTCTCCCTTCGCGCCCCCGTGCATTCCTCTTCATTTTTCCAAAGCTCCTTCACAGTTACGGCGGTTCGCTTATGGAGCTCTTTACCGAACCATACTCGTCTTGCCAAATACCTGTTTTCTTTCAAAAGATACTTAAGTAACTACTATCATAAATTTTAAATTAATAAATTCTGTCTAATTGTGCTATTGCTTGCATCTGTCATCAAGTGTTGTAGTTTTTTATCATTTAGTGCACCACTACCTTTTCTTTGCTTTTAGTTCACATCTTCCAAACAGAAATTTATTACATATCTTTTAACTGGTGTACAATAAAGGATAAATAAATTGTCAGCTGATCAGCATTTAATGTCATTGGTGACAGCGGTGTCCACATTTCTAGTTCCGATATATTATAGATATCTCAATATGTTTCCACATTAAAATGAAGTGAATTTTAAACACTAAAAGTTAAGTCGAGCACATGTTTCATATATTAAACTAAAGAGACATGAGATAGGAAATTAAAAAAAAAAACTATCAACTCATTTCCTTTCCTATATCTAATTTTCGATGAAGCTTTTGTTTCGTTTATCTTATAGAACTGAACATTTACAGTCCCATTAGAATTTAAATTTTATACAGTATTGATGTGTTGTGCAAGTGAGACGTTCACCTGATGTTAAGTGATACGCTTGCCCATGATTACGTGGCGCTAGTTAGGATTATATATATTGCATTAAATTGTGTTTTTCATCTTGAGACATATGATGTTGAGTCTAGTTACCCCAGTGATGTCACTAGCTACAGTGCACTTCAAACCGGAACACAGTAATGTTTGAATAGTACTGTTAGTCGGCTGCAATAGGCACCGCGGTATTACCTGCCCAGATGGTCTGCGGTAACAAAAACCTAGCACCAGTTTGTAATGTGGATTATTTGTAAAATATATATATAATGAAAATGGGTTTTGTTTATTAATCACGTGAAAACGAGTGAACGTATCGACACGGGAACATGAACATTCGACGCGGAATGATATGTATACGGTTGTAGGCTATTTATTTATTTCATAGATCTTTAATAATTTTATATGTATGTTTTATAAACATTTTCTTTTGGTATTACTTATGCTGTTGCCATAGTAACGGTTGCTATAGACATTCATTTGCTTTATAATTTTACATCAAGGCCACCAAAGCGGGCGGGGGCTGGGGACAGCTAGTGTAAGATAATGGACAAACTAAACGCTTTGTTTCAGTAGAAATTGTTAACGCAAAAAAATTAAATCTCAATTAAGTCGAGTGATATCTATGATATCTGATCTGCGGTGGCGGCGGCGAGGGTGGGGTCGAGATGGAGTGTATGTGCGTGTGTGTGTAACGTGTAGAAGGTACCCTTTATAAAGTTACCCAACGCTTATAAGTAGCAAGAGCTTAGAGGCGTCAAGTATCCGGTTGGTTGTGCGGTGTGCGGGGCGCTGGGCGCGGGACGCGCGATACGGGCGCGATACGGGCACGATACGGGCCAGACGTGACTTGCCTAGCCGACTTCCCCTGCGGCCGGCCCGCCGCCGATATTTGCTTTTTTTTATTACCGCATCCATATTTCAACAGGAATACCCTCAACAATATTTGGGAGTACTACTGGAGCACTAATGCGCGCGTGGCGGGAAAGATGATTCAGGGGCCAGCCTGTTCAAGTATTCCGAACGTAACACAAAAAAGGAGGCACACGATTGAATCGTTAATATTTATAATATAATGAGAAACCATTCACGGCTGCAACGGAGCCACTTTCACAACCAGACCCAATCATCTATCTACCAACGAACTGTTTGCAACGACTTTTATGATAACGACAAACGATAACACGAGAATTATATTTATATGATATCTTTTAACATTAGCACATAAAGTATAATACAGAATGAGATGTAGAATGATGATCTAAGCTCAACATGAAGGTGGGCTTTCAAATATAAAGTTTTGGAATTTCCAATAGAGAACAACTTTCACTTTAACTGTTGTAATAATGCGGGGGGCCGTTAAGACAACCTGCTACCAGCGAAAACCTATCCGTCGATGTTGGAATTTCTTTCGGGAAACTACTTGAGATAGCGAGCGATTTATTCCATTTATGTACATTTATCCGGTGGTTAGTATTTATTTGATGTAATATGGTGTAAAGACAAACGCTCAGTAGGACTTCAAATTTTTTAGCACACTGCACTTTTACAATACTTTGTCAAAACTGTGAAAACTTCACTGCTTGTCCAATAACAAGTGGGGATGTGATTGTAGTGTTGTGTCGACGATAATCTATCGACGAATGATGTTGCATTATTGTGTGAAAGTAACAAAGACTAGACTAAACTAATTCCTTCTAAGTTCCTCGCACACTACGACAATTAAGGTAATGCTTTGACAATTATCAAGTATCCAACTGTAACATTGTCACTGTAAATTTACCGAACAATTTCGTTTTGATAAATAACTAGATTGGAGAAGCTTTTAGAAATTCCTTCCTCGCAGAGATATGTGGAATAAAATCTGAGACAATTAGGGTATTCGAGTGACACGCTGATCGATTAGACATATTCCCTCGTTACAAGAACACGAGGGACGCGTCCGCGAGGGAAGATTTCAAACAAAGGTTTTGTTCGGCGAAACAAACAGAAGTTGCGCTCCGTGGCCGATCACTTTCCAATATCTGGATTTGTATAGTAATCGTTTTCGATAATACATCATCGTTGCCACACTAAAATATACGTAAAACTAATATTCTCACAATAGCTATTGACTAGTCAATAGGTACCTACCAAACCTACCGACAATCCCATATCCCCATTAAGAAGCACTTGACACATTAACGTTAAAACATAGGCAGGCGTGTCTTTTCACTTCTAAAAGGGGCCGGTTCACCTTGGCTCCTACTTTTCGAGGTGTATCCTCGACATTCACCGACTGCCTTTAGCTGTTGGGGATGCGAACTACAACGAATCTCAACTACGGACAATCCAACTGGTCCAAATCTAAGACAGCTGCAAGGAAACTGGGGGTCCTTGCTAAAGGGCGACAATATGGGACAATTTTTGACTTCATATAAGGCACAGGACCGGTCGTGTGTAGAGTACTATCGTCTATATCTTAGCAGGTACTGCTAAAACTCATTTAGCGACACTAGACTCGGTGCATTAGATTAAGAGGTTTGTTGGTGACCAAGAACTTGTCACAACTAGACTTGACAGTCTTGAACACAGGCGCCGTGCGATCAGTCTCGCAGTGTTTTGGAGATATATATATATATATATATATATATATATTGGAGAGTTTGCCCATCCCCTTTTCGCCGCCGGACGACCTGACACACGGCGAGTCTCCATCCTTATGTGTGGACATCGCCGGTCTCCGAACAAAGAGGTTCAGCTTTTCGTTCTAAATAAGAACAGTAATGTATTGAAACAACTTGCGGGCGTCAGTGTTCCCGTTCAATACGACGTGCGCGTGTTCAAGAAAAGTGTTACTAGGCTGCTACTAAGTTAGTAGCGCCTTACCATCACAAGTCACATCACCACTTAACATAAGGTGCGGTGTAGTCAAGCGCTGATATAAAAAAAATCTGAACCGCTTGGTTTATAATAGGGATTCCCCTGGTTCAATTCCTGATCCACCTACATTAGTGTGACGGTGTAAGTTTAGGGGTTTCCTAACCGTCTGGATGACTGTCACTGTTTTATAACGGTCTTGGAAGTATCATTAAAACTTAGTCATGATAAATAAATACAGTAAGAATAATGTATTGCCGATCACCATGTTCAGCCTTGTTACCAATTAGCATTATATAGAACTTTCTGTCCATATTCATGTGATCGATTTGTGGCAACTCTAATTACCAAACACCATTTTAATTACCTCGTTTTTTTTTTATTTGTGAAGTATAATTTTACCCTGAACGAATTCTCCTAACCATATAAATAAACATTCGCGTAACCATAAACCTTCGTGAAACCTTAATAAAGATTATGAGCAGCGTTGTCCTGCAAAAGGTAATTTTTTTTATTAAAAAAAAAAATAATGGTAACAAATGGGCATTACGGGAACGTATGAAACACGCTTTCGATAAATTGTGCTAATCGACCGCTTACTTTTAAAAAATCCATCGCTAACAATGTTGAAACGAGTACAAGAAGTGTGTGTGTGTGCATGTTCCTGTGTCTGTGTGTGTGTGCGTGTGCGTGTGCGTGTGCGTGTGTGTGCACTTTGGTTTTTGTTAAATCTTTACACTGGTCCGGTTTACAGCGCGCTCATAACGTTTATCGCCGGCATTCGCTCCGTGTTTATTACAGCAACTATAAATACGTTTGAAAAATACCAGCGGGTTTTAAAATGAGTACAGTAATTATTAAAACGAACCTTTTTTTTTAAAGCGGAAATATATGTAATAATTTTCGTAAAGGAAATAACGAACCGGAGGGTTGCTTAAGCAGAATGTACTCCGCCTTACTTCTGTATACCGTCATGTATGTATTTGACATAATAGAAATTATTTAGTGTTAAAGTTAACTATTCAGCCAATTAACATTTCACACTGGGGTGTGTGTGTGTGTGTGGGTGGATGTATGTGTGTGTGTTTGTTTGAAAATTTATGTTACATTATGTAGACGCAAAAAGATGGAGTTACTTGAAACCTCAACAAGATACGCACGCAATAATTTAAAATGAAAAGCTTTTGGATACATTACAAACGTAACCAAGGTAATGGATGGAAACGTGAGGAGGAAAATGGGGTATTGTAGCCATTTGATTGTTCCATATAGCTACAGGGAGAATAAAAATAGAGCGAGGCTTCTGTTGAAACGAGGGCAATTAGAGTCAGGCAATCCGAGCTCGTTGCTGCTGTGGTCCACAAAATAAGGAGACCCCTTGATTAAGTAGTAAACTATTAGAAAGCGATGACAAGAATCCCTTCCTCGCCACGGAACTGCGGAAATGTGGATCTGCGAAGCTGCGGAACTAGAAACGGTGAAGTTTTGTACACACAGCTCAATTACGTTGTCAACAACTCTCTGAAATTCTCATCAGATTCGAACAAATGAGAAAAAATCTTTGTCTCGTATATATTTATTAGTTTTAAACAATAATATCGTGAAACAATTGATCTGTCTATCGGTGTAGTTTTTTTTTTATAGTTTTTAGAGCTTTTGCGGGGTAACGTTTTGAAAATGAAATCATCCCTGGAGTGTACTTTGTTCACAAAAACTGTTTCAGTTTTAAATGGTCTTTTTCACACGTTTAAAAACTGATAGTGATCCGGTAGTTTTTGCGATACGCCTGCCTATAGGGATTATGCGAAACATAAAACGTAGAAAACATTCGTTACATGTGATAGTATTATATTTAATATACCCCTTCTATCCATTTCCATAATACATAATATACTTTACTTTTAATTCAAAAGGGTAGTCACGAAAACCATGTACAGCGCGATATTTATAATATTAGCAGTTTACGATCTACAATTTTATTTTGTTTTGTTTCAGTTTGTCACCAGTTGAATCGGAATGTGGTGTCCATGCTGGCGGCTGTGACGGCAGACTCCTTTGATACCCTGCACTCGTTTACCAACACCTACAATCTGCCCTTCATCACACCGTGGTTCCCCGAAAAGGTAAATATAATTAATATCTGTACATTGTCCAGATCGCTTTTTCTAAAATATTATGAGAGTCTAATTAAGCATTGTAAATAAAATGTTTTCGTGAACCTAACTAATTTTGATTTTATTGATGAAGGAAATTCCAAGAAAGCTTATTTACAGCTTCAGCAGCTTAAAACTTGAAATGCTAATTGTAACTTTGAATCACATCTGGAATATATCGGCAATGCATAAGCACCTGCACACATTGAAACATTAACTCGTATAAATATTCTCGATAACTTTACTTAAACAAGTGGTACGTGATGCAGCAAGTGGAGAGCTTCAATATCTCACCTCGATGTAGCAGCACCCGTACAAGCAAGTAGCTTAGCGACATCTGTTACTTGACTTCAGCACGCTCAGCTGAAATCAGAAACTACGAAGACTTCGCAGTCGGTTCAACTTATCCTATGTGTTTTGTAAAATTACTCAAGTATTCGTATATTTCAACAAATTGTACAGAAATTTATCAGTTAAAAGAAAACCTATAGTATGAAATAGTTGTTACTAATATCTAGTATTTACTATACAAGTTAACACGTAACTTTAATCATCTTAGAGTGTGCGATTTATTTTAACCCCACAAACGATATTAGCTATTTATCAGACCAAGGTGACCGTAACCGGTGCTGGTATCTCACGGCGTGGTGTAATCCACGAGGAGCCAATAGCAATATTTATCATAAGTTATTTATTTGATAACACATTTAAGTAATGATGTAGAAAACACTTGTAATTAAAAAACGATCACTCGTGCTTGCCATTGGCAATCTGGGTAGCTATCAAGCGCCAATTACTGACTCCTATTAGCACTGTGTTCCGGTTCGAAGGTCATGAGGTTCAAGACGATGGACGTAGACTGGTGCTATGTAAATATCCTTCCCAGTACTGAGCTAATTAGATTGGAAGCAAGAGGTTGTTGTGGAATTTAAAGTAAACGATTCGTGGGTATTGTAATGAGGGGAATATTGATAAGGCAATTCGTCCATAAGAATGTGGTGGTATACGTTTGGAGTGAGGGTATAAGTTTTAGTTCCAGGCCATCAACGGTTGAGTGTGTAATGTGGTGCAGCAAGTACTTGCGCAAACAAACTACTTTGAGCTCGCCGTCCTCGCGGCACACAAACGCGCTGCGAGCGACCTCGTGCCAATATTTGAGTGGTGCCCACAGATCCGCTTCATCCAATATTAACCGGAACTGTTTAAACAAACTTTATAATTGTTTAGTTACGTTGACATGGTATTACCCGGGCGTGACTACATCAAGAGCTCTTAATAGTGGTATTTAAAGTTTTTAAAAATAAAAAAAAAATCTAATTATAAACTGACAAGGATACCTCTTCCGGATGCAACTGATGTTTACAAAAGTCACACGGACGCAATATTTATAAACAGATGATATCCCCTTGCAAAGATAACTTATGTATCAAGTATTTTAAAATGGTCCCACAAGAACTATATTACTTAATGCTTCTGCATCTTGTTGATTGTTCTCCTTAAGTGCTTCACGAGGCGGATCCATTGTTAAGATTTTATCAAAATATTGTAACTTTTCTATCTGTAATACAGTTTCAAGTTAACTTTTATAAGTTATAGATGTTATTAAATAATGTTTTTAAAATTTTACTCATACATCGTATTCCAGATGTAATCAAAGAAATTCGATTTCTTACTGTTATAGCTTATCCTAGCGCTCTCAATGTTATTGGTTCGGTGATCTCTTCACTCGGCACCCTGCAATGCCTCCACAAAGTTGTACGAGTTCTGACATCAGGTGTTTACAGTCTCCAGTAGTGTTTGTGATGTGACCTTTACATTACTATGCTCCAAATTGAATTGGAAACAAACAAAAGGATGCTCGTTTGAGTCAAACAGTACCGTTGGGGATAGTAATGAGATCTACTTGGCTTTCTCGACGCAATATTCCTTTATCAAAATTAATCTACTTCTGTTTAATAAAACTTATTATGTTTATTCGCTCTTTAACATCCCGACGTTTCAGCAAGCAGTCAGTTCATTTCGCATAGATAGTATTGTAAACAATATTAAAGAGCTGCAGGTATACCGTGATGAGTGCGCGCGACTTTAGGACTGCCTGACAGGTTGCCAGACCGGTTCCTTCGTGACAACGACTGCTGAAAAGCATTCAAAATGTACGGGTAATAAATTTTTAAATAAGCGCACACTTCCATATATTGAAAACATTTAATTCCAAGTAAATATATGAAAATTAATCTACTTTTATTACAAGAAAACTTCTAAATCTGTTAGAAAAATCCTTTACGGCAGTAGAATGGTTATCGTTTTTAGAGTATACTTTGGCGTAATTGAAGTGTTCCAGCCTCCCGCAATCGCGAAACCTTGTGCAAACAAAACAAACACTTACTTCTAGAACAAGTTTGTTTGCGTGACCTTCGCCGCGCCCCTCCACCAACACGACCCAACTTTTTCCAACGACAAACATATATCACACTTAAATATAACTTATTCTTATCGACAACGTTTAATCTTCGATGATAATCTCGGAATCTTTTATAAAATTGTATAAATATCGATTAAAGTATCGATTTATGAATAAAAAGATAAAGTGATATTATCGCGAAGAAATCATTAGGTCTTATTGAGCAAATTGGGAGGAGTATCAACGACGCTATACAAGCCCTGCTCGACCTGATGAAGTAATGCTGAAATAAAATCAATAAATAATTATTGTGGCATAATAATCAAGTTGGCGTCAGGAAAAAAAAATTATCGTCGCAATCAATTTTCTACCGCTGCTAATCCCCACTGACTAATAGAAAATACCCATGGGCATTGAGTCCGCTGTAACCTCACTTCTCTATCAAAAAACAAAAAAAAAACTCGAAATGGTAAAATCACAATAATATTGAACCTTTAAAAAAGCTACTCCCTCTGCGTGATCAAATTGATGACGAAAAGATCTCTGGAAGAACTAAGGTCAACGACATAGCCGAAAGCATTGCTAGACTTAAGTGGCAGTGCGCAGGTCACATTGCTCGAAGGACCGACGGCTGATGGGGCAGTAAGGTCCTCGAGTGGCGTCCGCGTACCGCTAGACGTGATGTTGGGAGATCTTCCACAAGGCGGACCGACGATCTAGTGAGTATCGCGGGAATCCACTGGGTGCGAGCAACGCGGGACCGATCGGTGTGGACATCTTTGTCCAGCAGTTGACGTCTATCGGCTGATGATAATAAAAAGAAAGTTTCTCTGTGCTATTTAATTGAAGACGAAACGAACTAAGGTCAGCGAAATTATCATCATGATCATCAGCCGATAGACCCAGTACGCGTTGGTCTAAGCTACGTCTGTTATTCAGCAGAATGCATCGCGAGCAAGGGACATGGACTTGGGCTCCGTAAGATGCTGGGCGGAACCATTTACACCCTTTCTTTTCAGCGACGCAGTCCAAAGGATTGATAAACCTTAAGTAGGGCAGAATATCCTTTGTTTGAGACTATTACATTAGTCGCTTAGTAAGTTCCATAAGTTACGTCACACAAACAGCCAGATCGAAGATCAGGTGAGAAGTATGTACATGCGGTTCATGATACTATCACGGTAGAAACTAGGAATGTGTGTGCTGCTCAGGATCGTACTACATCGCTGTCTGTTTGTTTGTTCCGTGTAATTACCGATTTTACGGAACCTTCATTCCATTCGTCGCATCCATTACCAGGTATTATAAAGATGGGTTCTTGTGTATTTTACCCGAACGCTTTGTTCTAACTCGCCGTCAGATTAAGCTGCGGTAAATCAACTTGTATACTTTTGTTTTATTTAATGAAGCGTCGATAGGTGTGGAACGTTCACCTGATGATAAGTGATACCACATATGGGCTAGGACATAACAAGGTGACGCTAATCAGGATGATGAGACATAAAATGTTGAGTTACGTTACCCCAGCAATTAACAACTGCGGTGGTATTTACCTAGACGGTCTCCAGAAACGAAGACATACCACCAGTTTAATGTTATTTACCTGTCGACCAGTTTGTCTCTTATCGTCTAGTAGTAGTAGTAGTATTGATTTGACTTTTAGTAAATGATAAAGCGAGCAAGCCACAGCAAGCCGCTGCATCCGACGCGTGCACTTCTCGCGCGCTGCTGGCCGCGGACGCTTTCTCCGACGGAATAGCTGATGCGATTTCGCTCAAATTGTACTCGGAAAGTGTTGCGAAATGGCGCACAATTATTACAGCTACACGAGCGTATTGTGAGAATTTCCAACGTGCACATTATTTTTTAAATATATCTTTGTATTACATCTCTTATATATATCTTATTTTATATGTTTAAATACATACAACAACAGCAACATATACAGCAGTATAACGCCCCGCGACATTTAACTCACATAAACTATCAGTTTTTCTTGAAAAGTATCGATTTCCTCACGTTTTCCTCCACCGGAAACACAGCGGAGATCCAATCTGAATCTCTTTGGGAACTATGGCGCATACAAACGCCTCACGCACTGAGCTGCCATGTGCTTTATACTCGTATCGTGTAGAGATACATACATAAATAATATATACACGTATAGTAATAAATAATTAAATAATAATAAATAAATAAATATATTATAATATGTACATATTTAATAATAATAATATAAAGATTTTATCTTAAGGACATGATATCATAAGCATCGAAGTGACCTATTGACCTAATTTTTAGATTTAGCAGCGCCCTACAACGATAACTTAGATTTTCAAGATAGGTCATGTTAAGGATTATAGGTTAGGTGTTTAAACTTTTAACTTTCATTTTAATGACCTAGAAAGTAACTGCGACTACATTTTGACTTTTTAAAACAAACTGAACGTAGGCTTTGATTATAATAGACATTAGTACGTGCTATAATTACGTTGCTGCACCCGCGGCGCAGTGATTAACCGCTTTCCTGGTATACAGAGGTATCTAGTTTGATTTTGTGGCCACATGTTATGTAGTGGTTGGTGACAGGGTTTTTTCTATACCACCTGGCTAGACACTACTCTCATATTATTAATCAGCCATTACAACGTATCAACTATCCACGTATGAGAGCCTAAGTATTCCGGATTAGCTAGACTTCTCACCTACCATCTTATTGTCATTTAATTATGAAAGAAATTAAAGTTAGCACGTTGATAAAAAAAACGTACGTTCAGAAGCAATTAAAGAAGAGGAACATAATCCTTTTTATACACAGTACTTTAGAATAAACAAAAAAATAACAAAAATAAAAACAATGTAGCTACATTACTGGAATTAAGTGAGCATTCAAGCACCCGTAGCCAGAACAGACAATAAACGAAGTGCTTCTTTTGTTTCCTGAAGTCAGGCAGACAGTTCACGGTTATGAATTTTATCTAAAGCAAAATCCACATCTCGCTTTTTAATTTTAAATCCTTCGAGCATCAGTCCTACTGGGAACAAAGAAAAAAACTTTTCCTGCTAAAACCTGAGTCCTCTCTGCGAAATTGTCACTTTACGGCGGCACTTTAAAATCATTATGTGCAATTCCGCTCTTTATAGGGAAACATTACTCCCAAGGAATATGTAATTTTTTTACTTTAATATTTTCTTTTAGTTAACAAACACATGCGGGTAGTAACCTTTTCTTTTTTAACTGGTGGACAAATTTATCTCTTCACGTGTTGTGCTTTTGATGTAAGTTTTTTCGGGCAATGTGTAGTAAAGTATTATGAACAAAATTAATGTAGGGTTTTACAGTTTCTTTGTATGAGTATGAAGATAAAAATATATATTCATCTAATGGTTTATATCAGAAAAGGTACAAGAAAGATTAAGTGTGAGAGACTACTATAATACTCTGTCCAATTTATGCAACTATTATAGTTTCAAAAATTCGTTTATAGTGTGGAAAAAAAAAAACATGTATTTAGACAAATTTCTTCTTATTACTTCACAATAATTATAACCTTGTACTAAACTCGTAGTTACATACGAATAATCTTTATGTATTGTAATAATATACGATACTTTCCTAGTATGTAGTACTTATATTATCGTTTATAATCCAACGTGTGTTTTAACACATCCGATTTATTGTTGTTACAGTTTTTTTTTCAAACTTTTTATTTTAATTTGTTTTCATAAGCTAGAGCAATAGCAATATGTATAATATAAGAATTCTGCAGTTTAAAAATAGCAGGCGCTTAAGAGTTAGTGAGAGAAATACATATTATAATTATTCATATTCAAATAAGGTTAGCTCAATAGTTTTCCAGTTAATGTGTAGATATAGCTATAATTTTAATTATATAACATTAAATGTAATATTTTTAATACATGTAATATACATGTCTCAAGTTTGGAATATTTCAAATAGAAAAGAAACAAATTGTCACTTTTTCATTATTATTTTTTTTGTACAATGTCACTATCATCCACACGTCTGCAACATTAATAAAGTGAAATATTGCGGTAAAAAAGTATCCAGGCGCTTTCTCTATAAATTTTAAATAGTTTACTTGTGGAATAGGATAGAATAGGATAAAGTTTATACTTAATTCCACAAAAACGTATTAATATGCACTTTTTACATTATTTTGATGTTTAACATCCATATAAATCGAAAACTTATAATGGTACAACAATAGGCATAAAGCAGGTTTAGCGAGAGATGGTTCTTAAATTGTTCGAAATTTAACTTTTCTTTATCGTAAGTTGAAGTAATAATTAGCCAAAGGACGTCCACAGCTGAACGTAGGCCTCCCCCGAAAATCACCACATCGATCGGTTCTGCGCTGCCCGCATCGCCGGGCACCAGGGGCCGTCGTTTGTAGGGGTTCGTATGAGGGAGATTTAGGCATCACACAATACACTAGTCCAATGCGAGTTGGCGCGATCCAGAGCCTCATTTGTTGATTAGCAGTGTGCACCACGAGCAGGTGAGATTGGCTTGGTTCCCGTGAATTGTTGTGCAGGACCCCTTACAAGGTGGAGTAAACGGAAACTTATTTATTTATATACTTATATACATATTATATACTGGTCTTCTCGTCGAATACTTATGACCATATATACGTCAGTAGATATAAATATCAATATATTATAAACATAAAATAATTATGGTTATATTTATTTGTTATTTGTTAATTGCTTCATGTCTCCAATTATTTCTGTTATTAAAAAAATCTTTTTTTTATTCGACAAAGCAACGAGCCGGGCGGGACGTTCACCTGATGGTTAATGCCCATAACGACGTGGCACTAGTTAGGATGCCATATACTGTACCACATTGTGCTTAGAACGGAACATAGTAATGTTTGCATACTACTGTCTCCGGCAACAGAGACCTACCACCACTATCATTACATTACTGTACCCAAAATCATAAATACAACATGCTTTATGTGCTTGCATATTTTTCCTATTTTACTTATATAGATAATATTTTGCAGGTGATTCCACCAACTTCGGGATTGTCAGACCACGCCGTGAGCCTGCGTCCGGACTACCATCGTGCCGTCATTGACACAATCACTTACTACGGATGGAAAAACGTCATCTTCATCTACGACTCTCACGATGGTGAGTCTTGCTACTTCTATATGTGTTAAAATTATAAATGTGCAAGTGCCGATCTCTACCATTTTTTGACATCGGGGTTGCGGAGTTTTTCAAAAGTCAGGATTATGTCAGATTTCTGTCCTATAAAAAGTAAGCGCTGTGCCACATATAGACGCGCGTTTCGATTTCCACCGATCTTGAAGATTTATTGAAAAAAATATCATTAACAAACCGACGTTGCCCAAAAACAACCCTCGTGTTCCAGTTCCGGTCCTGGACACATAAAGTTGTCAGTTTATGTTTACGTAGGAGACCGCACGAAATTAAGCGCACTCGCCCAGAATACTTTTGCTCTCACATAACTTACGCACGGCTGTAATGGGTGGCACATTGATAATACAAGCATAAGGATGGTGACATATCAGGAGTGTTCCAAACGTTCTTATAACTACTCCTCCAAACTCCACCACTTGTGACCCAGAAACCTAATCAAAGACGAATACGGTACAAGACAAAGTTTATACGCTTCCCCAATAAGGATCACCATCACACACACCCACACACAACTGTAATGGCATCAGATGACTGTCCAGCTCGTCGCGCTAACTTGTCACGTGAACAAGCGTGCTTTATGCGTATACAAAAATTCGTATGTACGAGTATAAACGACTAGGAGACGCGTAACACGCTCCGTGCAATATTTCGGTGTTTCCTCGGTAAAAGCTTAATTTAATTATCTCCATTCATGTTACATTTTCAAGCACTCATGAGCGAGTGTGGCCGTGTATTGATCGCTGTAATTCACTTAAGACATTCCCTACGTTTTGGTAGCGCAATAGATTGAGGACGACGGAAGCTGCGGTGATGTAAAAAGTGACAGGTTGGCAGCGATTACGTAAATATCCACATTTTTCTTTAGACAGGCGTATTGTACGCAGCTCGGGTGTTTGTACTTGGCAAAAAATATTTACTCGCACGATGGATGTCGTAATATATCCAGGTTTTTTTATTCAACTTAGCGACGAAGCGAGTGGAACATTCACCTGGCACATGCTGTGGTAATGAATGAGAAAGAAACATTATTGTTCTCATCATTCTGTAATAATACAAAGTAATTAAGAATATTATATTGAAAGGAAAATTTTCTTGACATTTGAATTGTCGTAAGTTAAATTTCCTACTAAACAGTGATTGATAACTTGAACGAACATGCAATCAATAGTATTATTTTCTACGTGGAATAATCATACACAGTCCATTAAAATATCCTAAATTTTTCTTTGAATTTCACAAGAGTTAGGTATCGCTTGTGATATTAATGGCTCCATTAATATTCTCCGGCGTGATGGGTATTAAAATGTTACGCCTTTATTTCTGAAGGAAAGAAGGCGAATTCTTCAAAATGTTCGCGAGCGGAATGCTAATTCTTATCTAAGGCCAAAATATTTTCCGCTCGCCGAGTAGCTCCGTGCTCTGTAATGACTGCACCGTGTTTACAGCACGTTCTCGTACGAGTACAGTAGCGGCACGCGAGCCCGATTGAGACCCTCACTTGTCACTTATATACAGGTACTGCTACGTACATACGATTGACCGGGACTCATTCACTCCTAACCGACCCTTAACAGGTCTAACTTTTTATCAAATTTCGACTGGTACCATTAATTTATTAAATATAATAATGTACTTATTAAGGCCGAACTGGAGATATCTTTCTTTCAGTAACTGTAAAATGTTTGGTAAGTGATAATTATTATTGTTTATAAAAAACCTGCTTCGGTCTTGTTTGGTCTTATTTAGGCCAGACCGCGGATAGGAAAGTATGTGTGCTTACCCATGAATAATCATAAATAAATTCCACAACAAATAGCTTCGGAGTCAAAGCAAAGACCTTCCGTAGAACACACACGTCAATAGCTGACGGGATTATACACATCCTGTCGTTATAAACATCAGGACTTCCTTTTGTATACTATATTAAAATTGACGACCGATATTCTCATTTCATCTTATTAGTTTACATAATTAGCTGGCGCATGTGACACGAACCCGTACAGAGTCCTTCACACACAAGGTCAGAAATAGGAGTAATATTGTAAGTTGTTAGATGAAGTGGATGTGTGGCAGAGAGGAAGCGACAGGACAAAATCTTGTCTGCCTTCTGAATAGGAACAATTATCAGATTTTATATTAATGAAGATAGTATTAACATGTTTGTAAGAGATTAATATATTTAATAGTTTCATCTGCGGGAGTTCATCTTAATAAGTAGATATGTATAAGTGCTACACTGCTATCAGTCCGGATTATGTGATATAGTCAACGAAAATGCTGCTCTATTTTTAGTTTTGTACGCGAACCCCGCAGCAGGCAAATTGTTCTAGTCCTTTGAAGTTCTTACTACGTACATTATGTACGGTTAATTCAGATAATTGATTTTTATTGCTAGAGATAAGCATCCTTATAAATATATCATTAAACGGTAGAGAGAGAATAGTGAGACGCCGTAAGAATAAGAAGGCATAACAATCTGTGGTGAACCTCGAACAATATTGATGGATCGCAGCACCAATGCTCTGGATAGCGGATAGGTGATTAATAACCGGAATGCTTCCAATTAATTAACTCCCCAACGACACAGTGTTAAAGACATTATCATGATGGACGGTTGAACATCATCCACTACATTCAACCCCTGATTTTAATGAGGGTTGATATATATATATTAATGGTAATAGTAACGTATCGGGGAATTGATAATAATTTCACGTAAAAACTGAAAATTAATACAAACTATTGAAAAATTTAAAAGGATATTATTGTTTACTACTCTACAGTAGTTTTGAATTTTAATTAAACCAAGATGTAATACTGAATTCAATAGGAAAAGAATTATCAAAATCCAGTTATATTCTGGAAAGATTTGCTCGATTTTATACATAAAAAAATGAGAAGATATATATATATGTATATGTGTTTCGAAACTTATGTACAGTATAATTATACTCTGAGACTCTCCCAAATATCTGCGTAACAGTTTTATTAAGGGGGTTTTATTACGATATCGCCATGTAAGAGGAATCTCCCACGGAGCACGTGACACCGCTCCGATGATATCACATTACTTACACCAAAATTGATGTTTTAATATTATCAAATTAAAACGCGAATTTATGACGAACGCGTTTAATTGAGAGATTCACCAATGAGAAGAGAGTCGAATGACAAACATCGTAGTGATGTACTATAAATATAGTGTTGTGCTGATGAATAAAGACGAGTTAATTTTTCTATTACAACAAATATAAATATATAAAAACTAAGTGCACCACATATTATGTGAATGCAATTATTAAATAGAAAATATAGTGTGTAAATTAGATATCTAAAATCGTAATATACTTCGGCAGGAATGAAAGCAAGCAGAAATTCCGACTAAGTTGACTCTTATAGTATATAAGTAATATGAGTTAGATGGGATAGTTCAGATATTGAATAAAAAACAATCACTTACAGATTGACAATCAATTAATTAGTTTTCAATAGGACAGGAACGATGTTGTAGTTCTCCGTACTGCTCTGCCCTCATCATATATGATTAAACAGAGTTTTTAAAGTAAAACATAATTATAAATATATAAATAATAATTATACTTATTATGGATTTATTTCTATATTGCTGTATACGTCACGTATGAAATGGGTGATAGCTCGGCGAGGGAGACAATGTCATACTAGTTGACGATACACAAGTTCCATCCTCATTGTGCTTTAGTCGTTGCAGAAGTGACAGCATCCACTCATTGTGAGTGTGTAGAATTATACTCTCAACTTACTCAGTACTTGTGATGGAAGGTCCTAGCAGTATTTATTTTCTAATCTCTACAATATGTAGAAGAAATTGTAGATTGTAGATTGTGGAAAAGATAGATGTAGAATCTTCGCCAATTTTGATATGAAACGCACTATGTTTATTTTTAATAGTTCTCATTGTTATATCTGGTTCCTAAAGAGGACCAGCATTCTGAATTTATGTCTTCTTTGACCGGGACATGACATATCAATTACATTACCGACAACTGTTTGACTCGTCTAATGTTTCCATAATAAATGATGTGATGATAAAATTTAAAAGTTAGTTGACTCATTTACATCAATAAATATTTTTATACATATCTGTAATACTTATTATTTTAATTTATATCTTGGAAAATGAATGATAACAAGCATATTTAACTGGAGTACTGTTAATACTTAATAAGACGTGTACACAATATTTAGGAGATATAAAAGTATTTTTTAAGTACGTACTCACGGTCTAGAAAAGCAATGAATAAGATGCGGTAGGAAGCCGAGGAGCTTCGTACGTCTATAGATATGTACATCTGGCTTTACGGATGTTTGACTTGAGCTTTGAATTTGAATTACTGAAACGATTTAAATTCAACGCTCTACTTTGCATCAGTCGGAGAGGGTACCGATGCGCCTTTTCTGCCGCCGAGCAGTATTCAGCAAACATTACTGCGTTCCGGCTCGATATACATAGAATACTAGGCTAACGAGATGCGTCTCCTTGCCGCAACATGTCCCGCGATTGGTTCCTCTATATTTATTTAACAGCATTAGGTGAACGTCTAAAGAGTTGGCTAAAAAGAAATTCGACAATACTCATCACATCAACTCCTCAACCGATGGACGCTCACTGCTGGATGGACACCGTTATGGTCTGTAACGTGTTCCGCAGAACAAGATGTTGAACTGTTTACAATTATTTGGCAAGTTTAAATATCACTAAAGATTAGCCACTGTTACTAAACATTTATGAATGAAAAATAAAAAGCTTTTGTTTTATTTTCCTTTGTAGCATAGCAGCTACCTTAGCATACGTGGTGGAGTTCGAGTGGTTCAAGGGTATCCCGAACCAGTCACGTCGCTATTTAACATCATTTGAAATTGGGATGAAATGTGGCATCTCGCGTGTAGGTAACAAGTTTTTGTCTGTCGGTTCATAACCGATAGTTAATTTATTATCTTCACTTCGGACGTTATTAATACATAAATGCGTAAGTCCAAGTTACGATAAAGAAGATCGTACACAAGATTTACGTATCATATTTTATTTTAGATCGAAAACATCTTATTTCTGACTCCTTCAACGCAAACTATTCAAAATAAAATTCATTCTCTGTCACAGTTGCAGAATCAGCTCCTTCAAGAGAGCACTTTGCAAACGAAAAGCGCATTTACATATAAAACATGGTTCTTCTATCCATGTAGTTGCCAGAAAATACATATCAGACTTCCGTTATCTTTTTACATCCGAGCGGCGACGTCGTCGCACATTATCTAATTCGATAATGAAAGAATATTTTCTAAACGGATAAGCCAAAGAATTTCAACGAATTTATCCATCTCCAAATATCCTCTGAAATATGTTTGTATTTGTTTCCGGCTTTTCTCAACAATCGCTAAATACATTTTACTGCAGTCGTTGACTTTAAAAATCGACAAACATAAACACTGTTATGAAGTGTTATATGATATACTCGTACTCGTAGTACGTGAGTGTGTGATCGCTTAGTCGCACAGTTGTGCAACCACTTAAGGATCAGATGTAACCTCTAAACACTAAAAGTAAGAAACTTATGTAATGTTGTAAAATTATATATAACATTGTATCAGTTCACCGTCTTCTTGTAACCAAACAGAACTTGATAGCCGTCCGTCCCCGTCAATTATTGATCTCTGTAGAAATATTAAGATTATCATCATAGACCTTTTGTTTGCTGCTGGACGCAGATCACACGACTCTACAGAAACATCGACAACGCACATCCTGCTCATCATAATGTAAACATTAAAAAAATAATATTATTAATCAAATTAAAAGTAAAAAGTTCATGCACTATATTACAGTAGTTTAGATTATGAGCAATAACACGGAGGCTAAGGAGGATGGAAATGAAAAAAGTTATAAAAAGTAAGTGCGGATGTCATAGCAGGCGGTCGAGCATTTTCGCCGGATATGATGCAGATGTTGGAGCAGAAGGTATAAGGATATAAAAGATGTCTGAATCTTTTATTGCTGGGTACATTAAATGGTAAGTGTGACATTAAAAAAACACCTAAACCCGACGACGTAATTGTATTGAACAGTTTCCATTTGCAAATTAGAGTTTTGTTGTGATGCTAACTAGTTATGAAGATGAATTATTTATTAATTAGTCAATCCAACATTCGAATATTTCACATGCCATCATAGATGCCGTATACTAATCATTAAAAATCAGTATATTAATTATTAAAAAACCCTCACGCCAATACAACGAATCAGCTGGTAAAGGTTTGATTCAGTCAGGTTATTTTGTTGATTAATCTAAATAATGTATGACTTTGTCCAAAAACTCTTGGAAATTTTACTAGTGCATAATCATTAGTAACGCTATTATTTTGTATTATTACAAGCAAATTTATTATATCTAAAGGATATCGTTATTATTGGTGAGATGTTATATATTCTTCATAACTTCCTTCTTATTTTACTGTATGGTATGCTTTGAAGAAAAGATTAAAAATAAAGTCATGAGATATACATAGATTTATTTACTCAATGATGATTTATTGATGTAATTCGTTTTACCCTCCCAAACCCGGTCATCATCATCATGGGAATTATCTTCGCGGACAATGAATTTTTCCAATAATGCCAAGCTTTTTTTCAATATATCGTCCTCTTTCTGGCCATACGAAGTATACTATAATGTTATGAAGTGTTCAGAGAAAATTGATGCAGTTGAAAGCCGAAGTTTTTATCTAAAAGAACTATTAGTTCCGTGATCTAATCTAGGTTGCTTTCATTATCCATCCGTTTTTTTCGTTTCCGGTAGCAACCTGCTTCGCAGAGAAATATGAAAAAGGTCCGGTTTACGCATTGTTATGTACTCGTAAATTATAACTATGCTGTGATCATAAACCTGTGTGTTTTTACTATGTTTAAAATGTACCTTTATCCACAACAGACTGGTAGAGTGTGTACGAAGTATGTACTCGTACGTGTTAAGCCACACTCAGTTTTACCTAATAAACACAAGATTCTCATTGAAACTGTAAAATAAATATTCACGCCGTTTTCGAAGGAAAGTTTTTGTTGTTAAGTTTCCAACAAAAAGAGCTTATGAAGTTGAGTTTTACGATTACGACGTGAATGGAATAATAATATAATACTTTTCCCCCAAAAACAACATTGAAAGGTTTACTCAATTCACTGCCATTTTCAAGTTGTAAGAGCAGTTTTCCAGTTTTGTCACAAAGTAAGATTTTTTTATGTAAGAAAGTAAGTGATGGGGATGTATATATATATATATTACAAGTGGTGCATTGTAAGATTATTATTATCTACCCTGTAACGGTATGCCCTTTTTTTTGTTTAACGTGGGGGAAATACCTGCGCATACCCGTCCTCGGAGGGGCAAGAACAGGTTATGTCGGACTTGCACCGACTAAACCCTCACGATGTTCCGCCTCGTCGCTTTACGGCAGGGTCACGAGAACGCTTTCGCACACATCCGCGACTCTGCCAGTGCCGGCTGCACAATGTAGACCCATCTCGGGAGGGAGGGAAGAACCCCTTCTTTCCACCTCTGTAAGGGCACTCCGAAACACAGCGCACTCTCCTCTCGGCCTCTCACAGCCACTTGGACAACGGATTCTCCCGAATCCGACACCCAAAGGCCATGGGAGCAAAAAGAGAAAACTCTTCCGACTCCCTGCGGCGGATCCGATCTTGGATGCGCCGCTACCCGTTATACGGCCACGGAGGATAGGGATAGCGGCGAAACGCAATACCAACACTCCTCTTCGCCTGCACCTGCAACCCACCGCATCAGCGGTGCAGCACCGCTTAGTCGCAGAGCTTACTCTCCCTCCACCTGCAGCCCACCGGCACGCGTCCGAGGTGAGCTCACGGAGCCCCGAAGCTCTCACCTGGAGCGGCCGCCTCAGGCCGGGCATACACGACAAGGCGGGAACCTGTTGGGGGGCTAACGGTATGTCCTATGACTATTAGAAGGACGGACAATCTATCCTCGTAAAATGGTGTTCAGCCCAATTAAATACAATACACACGTAGCTTTGAAAACATGCAGGTATAAATAAATTTGCATAAACGTCTTTAGGCATTAGCGTAAGACGTATTTTGAAAACAACAAGTGAACAATTCGTAACGGATTGTAAAACGTCTGATAGATTATCGCAAGCTTACCAAGTCGGCAAATAAAGTTAAAATAAAAAGAGCTTAATCCGTCAGATACTTTATAGCAGATCTTTAGAAAGTGAAGGCGATCGTCATCGGCTTTGTGAGGGTTTTATATCTAATTCACTGTGATGAACCTCTTTACATCCATTACAGTTAGAATGTATAGAATTTTCAGAATTACAAGCATTTGAGATTTGGGAATAATTAAACTCGCAAAGCACATTTATATTCCTTTACCAAGAACTGAATTTTAATAGAGATACATTTATTTTAGAAATATGGGGAACAAGAGATATCTCGAATTACATTATTTAGTACAACCGTACTCGTATTTATTTAACCATGGATTTGTATGCAGATTTGCATCTCTTAGGTTATATTATTTATAATTGAAGTATGTCAAAGTTTTACGAATATGATAAAGAAGAATGGTCTATATAGCTACACAGTGTTTGAGGTGTGCAGTGTTTAGTCGACTATCGACGTCTAACAATATGTAAACTCAGCAGAGGCGGTATCGCCGGTATCTGTGAAAGAACCGTCAGTCTCCTGGAATACATCGCCTTGGATCGCTTGCGTCTTATTTAATCTCCCGACTGGTGCTTGACTCTTCATGATATCTAGATATATACTAACATCTAGATTATAATAAAACAATTACACAATTCGAAGTATGCTAAAAGTCAAAACTATGTCATATAAATCATTTTAAATGTAGATTATATAAACTATGTGGTTAATTGCATACTTATTACAAATGGATGGATCAACATCAGAAACTCTGTTACAGTGCAGTGTATCTCGTCAGCTTCTTTTTAAACATAGATATATGTTGTAGACAGATTACTATATATGACTGGCGCCAAGCTGTTCAACATTGTTGCAGCAAAACATAAGCGTGGTCTGCTATTATCACGTCTAATCCTAGGAACAGTACCGGCTAGACTTGACCAGGTTGAATTTTACAAATGTCAATGTTTTGTATTTTTTTAAGTAAACGTAGTAACGTAATGTGTAATATACAGCTCCTTATGGAATAATTTCTCAGGTACGCTGACATCTATCCCGAGATCCACACTAACACTAAAGGTCACCAGCTCCTTTACACTTTTAATATTTTATTCTTTCTTTTCGAAATTCATTTAATTAGTACGAGTATGCACGAAGCTCACACTGTCTTTGCGACAGCGTACAAAACGCTCTGGAAATCTAAAAAAAGGAAATCTAAAAATCTAAATAATGGTGGAGATATGTGAACTTTTTCATTTCAACAATATAACGTGACTGAGGTATTAACAATATCTAACAAATGAAATCATAAACAAAGAGTGTGACTAAGCTACACCACTATCTATCCCTCCACTTCCTATTCATTGTGTAGGGTAATGACGAGACCATTTACCGCAGTCTTTATATTTCCGTTACTGATTTAGAAAACCTTTTTAATGCTTTATAAAACCTTAAGAGCATATGCATATGGAACATTTTTTCTCAATAAAAGAGTCAAATGATTGGAAATGATTAATATTAGTAACATTAAAAAGCTCTTAAGTTGTATTAGATAAAATTTAATCAAGTAAAACTAATTTATTCTGCGTTCGGTTCAAAAGGAGCTGCAGACTAAAAACACTGAGGTAACCAGAAAATGTTTTATGGTTTAAAGGTTACAATTACACTATGTTTCCGAGGATCACATATAGTTTCTTTGTTCCTGCACCGACATCTGTTTACTACAAGTTTTAGAGACGTGAACATTTGTGTAGGCCCAGAATATGTATTATGAAGATTCTAATTAGCTTCTCTAATATTATCTATGAACGTCTTCATCATTTCTATCTCTCTATCTTCATCATCATTTCAGATGTCCGCTACTCCCTACATGCGATTCCCCAGTCGGTAACTAATGCCATCGAAATTTTAATTATCTGCGATAATTAGCAGATCATCCCTGTCGTATCTTGGCCACCAAGTGAAGGTTCTGCTGGTTACGTTGCTTGTCGTATGAAAGGGAAAAATATAAATACGTTTTAAAAAATATGTTCAATTTTATACTGTCGCTGTTAACAAATACAAAGTACAGCATTGGCCCGCAACAATGCCCTCGGTTTGCAATAACGACTCCTCCCTGAAGCCTCAATGCCTCCTTGCCTATTTATCGCGTACTCTTTTCTCCCCCGGGTCGGTAATAGCGCCTACATAGTATCCATTCTTTATTCTCAATGGAAAAAAAACCTCCACCGCGTTTCACTGCCTCGTATCAAATGGTCTACGTTCGTTTAGACTATCAGCATTTTATCCAAATTAGCCGTCCACATCTTTTTCACCATGGACTAGGAATATCAGTTTTGAAGAATGACGAGTTCATTATGATTTGATTGATTTATTAATTTTAGTCCACCTTGGGAGGCCTCCCGACACTACGTATCACCGGAAACCGCTGTATGCGACAACGCGGGACCGATCGATGTGGAGATCTTTGGGTGAGGCCTATGTCCAGCAGCGGACATCTATCGGCTGATGACGATAACGATTAATTTTAGTGAATAATTCAAGAAGATGTTGCGATAGTATAATGAATATAATGTGTTCGATCCACCACCACAGCTATCGCGCTTGGTAAACCGACCTTCTTTTGGTGCAGGCTATAAATATATATTTAGTAATATTAATCATCATCATTATCAGTCGATAAACATAAACATTAGTATACATATATATATATATATTCTTCTCAATAGTTACTCCTGACGTGGATCTCAAGTAGTCGTAGTGGTGGTTTTCACCCACCAAGGTATGTCTTTAATCCTCAAATTGTGAACAGACTACAGTTTCCCAATGACATTAACGAGATATTCGCATCAATAAGTTCGTTATATGTGTAGGTATTAATTGAGCTAATTACTAAAGGAATTACTTGCAAGAGTTGTAGATATTACAGTATGCGTGTTACGTAAAAGTTACAGTTCCGTTAGCGGTGCAGTCTGTGTATGCCAATTATTTTTAATGCTTATGCAACTGTGAGCAAGTGGAAGCAGTTGCACCAGTAAACGGTTAGCTTTATACGCGGCGTGTGAAACAAATTTTGCTCCCTCTTATAATGATTATTAAAAAAAATATATATGTAATTTTACCGATATCAAACCTGAATTTGGGATTAATGGAGTGTTTTAATTTCGTCTGTACAACTGCCTGCCAGATATCAGACACTGTTGCAGCATCAATAAAGTATTGCGAGCATTCTTACTCAGCACCACTGCTTGATATCTAAGAAACAATAAAACTTTTTTTGACTTTGTTGTTGATTTGTTCTGGTAGTTTGCCGTAATTCTTTTATGTTATTATAGTAAGTTGTCACTGAATCAATTCCACGATCCTCTGCCGTATCGAAACCCCTGTAATTGACAATTTTAGACGTAAATAGTGGTGACGCTGTAAATATTTAGTTAATCTATTACGTCCTTTAACCACGGCATCTCTAATAATTTGATATATACCCATTGTGGTATTAAAACTGAAACAACAACAGTAATTAAGTATAAAGCAAAAGTTTGGTGCAGAGCACGGGTTCCTGATATAGTCTAATAACAAATCCTAAAGTTGTAACCTAAAATTACAAGATGAACTCAGTTACCATCAGGTTAATTAGCGTTTCAGAACAGGTTTTAAATTAAATATTGTGTCTTTGAAATTAGGAACTGCAACATATATCCTCTACTGTCATTATATAAATAAAAAAAAATAATTAAAAACCTAGAAATCACCTGTGTAGAAAAGTGGTACTGATTGTGCAATCAATACTGTGTTGGGGCTGAATGGGCATTTTAACCGGTTACAATACCGGGGTAACATATAGAGGTTTACGAGCAATAGCAATGAATGTGTTCAGCAGTGGACGTCTATCGTCTAATGAAGTAGTAGGGCGCGTGTCCAAAACAATAAGCGCAATCTAGTGCTTACTATCTTCACCATTACGACGAAGATTATCACTGATAATAATATTGTTAAAATAATACATTAATGGGTTCAAGAAGAATATTTCTTCTGCAAGTTGCTCGGATTACAAAGTCTTTTTATTTCGACGAAGTTCACCCCCGCGGGATAAACTAATGTTCATGAGGAGTTACTTTGTGATGTATCCTCTCCCGACTTTACTTCATAAAGGTTCATATCAACGTAACATTTCATACATTTTTTTATTCAACGAAGCGATGATCCGAACGCTCATCTGAAGGTAAGCAATGCGCCTGCCCATACAGGCGCTAATTACGATGAATCACACTGCACCACATTGTGCACGTCGCTTTGAAAAGTAGGATATTGATCGAGTCTCGTTAGCTCAGTAATCATACTAGTTACAGCGCCCTTCGAACGGGAAGTAAGGTGTATACACCACTGTATGATTGGTGCAATAGGAGCTGCAATTGTACGTACCTAGACGAACTGCGGCAACTCTACGTTATAGTTGGTGCTAATGTGAAATAGCAAGGGATTGTTTTTTTTATTAAATTTCATACAACACTGTTGCGATAGTATATTGACAATACGAAAGTCGAAGATGGTCAGACAGGGTTTAAAAAATAATTGTTGTCAATCCAACTTTTCTATTCATATTGCCTGAGAATGGAAATAGCTGACTTAGCCACTGCATCACAGAGTACGGAGGCCTTATCTAGTAGTGTGTAAGAATATGTCAATGTTTAAAAAATAAAGTGATTGTGATGACACAGGATAGATGAATTTTATATTCCTTGAGAAATGCGTGATGAGTTCATCTCACTCTTTACCTAAATTTTTATCACGGTCCATATCACACGAGTACGTGTACGTAGAGACACACCTTCGGGTTTATATTATCAATATGGATTAGAGTTTGCAATACATTGAAGCGTGCACATCGATAGAGGCTTCCCCGTATCATCAACCCCAGCGGTTTGGCAAGAGTAAACCGTTCTCTATTTAGATCAGTGCTATTAAAAATTCAAGTTGCCTTAACGATCGCCCAACTCCGCCAAAATATATTATCTTACAAGGAATAGAGGCATTTCTATATTACGAAACGTTATATAATGATTTACTATTAAAAAACAGAATATGTATGTTTGATGATAAATTTATGATAAGTGGAGGAAGCGATATACGTGTGCCAGGATCGTAGCAAGTGAAGAGTGGTGGTCTCTGCCTATCCCATGGGGAACAAAGCGTGATATATATGTATATACAAATTTATGACACCTGCGTAGATCTTCTGCATCTTCACCTTCAAATATTTCTCATGGTTTATATATTCCTTCAGTCAGAGTATTTTAGAAAGTTTTACTTTAGATTTATTTTGATAGAAAAAAGTTCACCCGGTGTATTAGGTAACAAATGCTAAAAGCCTAGGATTTTGTTTCTCTTCATCACCAAAAAACAGATGCTAATCTACTATTATGGTAAAGCGTCTAGCGCTACTGCTGTATATGAGGAAAATGTAACCAATAATATAATATTTCCAATAACTAACTAGTAATTTTATTTATTTAAAAAGGTGATTTAACATAGTTCAGTTTAAAATATTCATAACAGAAAAAATTTAGTCTGCTTTTGAGGAGCATTATGGCGGGACGTGATTTCCAGCCATTGTCATAGTAGCCACTGAAGTGCAGGGAACTATGCAGCCCCGCTGACTGGCTATAAAAACAGCCTTAAAAAGGCCACAGCTCTATACCGAGATCCTGCTGAAAACAACCAGCTAGAGTTTAGTAATTAAAAATCTGCAAGAAAATTTTACTCTTACCTCAGCAGACTGGATATGTTAACAAAGGTGTCCTTTCCAATAGCATAACAAAAGGTTTCTTCATTTAATATTCAACGGAAATTTTTTTTCATCTATAATACGTCTAAATGACCACTCTCCTATAGCGTCTTTTTCTAATTACTCCGCCTTATAAGATCGCAGTTGTAAGAAAAACTACTTTAATCGCCTTACGTTATATATCCAAACGTGCATAAAAGTACCGCGGACATAATCCTCTATAAACTTTTTAAATAGGTTAAAAATATAAAAATATAGAGAAAAAAAACCGCGTCTAACGGTTTTTCTCTAGACTTGTTTACAAACACTGTGTTTTGTTAATTGACTTTGAAACAGAACTGTAATTGCTGTCTCGAAGTATACTGAGATCGTGAACGGGCCCTCACCACGTGCTATAAATATAAATATAGAAATATTACACTATTCTGCGTGTGACAGTTGCATTCAGCATACAAAAGTGATGCTGATCACAATCACCGCCATCTAATCATGGACTGAACGTTTCCTCCATCTATAGGTAAACAAGTGCGAACAGTTAACGGCCAATGCTTCCCGTCTCTCAACAGAAGTTTAAATTTGGAAAACAGTACTTGAAGAATATTTGTCAAAGAATTGCGGCGAATTATCCAAAGTCATAAAACGCGTTGTATGTTTACGAAAGTAAAACTTCTAATATAAATACGTTAACGTAATATGAACACTCATCAGCAGTCAGGTATTTGGAAAACAATGATGATGTATATATTATGTTATATTATGTTCTATAAATTCAACATAATGTATGTTTATTTACTGTACAAGTCATATTTTTAAAGGTTATTTTTTTTCTCTTCTTGATATATTTAAGATTTTGATGTTGTTGTCCGATTACTAAATTAAATTTAGTTCAGTATTACTATATAAGTTTCTATGTGAATGTAATAATGTTAATTTCGTTAGTAATCGTTAACAAATATAATAAGAGTAAAACATGTAGTAAATGCACACCCCGTTTCAGTGTAGCACTAACGACATAATCCACGATAATTCAATTTGTTAAACCGCAAAGATAGTTTTCGCACATACGGGTGGGGGTAAATCGTGCGCACACACATACATATCAGCTCAGCGTAGGAGCAATAAAATTCATTACAGTGCCAGCTAGGAATCCCGCCTAGTAAGCAGTCATGTTAGAGGCGGAAAATCCGGTTAGTTTTATACATTAAACTCACTGAATAAATTGAAATTGGATGAAATGGCGCGTATCGCCGTAGCCGGAAGTCCGCGCCGCGGCCGCCCCGCGCACCACACAACCCATTCATTTTTATTCGGCGCTAAGTTAATATCAAAACAGCGTTATATAGTAACCACTTAATTATACGACGGACGATTCATGTTTTAAATAACGCTCGACCCGAATAGAGCGTCGTTAGTAGCTTAATGCGTGTATTGCAGTAAAACTCACTAAAACATTTTTTTTTAAATTTAAAAAGTACCTCGATTATGAATGATATCGTAGATTATATTAAAATATAATTAGGGAAGCGACGCGCCAGCGCGGAGTTAACGCGGTGGCGGTGACACACCGCCTAACATGTTTGCAAAGAACCACACTGCGGTCTTCCTTTGCATATATTATTTAGTAACAGAGGGCCCGGTAAACCTGAACAGCATAAATTTTGCACAGCACTTCGCTTATGGACAGATAATAATTACTAATAAAAGTTAAAGGCTCATACAATTATTATACTTCGCAGCATGTTTGTTACTGTAACATCATCATCATCCTGCGGCAGTCCACAGTTGGACATGGTCCCCTCTCCCAAAGAATGCCACTTAGCTCGGTCTTCAGCTAGGTTTATCTAGTCGCTACCAGTCGCCTTGCGCAGATTGTCGCTCCATCAGATCAATGGACGTCCCGTGCTACGTTTACCTAAACACGGTCTGCACTCTATAACACGTCTACTCCAAAGGTGGTCACCTCTGCGACACACGACAAGTGAACACTCGTCGTCAGGCTTTTATAAGAACACAACAAATGCAAATAAGTCGTTTAAAATGAAATCTGCAAGAGCAAGCTGAAATTTCTGTTCGCGTTTGGTTCACGAGCAGGAGTTCGCTGTGATTACAGCGGCATTATTCGCAGGAGTCGGGGCCGTGGCCTGCTTTATCCGAAGTCTTAGTAAATCCTTTCCATTCTGTAGCGACAATGCTCGGGATCACTTCTTCATTGTTGGCTGTATCGAGTTAGACGATTAAGCTTTTCAATATCATGATGCGGCATTCTGCTATGGTGAAATAAAACTTAAGCGGCTAGGAACTCCGCACAATGTACGGTAGTTATGTGAACTACTTCTTAAGGGAGGTTTTATTTATGTTTTATTGTTTATTTTCTTTTTAAAAAAATTAAAGACACGTATATACTCTTTCTAACGAGAATCATAAAGACATATATATGTATTATATATATATATATATATATATATATAATATGTATACCCTGCCCGCTTTGTTGGTCGTAATATAAAATTAGACTTCAAATTTGTTTGAAATATTACTTCAGAGCAACCGTAACCGCAAATGACTTTCTATAGCAACTGTTACTATAGCAACCGCATATTTACTACCAAACATAAATGTTTATAAAAGCTAATAAGAAATCTATGAAATGTAAAAAGTAAATACCCTACAAACATCTACAAATCATTCCCCGTCGAATGGTCATGTTTCCGCGTCGATACGTTCACTAGTTTTCACGTGATTAAAAAATAAACAAAACTCATTTCTATTATATATAAATAGATGTCTGTAATGTACAGAGTGTGTTACATCGAATAATAATATAACAAGAAGAAGAAATTACACCCAATATCCTAATAAGTATTTCATTACGTTGATCATAGTTCATCATCAACCTTACTTTACTCAGTGCAGGATACAATATAACATCCTCCGTCTCTCTGAATATCTTCTATCAAATACCGGGCTCAGTTTTGGCTTTGCAATTGGACAAGAAGTGTCGTTTTATCATCATCATTATCAGCCTCTGTTTCTCCACTCCTGGATATAGGCCTTTCCCAAGTATGGTTTGATAAGAACAATATAGATCCTCCCAATGCAGTGTCCGGGTTAAGCTTAAAACAAATGAGCGATATTTAATTAAATTGAATACTTTTCACTTTATATTGGCAAATAAACTGCAACCCCCGCTCATAACTCGGTTTTCAGTCAGTTAAATGCGTTATAATTTGCTACGTGAAAATATATATCTGCCGCCAACGGATTCAACATATTGCGTTACACTACAAAATTTACGGCAAAATGCGTTTATAAAATAAAAATTCATTTTAAGACTAAACTGTTTGCTTATTATTTTCAAGTAATCGAAAATTGTGACGTAAGTGTATGTTTACAGTGAATAAATATATTTCCAATAAATAGTAAATAATAGCTGAAAGAGTTTCTCTCAACTGTAGTTTTAATAGCTTTCTACAAAATCATACTCGTAATATTAAAATAACTGTATCGCTGTAGCTTAAAATACTTCATATCGTTCTGAATATTTATCTATTATAAAAAAAAAACTATTTTTCTTTAACGGATACAACGTCACAGAGCATATTTAATTGTGATAATCGTATCGTCTTGCACGACAACTCACGCGAGCCAAGCCAACCTCGCTTGCTCGTGGTGCACCCTGCTAATCAACAAACGAGGCTCTGTCTCCCGCCAACCCGCATTTTGGCCAGCGTGGTGGGAAATTGCCCACGTCCCCCCGTATGAACCTTTACAAACGACGACCACTAATGCCTGACGATGCGGGCAGTGCAGAACTGGTTGATGTCGGGATCTTTGGGGGAGGCCTATATATTTAGCAGAAGACGTCTATTATCTGATGATGACGATGATATATAAAGTACGCGTGTCTTTATACATGTATATTTCTCATAGCTTAAAATAATGTATACAATTTTATTTGTGGAAAGAGTAATCAATTGCCCGTATGAAATAGATTTTGTAAGGAGTACACGAGTTCTGATTTAATGTATGTATGTATCGGCTGATGATGTGTGTACACGTGTGTCACGTCCATCGACGCCATTCGATCATTCCACTCGGAGATGTAAGGAAGGCAATTGGCTCGCTAGACACACGGCGGTGCCACTGAAACACTATTATGCAGACCTCAATAATCCGTAGAATGAATCACCTCCAACGATTTATGGAGGCCAAGGTTGAGGACGCGCCACTTTCCTATTTGCGCAGACTTTTTAACAGGAAAATAATTCTTAACTTCATTCCCTCCGTCTTCTCCATAAAACTTTTTACAACTATGGACGGTAAATGTAATTTAATTTGAAAGCGCCTAAATATATAGAGTGGCTCAAAAATAACCATATAAAAAGTACCTTATTACTTGTGTTATAAGGTACTTTTTATAAGGTTATTTTTGCGCCACCCTATATATAGCTTGCCGTATCTTGTTTCTTTTAGCACCAATTTAGTACTTATGTAAACGCACTAGACATCATTAAAAAATATATATCTGCATCGGTTGCAGTGGTAAAATTTAAATTACGATTTAGGACCTGAATTTCATTGCCCATATACCTTTTTTTTATGTCACCGTCATCATCCTGTCAGTCTGCTGTTAGGGACTCCTAAGTACAGGCTTTGAAAAATGTAATTATTCGCCGCATCCTGTATGTGGGTTGGCGAGCGCAGTATGTTTTCAATTGCCACAGGGAAGCTGATGATCTTTGATCTTGCCAATACGTTGTAATTTTTCTATGTATTTAAATGTCTTAGTTTCCTGCTGTTCCATATATCTTTTTTATTTATTTATTTATTTCTAATTTTCCCTGATATTATTATTCAGGGCTTTACCTTATCCTATTATTTACAATATTTACTTACAAAATTTTCACAACTAATTTATATATTTTTTTTCTAATTATTTTTTTTTTACATTGTCTATACTTATGCTACACAACTATCTGATATACACAGAAATACACAATGTTATTGTGTAAATATGGATAAAGTAACATTTATTTGTGCTTATTTCTATTGTTTACAATTTTTCATATTTTTATACAATAATTTATGAATTTACTTCTAACTAATATATTTGTTATCATCTCGGGTAGACTGGCTGTATCTATTTTTAAGCCTACCTCTCGCTCAAAGTCATACCTTAAGCATCTATGTATAGGATACTCTGTCAGCAAATAAAGAACCGTTTCCTCCTCGGCGTCATCACATTTGCACGACTGGGTCTCCCGGCACTTGAAATGGTTCAAGTATTGGGAGAATCCGCCGTGGCCAGTGAATATCTGGGTTAACTGTCCAGTTGGCCGGACCTTCCTTATTAACTGATATGCCTTTGTTGCGTTCGGGAAAAATAACTTGTTGATGGACACGGTGCTGCTCTCGCTGCATCGGGCGCTCTATCTCGCAACTGAGGCATCTCGAAGCAAACGTTTAACATATGATACCGGGCATTGGTCATGATCTGGCTTCCACCTGCTGTTAGGAGCAGTCAGCTTAGCTAATTCATCAGCATGCTCATTACCAGGAACCCCCGCGTAAGCTTTGACCCAGAACAAAGACACGTCTTTGCTCTTGGTAGAGGCCCTCCGCAAAATCTCCTTGGCCACCACGGCAAGTGGATGGAGCCCGCCATGATTTGTAGCAGTACCGAGCACAATTTTAAAGTCATTGTACAAACTATAGCTCGCTTCCATCCTCTTGAGGATCATTTTGATTGCATCACATATGGCCAGGAGTTCCGCCTGGTAGACTATGCAGTACGCGGACAGCCATAGCTTTCGCTTTTGGACCGCGACCTTACCTTTACATATGGAAAGTGAGGCTCCAACCTTCCCATCAGGTCCACTGCCGTCGGTGTATATGTTCACCGCCTGCACGTTGTGCTCATGCCTTTTGGTCTACCAAACATATATACTTAAGATTCATTTCCGAAGCGGGGTGAGGAGTCTCTGCAAATCCTACAACCCGCTCTACTTCTCTATTACCTAGAAGTGTCTGGGACAACACTCTCTTAGCCTCATACAGGTCGAACACTTCTTGAATTCTAAGATCCAGAGGCAGTATCCCCGACAACAACAGGGCCGAATGTAAAGAGACGGTGCGGTACGATCTGCAGAGTTTCATCGCAAAACCTTTCTGTACGGTGTTGAGATGCCTCTGAACCCTTAGTTTCTTGCCTGCTAGTGCCCATGTCGCCGCCGCGTACAGCACAATCGGCTCCACCGCAGCTATGTAGATGGATCGGATGATTTCAGAGTAAAGATCCCAGAAGATCTTGGCCACCCGAACTTTTGGCTATACAATATCCTTTTGCGCTAATTCGCCACGTGGCTATTAAACGTTAGACAATCATCAATAGTTAGCCCTAAATTTTGACTTTCCTGGATATACTAATGGATGCCATGCTCAGCCGTGGAGTGTCGTACTTGAGTTTGTTCGTAATCACCATTGCACATGGCTTGTACGGTGCGAACCTCTAGTTGATTTGGACACCCCACTATCGAACATAGTCGAGGGTAGCGTTAGCACGTCCCTCTATTTCATGTGCAGTGTCTCCGTCGAAAACAAGTGTGATTGACCACAGACGCTTGACAATAGTCCCCTTTTGCGGTGAGTTCTTGAAGTAGCGGGTTTAAAAGAGAATTCCAAAGAAGAGGATCACCAATTGACCCCTGCATGTAACCTTTAATGGTATTGCGCGTGAATTCCTCCCCAACAAATCTTACCAGAAAGTCTCAGCCAGTAAGTTTGCCGATTCTTTGGGGTTTAGATGTTTTCCATCATTTGCTTTTAGGGTCATATCTTCATCTCTCCTGGTACTTCGGTTGATAATCCTGTATATTCTTTCCCATAATCCTTCTTTGTCCTGTCTTCCACAAAACACTTTCCAGCTCTCCATACGAGCTTTTTTAGCAAGGCTCCATTAATCTGCTTTCTTCTCCAGGTATTCTTTAACGACTTTGTCTCGCCAATGAGCTGTTCCATGGATTACCACAGCATATATTTTTAATAAAGATAAAGTAAGATAATATTACTGCATCCAACTAACGTTTGGTGCTGTGTGGGACCATCTCTCATTATTCCTATTGCCTCTCAGTCTATAGCGTGACTTAGAATGGCTCCAGCAGCAGCTCGCTAGCGACGCACTCTTCACGCTTGTGGAGATATATGTCGAAAAGCGGTGATTTGTTCAAACGACGATGATGAACATGCCTGTAGAATGTTAAAATACAATATGAGCCTTTACTTAACTTTAATAATAACTTCCTGACGTGTTTGTACCAAATGTACCACGTGACTATACGTGATATACTACATTAATAGTAAGTCCCAGTTGTCGGAGAACGTCAAGGTCAAGGTAGACGAGATCACCACCGCTATATCTATTCCTTCCAGGAAACAATACAGTAAACAAAATTGTCTTCCGATTTCAAAAGCAATGGTACCTGATGAGTACTGATGTAATGAGACATCTTCTGTTCTAAAGAGTTAAGGAAAGTGTAATGTAGAGTATATCGTACTAGTATTACATTATTTGGGCGGACGTATCATTTATCATCACATGAACATACTGTTCGTCTCATCGCTTCTTCAAGTAAAAAAAATATTCATCGCTTTTTTTAAATTTTAGTGCTCGTAATTACTTTAATAGTACATGCCGGGCTCACAGGATTGTACAGCTATACATCCACTGGAAAAAGAGGTCTTTTTAATCCTGTTTTATAAACAGTGCACGCAAAATACATTTGGGTCAGTAATAACAGTATTAATAACCGAACCCGGAAAGCGGTGCATTACTTCCAACATTAACGAGGAAATTCATATCACTGGTTGTGAAAATTATGTTTTCATTCATTTTAAACACAGATATCACTAATAACTCCTATCTGCTGCTTTTCTCGTCTGCGCTTTTTCATCAGATGAAACAGAGCTTGTTTTCTTCTTTTATATTGTTCTTTTAAAAAGAGCTAACATTTGTCCTTAGTATCGCTTAATGTTGAATCGCTATTAAACCAAAAATGAGGTGACGCTTAGGATACTCTAGCTCTTATATGATCACAGACGGACCACAGTAATACTGTTAAGTAAACAAATTTTGAATCCGGAGGTATTAACTAGACAGCGGGGTCCGAAGCAAATCTACCACAAAACAAACTGTGTCATAAATGACCGTAGTCGCGGCAAGGATCTCAGCTGCAGTGCCGCGGAAGGAGATGAACTTTTGTCTTCTTCGAACAGGTTCATCTATTGCCAAATCGCTTCTGTTGCAGGTTTCCCGATTTGTTCTTTAAAATAAAAGTTTTCGTGTTTCACCGAACTAGAGTGTTACGAGTAAGGACAAATGAAATACAAATCAAAGAAAAGGAAAGAAAACGAAATTTCATTGAAGTATCCGTCGCTGTGATTTCCAATATAACACAATATTTTGTATCATTTAACTGCAAATATTTAACCTTTGGCGCGAATGTCATCCATTTTCATCTGAACAACACAGCTCTTTAATAATTTATAAATGCTCGGATATCCACCGCCGCTGCCTACGTCCGAGTCCTATCAGTAATGATTATCCGGTTTAAATTTTATGTCGCTACTCTTTATAGCGAATGAATTGTACAAAGAAATGTACACACAAACACTTACCAAGCTGATACATTAAATTTATTATGACAATTTCTATGTTGCTTTTTATAATATATAACATTTAAACCTGTGTATATGATAAAAATAATAGTAATCAATGTTGTTTGCCGTCAATCTGTGAGGTGTGTTTATAGTAAATAATATGTTGGCTTGATTAAAATCATCAAGTTTCACTCGTATTTACATGGCGCGTTGACAATGAAAAACAAATGATTATATGTTCTTCTATATATTAGGATGGACTCCAATCAGCGGGGGTTGGAGGTCACTTCACTACATTACGCTCCGAGTCGTGCCAAGCGGAATTGTTGCGCCGCATGCTCAATTCCGACCCACTCTTGTTAAGTCAATGATACTAGAACACCAAGGAGGCGTGCTGGTCGTTGACGTGACAGTAAGTGACACGTTCGGCCGTGATAATATGGCGCTAATTACGATGACAATAGCGAAGCGAGTGTGTTGTGCTTAGTTACCGCTGTATTTTGTTTCTTGGACAGCACTACTGTCTTTCAGCAGAAGTCGCACGAAACAGAAATGTACTACTATAAAAAAATTTACTAAATCGTAATAGATATACCCAAGTGGAAGAACCAGGAGATTCATAGCACTAAGCTAACCAATTTGGTGAGCGAGTGTGTTTGTGTGTGCTTAACAACAATATTGATAACAATAGGTTGTTATTGCGACGGACCATATCGTATTTCGGCCTCGATCCTGTGGCAAAAACCGCCAATAATTCAAGGATGGGTTGTGTTGGAGGCAAACAGAGGGCCCCCTCCACTTGTGTCGAGACATTCTAATAAGCCCACCCCTATATTGCTTCCGGACATTCTTAGATTGTGTAATGTGGACGCTTAGTATCATACAATGGTGTAAATAATGCCTATTTAATAACTGCTGTTAAATATTTACCTAATCTGTAGTTCGGTACTGTATGAATAAAAAAAAGATAATTGTGATCAGAATCAACAAGAAGAGTTGTGTTGGAGAGGTATGTTTTTGTATGTTCCGATAAGTATCTGCAGCGGCTAGACCAATGTCGATCAATTCGATTAGCAGACAGTTAAAGATCAACATACTCGCCTACAGGCTTACAAAGATATTCGCTGCGAACTGGTGTCGGTGATTATCCGTGCACGATTGAAGAAGTTCTTCATCTATGGAGACAAGGAACAGGATTCCGCAACGCATGAGCTCGCGATTTACCTTACATGGGAGCCGGATCGAGCAGTACTTATTCCTGTCAGCAATCGTGTAGGCAACAAGCTAATACAGTAGAGTGAGAGAGGCAAAACGAACATCGCGCGACATGTTGAAACACTGAAGACGATCACCAGAGAGATTTTAGTGGGCGAAAATCATCACATAACTCTGACTTTTTCCAGAAGACAGTGTAACTTTTAGAAAATCCTCCCCCTCATCCAACCTACGGCTTCTTCTCCTTAAATTGCCTCTCCAACTTGTAGAGGCTGGCGATCGACGTGGTACAGTCCTTTCTCGACGTGGTACAGTCCTGTAGTTCGACGGAACAATTTGGGTGCCCCAGATATACAAGTCCATTCCCTGATATTCCTCAACCATGACTTTTTCCCTATCCCCACCTTTTGTTTTCCAAAAACTTTACCCATTATATTCAGGTGCAAAAGATCATATCGCTGATGACGCAGTACATGAGTAATTCTACGGCTACTTTGTTGAAATAAAATGTAGTGTGTTTCAGGCTAATAAATAAATTTAAGATTAGGTACAAATTCCAATTAAATTCATCAGTTTCGCTGGTGTTCAATTAATGCACAGAAGAGGTACAGCAATACCTGGTTCAACTAACAGCGTAATAATTTATAAATTCTCTTAATGACTTTCTATTTTCTATTTACTTTATATGTATATGCATCCGTTACTTTCAAAATACCATAATATTAAAGGTATTCTAGATTAATTATTACAAATTTAATTACAGACACTTGTCAAGTTATGGAACAAGTTTTTACGTACGAATCACATTCACATTTAATCAGAGGCAAAAAATATAGTAGCGGTATTATTTATAATTATAGATATTCCAACCCCTATCCTAACAAGTGGTGAATAAACATTACGGGTCCACATGCTAACTTAACCTAACCTGCATTTTAAGGTTATAACAAGTCGCCATTTATAGAAAGCTACAAAACAAACAATCCTCACCCTCTAGTGGGAGCTAGATCGACACGGTCAACATCTGACCACTTTCACCCTAACCAACTCGTCTTTGAAAAAAGTTCCACTCGCGCCGAAAAATAAAACCTAGAAGTCGGAGAATCAGGAATTCCGTCGCCCATTCGCCGGAAGCTTTGAATGTTTGTAAAAATCTAACTCTGGTAAAGGACTCCGCGTCCGGTTTTTCGATAAAGTTCCAAGTTTACTCTTGCAGCGGTAATCTGCTAGTGCTTCCTAGCTAATGCTTCCTAGTCATTAGTGATGTAAAGTTTCTAAGATAAAGAAACTTTTCGATTCGAATTTAGCGAATGCCTTGCCTCGCAATGCTTGAACCCTGGAGACCCAGTCAAATCCTGCCCTAAACGAAAATTGACTCAGAAAAAATTACTAGCGAGTGGTTGGTGGACTAGCGCCGGTGTCGTTTACTACAGCTTTTTAAAATCTGGCCAAACGATTACGGCAGATATCTATCGTCAGTAACTGTAAACCATGAAGAAAGAACTAGCTGCTAAAGAACCGAGATTGGTCAATCGCTCTAGACCACTGCTGCTTCACGGCAACTCAATACTACCACCACACACTGCACAACAAACAACCACTAAGTTAGATGAGCTACAATTGGAATGTCTGCGACATCCATCGTACTCCCCGGACCTTGCCCCAACAGATTACCATTTTTCCAGAATTTAGACAACTTCTTCCTCGACAAGTTCCACTCCGATGCGGCAGTCCAAACCGCCTTCAAAGAGTTTATTGATTCTCGCCCCCATGGATTTTTTAGTAAAGGGATCAATGAACTACCTATGAGATGGCAAAACTGCATAGATAACAACGGTGCATACTTAATTTAATTAAATATATTTTACAAAAAAAAATTACTTTATATTCCTCCCGTACAAAACGCCAATTTCATATGTAAGGTCCTAATATATAAGGGTGGACCAAAGATCTGATGAAAATCGAGGGAACCCGCTGGATGCGAGCAACGCGGGACCAATCGATGTGAAGAATTTTGGGGAAGGCCTATATCCAGCAGTGGACGTCTGTCGGCTGATGATGATATATAGTCGTGTTAGGATATGATATAAGGTGTGTCATATCTCGTTATCCCAATTATTTCATTAGGAACAACGCCTTCCGCACCGGAACATGGTCATACTCGTATTTGCATACTACTATTTAGGTATCATCCGCTCGAGGTCTAATGATAAACCGAGCACGAGAGTTAATTTAAAAAAAAAGCTCAAATTGTTGACTTAATTAGCCCTCGCATTGGAAGTAAGCTCGCTTATAAACTGCTTACGGGTAAACATGCCAACGTTTAGAGAGGGGCACTTCGATACATTGAAACGGAATGAATGCTTCCGTTCCGGCTGCTTCTGTTATCACATCTCAATGGATCTTATTTACGGCATTCATGTGAAATCTCGATCCGTTTACATTACGCAACGTAAAAAGGTTACAAATTTAAAATCGTACCCCATTTTTTGTTTATCAACATGGAGCGACGATGAGTAAATGGACACCCTCTGTCCCCAACCGAAGCTGTCGATTTACTAAATTCACCTAATAATTTATACATTTATTTTGTCAATGGGGGAAAAAAGGCTCGTCGCGATTATTTACATAGATCGGCACAGCGATGTTCAGCCATGTAATGGATCGTTGGGAATTGAAACGATTAGAAAATCTGCGCTGTTGTTGTTTTTTTTATTCGCTTGTTGATCGCCCGGTTGACGTTTTTGTTTCACGGTACGCACTTACGATGAATATCAAACGATGGATTTGGGGAGATAGTTTAAAGCAAATGAATTTATTTCGTTAATCTGCGATTTATCATCATCATGATTTCAGCCAGTCGATATTAATAGCGTTTTGCTTTTGGAATCCTTTCACGTCTCCTTTGCTGATTTAGCGACTTTAGGAGGCGGCAATATAATTGCAGTGGTGAGAAAATTAATATTAAAGAATAAACGGTAGGCTTAGAAAGAGATATTTTTAATTATCAAGCAAAGGTTTAAGCGATAAAAATTGCAAAAAGGGAAAAAGATATTTCGCGATTTTTAATCTCTACTCGTTCGAGATTTCTCTTAGGTTAGCCTCGGGCGAGGACAGGATTATATTCGATGCCAATTGTATCCTCGACGCGACACTGTTAACGTTTTTTTACGCCATCTAACTCGAAACGTGATTGAAATTTTGCGTCCCGCTTTTTTTTATTACTCTTCATCGAAAATTACATGTGAATTCTATTTAAATATTCAAAGCGATTCCTTGTAAATTTACCCAAAGAGATAAAACGTTAAAAGGTTTATATGCTATTTACACAAACTTCAATAGAGTAAACGGTAGCCCACCATTTAGATTATTAGGATACTATAGAACTGGATTTAAGTAAATTATTAAAAATTGACATATTACTCAAATATTAAAATTATGGATTAATTGGCTTAAAGGACAAATATTCGTATAATAAGGATAAAACTTATAAATTTTCCTTTTCCTATATTTAGTCTTAAAGAATTAGAAGTAACCAAAACGTTCGAGTATCTAAATGGTAGTAGTCGCATTCGTCGTACTTGGTAATCCCTTAATCTCAATTGTCTGGATAGTTATTTAGTATTAAACAAATATTAGAACTAACAAATAAGGCACATGCAAAGAGTTTCAAACAATTATTTATATAGACGGGCGCTTTTTTCTTGTTCTTTTTACATTATTATGTTATACATACACGCACTTAGCAAATACCGAAGTTAATTATCAGTCTATATAAAATACATGATATTCATATAACGTTTAACAGTTATAATCTATTAAAATATTCATTAAACATACAGGTTGTATGATTAAAATATATTATGTTACAATCATTTGCTTGAAAGAAAAACTCTACATATTTTTCAAGTATGTTAATCGATTTTTTAATTCATTAGAATATCGAAATGTAATGAAAACGTTGTAAGCGGATGTCATGTATTAAAACTTTGTCATCAATGAAACAGCACCCGTTGGCTGATGCACAAAAAGTTGATATTTTAATCACTTTCAGTATCTATCAAAGAGTGTAACGACACCGAGAAAGGCAACAGGTAAGTCTACAAACGAAATCCAACAACTTGTGAACTACGTTCTTACTGTTGAACAGCTGACAGCCATTGGCTGGAATGTGATCGACTTCTCTTAGCTCCCCACTCAGCTCGAGGCCATGATTCCGTTACAACTGTAATATTGACAGATTTACTAAATTCATAACTGTTAGAATCACTACCTATACACAAAAAAGTACGTGAAATTTTTCAGTTTGTGTTGAACGAATTGTTACCTCTTCGAGTCACGAATTTCGCTGTTGACTTCTGTTTCTTCGAGGTGGTGGTGGTGGTAATAGGGGGGAGAGGATGAAGCGAGGGCCAGAGAGCGGGCATTCATCTTGAACAATGTAAGAAAAGGCGTAATCATGTCGGAGAGGAATCACGTTTAACGTTCTACAACGCCGGAATTCCGTTGTCCGACCCGGCGTCGTCACAATCTGCACTGTAGATAATTTTCTACACAAAAAGCGACTGATTTTTGCTTACGTTTCGCTCACGAAGTCGGGATAACAAGGCGACCGGGAGTTCTACTCTCTGCGTTGGATTAATAGAAAAATAATATGTGTCGCCCGTTACTCGTAACAATGCTTTAGAAAATCTTTATATCAAAAAAAAAAAAAACTAACTTTTAAGAACTTTACAATAGCAAAAGTGATAAAATCGAAAGAAAGATTGCGTTCTACTCTTTATTTTCCATTTAGGCTCAAATTAAAACAAAAAGTACTTAAAACTAAATCTAAAAACTTACATTAACTACGTACAACAACCAATAAGAGCGCGTGCATTTTCGGCCAATCAGGAGCCGAGGATAAACATCGGGTTCGATACCCGCTCGCGGAGCCAGCATTGTATGGAAGATCGTCTGCTTAGCAACATCTCCCGTAAGCTAAAAAGATCACCAGTATTAGTGTAACATTAGCTAAAACAATGTATTAATAAGAAATTATTTATTTTTTACGCAAATATAAAATTCACTAAACCGCATTTTGCTAGAGTGGTGGATAAATGGCTTTCACAGTCTCCGCGCCCCCCCCCCCCTTCTCCGAGTGAGTCTACTGCTATTGGGGAAATTTAGTGGGCTGTTTATTTATTTATTCGTATGTAAACCTTAGTACTGAACATACATACGTTTAGTTATTACGTATTAGTATTAGTCATTAAAGCGAATAACATCAAATTATTAAAATTAATGTGTTACTTGTATTTATTATTTTTATGGGACTACGTACATTATTGTCACAAAATAAATTTTGGTTCATCCTTAACAACTCTGCTCATCAGGTTGGTTATTAAAGCTTGGATCACACCGAGTGATTTGGGAGGGCTTACCGAACTGATCGGCGGGTGCGGGCGGAAAAGTTTGAGAATTTGTTAACTTTTAGTCGTGATAGAGCGCTAGTACAACCAGAATGAGCTAAAATAAATTTATGAAATTTTACTTTGTAAAATTGGACGTAAACTCAAAGCTGCTAACACAAATGTTCACTTAAACGTGTTTGAAAATTGTTACCAGGGAACAGTGAAACTGGTTTGATATATATATATATATATATATATATATATAATGGTTTGATATAAATGTATAGATGGATTTGATTTTTTCTCGCGCCTTTGTAATTATATGCGACTTGAAAAGAAACAACTTTTGGAAAAGAGAAATAGCTCACCTTGAAACCTTTACATACTATATGAAGTTCATAATGATTGCATTAAACAGTATCGTTTGATTTCAATTTGATCTATTTGAGTGACACTGACTATACTCGTCATTATTATACTAAATAAAAAAAAATTCCTTTTCAGGTACTATTTATCGTTAATGATTGCACCGATATTTAGTTGTCAAATCATACGAACGTCAGATTAAACTTAAGACGCACCTTTTTAGTATCTAGAACAGATTATAGTTTGTCGTGAAGCTCTTTGGAGCCGCAGTGAAATGGGCGAGTGCCGACAAATAATATGATAACGCCTTCATTACCCACACGTCGACCCTCTTCTCGGAGCGTCTTCGTCACCCCTTCAATCTTTTCGCGGATATTACACTGAAATTATGACAAAAGCGCCGGATCGAGGGCTGCATAATGAATCTCGGTGATGAATGAGCTGTTTTAACTTCCATTGACGTGTTCATCTCAATATGTGCCTGTTCGCATCTGTATAAACATTCTATGTCGTTCATTGACTTAAATAATGTTGATGATGTGTGTTCCTGGTATTATTCCACAACTATTTATTTGCGTTAATAAAGGCAGACTAAGACATAAATAAAGACGTTTAACTCTACTTTTATCAAAAATGAGTAAACATAAAAAGAAACAATATACATTTTACATTCTTTGGAACATGCTATGCTCAAAGGTTCAAATTAATCTCGTGATCTTAGACAAGATGAAATAATAACGGCATAGCTCTCATCCGTAATAAGTAATAGCGACCGACGGCGGGACCGATCGATATGAAAACTTTGGGAGAGGCCTATGTCTAGCAGTAGATATCTATCAGCTGATGATGATGACGATGATAATAGTGATAATAGCAACGTATGAACATAATGTGCAGACTTGATTCAGCTTCCGGTGATACATTTATATAACGAAATTTGGTAATTTCTTTTAAAGTAACCAAATTAGCAAGTGATTTAAATATTGGTGAAGTGAACAGATGCTAAGGAGTGGTACGTTAGAAAGATGTGTAGGTACGTTTCCCAGCACTACTGTAGTAATAAGAGAACTCAAACACCGCAGGAAAAAATGCTTCAAAGTTCATCATCAATATCAGTCGACAGACGTCCATTGCTGGACATAGGCGTCCCCGAAAGATCTCCACATACAGTCAGCATTACCTCACGTACCGTTGGACACTAGATGCTGTCATATATAGGTGATCATATAGGGGATTTGGGCTTTTTCCGACCACACTGGCAAGGGCCAGAGCTTCGCTTGTTGATTAGTAGGGCGCATCACGAGCAGGTGACGTTGACTTGGGTTCCGTGAGTTGTGCGGGACCCCTTATACCGCTTTAAGTATACAATGGAATATTACCAGTCATCTGCGTATAAAAACAGACGGCAATTGATGAATGATCAACTGACTTAAAATACAAAATAAATAGGTTGTGTTTTGTCGAATTGAAAATTAAAAAACTAGCCTACGTTTACGTTAAGATATTTATCATTATACTCGTAATTATCCAAATTAATCTTACTATATAAATGTACAGCTCAGTTTATAGGCAATATGTTGTACTACATGTAACCAATCAGATAACAATAGTAGATAGTTATGTCAAAGCCGCTATAAATCTGGGCAATTTGTCTAATAAAGGCTAATTGAATATATCACGCGTATTGTGATGCTGTCGATCCACGCTTCGATATTGTATCCATCCACATGATGAATGGCTCTTCTCAACATATATGAACTTATACACAAATTTATTTAGTTCGCATTGTAGTACTAAACTTATCAATATTAACGTGAGTTTTTTATTCAATTTGTCTCTACATATTATGTAGTAAAATATAGAGAAGTAAAAATATTAATTAACGAACAGTAACTTAGGTCATGTACTCCGTCATCAGCGATATGATCTTCTGCAGATGAATATAATGGGTAAAGTATCTGGAAAACGAAAGTTGGGAAGAATGAAAAAGTCATAGTTGAGGAATATCAGGGAATGGACTGGCATGTCTGAGACATCTGAATTGTTCCGCCAAACCAAAGACAGTGAAGACTGTATCACGCTGATCGCCAACCTTCACTAGTTGGAGAGGCACTTTAAGAAAGAACGTAGCTTAGAATTCAGAATGAGTACAACTCACTATAATCACATGTGGGTAGTTAGAAACGGGCACATATTTATTACTATATTCAAAGAAACACTGTTAGTCTCTTAGACGACTTTGATAGTGTCAATGGAATCCGCGACTATAAAATAAATCAAACAAATGAGATAGCGTAACAAATGCCCACAGCTGATCGATGATGAAGAGAAACTTGCGGCGAAATAGGCTACTGCTACGCGCTTATCGGGGGCAAAGTATACCCGGTTGAAGAAAGTGCCGCCCTTTATATCCAACACCCGGAGAATGTTGACCGCGCAACAGTTGATACCGATATTAACATAAACGAGTACATCAATCACAGAGGAAATTTGCGATAAACTTTCGATCTACTTTCATACGTATACAAATCATTATCTTTCATTTAAATATATCGAAAGTAAAGGACAGGCACATCTTTAAATAAAACAGTTTCCGCATCCTTTGTTAGTGATAAATAGTTATTAGGCTTATCAGATAATGTTAACTTTACTTCCAATTAAAGTGAATTACTATTATCAAAGCGTTCGTATTTAATGGTGCCTAAGAATAAAAACAACAATGTTTACAACAATATAGACAACAATAGATGGTTACGGATCGACATATTTATAAAGTCAAAGTAGACCCGACAGCAATCGTTAGTAGAATAAACAAGCCAGTGCACCTGGGACAATTGTTTGGCGGTAGAAACGTGAACTGCGGTGGTACCTAGACGGACACCGTCAACAGAGACCTACGGTCAATAAAAACCAATAGTTGATAGTGATTAATGGTAAACAAACAGATTTATATTGTTTATTAAACATTGAGACAGTACATTATCAGTTGGCGTATTATTAACTGCGCCTGCAGCTGACAGCTCCGAGAATCTATCATCTATGGTCGTAAATCATCACTTAACTTGTAATGGTCTAATTATAGCATCCAATGCTGTTGTTAGTGTTTCGCACCCTATGATAAGAATATGAATGTTACCACAAAATAAGAGTTCAAATAACGATGAACTCCATTTGCCAGTGATAAGTTTTAGACCAGCGTCTCTGTCTAGATCGATGTATTTAAAATCATGAGGGATATTTTAACTTGTAGTAACTTATTTAATAACTTAGCCTTTGTCTATTTCAAAAGGATTGGTAGGACTATTATTTTTATTACACCACATCCCTGAGTCAATTTACTCAACGTGCCGAAAAATATGATTTTAATGTTTGTAATGAATGTATGCAAACCTACTTTACAATTTATACAACTATTAAATAATTTTTCTGACATCAGCTATACTCGTAACTCGTCAGGATCAGTTGAATCGTTAGGTTTAAACTTTTTTTAGATTCTAAAAGTTTTATTTCTAAATTACCTAGTCAAATCGGTATTCGTATAGAGAGAGCGAGCTGCACTTTAATTAGCAAAAATATTTTAACTGAATAGAATTTTCGGCTTTACATGGTCCAATGTAGCCGTTCGGGGTAAATTCAAGGGTCGTATTCAAACTGATGAAGTTTTGAATGAGAAGCAGCAGCTTTATTTACTTTACTTTTACTATGAGACACTCACACAGTTTACATGATGTTTTCCGATCCTCGTTGTTAAGGTTATGAATTGATGAGGATAGAATTTATCTAGGCAGGGTCGATGAAATATTATTAATATCCTAACTCCACAAATTATGCAACCTCGGAATTAAGCCGAGGACCTAAGTGTCACTAACCTAGCATTTACCCCTGCTGAATCACGACAAATGAACAGTTATAATTTATATTATAAAACTTACTCTAGAACATTTGTTTGTAGGTCTCCTGAGACTTCAGCAGCTGTACCAAAGTCTGCAGCCCGGTAACGCCTCTTTCCGCATTGCGAACGTAAAGCGCGTCTCCAACGCGTCGGATGTGGTACAATTCTTGAACACACTGGAAAGACTCGACCGTTGGAGCAACAAGTATGTGGTGCTAGACTCCTCTACTCGGCTGGCGAAGGATGTGCTAATTTTGCATGTGCGCGACGTGAAGCTCGGCCGGAGGAACTACCATTACTTCTTAAGCGGCCTGGTGAGTTTACCATACAGTTTGAACTGTCACCACTTTATCAATGGAACTATAACATAAAAAGCTCATGATACATGCATTTGTCTCAAGATAATATATTAGTGCTTAATTGAGATCACTACAAATCAATTTTGTAAAAGCCAACTGCAACAAATACGGTGTGCATTTAATTACTTTGCACATTAAGCAAATACCTTGTTACGTGGACCTATTTACATTTCATTGAAGATTTTTTTTAACGAAACCTTGTTATATTGTCCATATTGTATTGTAAAAAATAAACTGTACTTACGTCGAAAGTATAATAATAAGGCGGTGTACCCAGAGGTAATGACTCCGAAGACCTTGCAATTATGTACGTGTGAGTACTATGGTCGCATAAATTGTTTCTGTTCCCAAAATTTTGTACTCCGTGACATTACTTTATAAAAATAAAGTGAGAGCATTTATAAGGTGAATAGGATCTGCCAGTTGACGACGACTTAAAGATCATATTCATATTTGTCTTCATGTAATAAATCCTTCGTTCAGGTGTTAGACGACCGCTGGGAGCGAGCGGTCAACGAGTTTGGAGCAATCAACGTTACTGGATTTAAATTGATAGATTTTTCTAGAAAGGTAGTTCGTGATTTCATCAATCTATGGAGGAAGGATACAATATCTGTAAGTAAATATGTACATATATATATATATATATATTAAGTATCCTCTTGGACAGGATTTTTTATAGGACTGATCATATGCAACGAAGTTAGTAAATAGTCGAAAGTAGCGTCCATGTACACAGAATGTGAATGCATCAGTTGGTATTTCTATGAAAGTTCCTTTTGCATTATTTTTCTATCAATAACAAGAAAAACAGGCTTTAAAAAGTTAAATAATGGACACTAATAAAACACATATATCCTTGCCTGCAATAGTAATCACGAGGGTAAATTCGCATTAATTCCACCTTAAGTACAATTTTGTCTCATACGTACATATAGATGATAGAGTATATATAGATAGATAAAGTCAGATTAAAAGAATTGGATTAGGTAAGGATATCACGACTAGTTGTAATTAACAATGGGGAAATGTAGGTTTGTAGATCAGCATTATGTATTTACGTGATAGTAATACCGAGCTCGGGGCGAACGCGTAATTCGTAGGAGGGGCGCGCGCTGCAATGATTATGAATTTGTAATTACACATTCAGCGGGCGAACTTATTATATAGTCTTTTTTCAGGAGCAAACCTGGCGCCCAGTACTTGCTCGCACATCTATCACCGATTTAAACTAATATTACCTAAATAATATACGAGATTATCTTACTAGAAATTTTCCACTTACTAGAAATCGAGCTCCTTTTCTTGTTTGCTTTTTGATGGTAGTAATAAAATAATTTAATAAATTTTAAACACTATCATTTTAATAGTATTTTTATTTCTATTATTATTAGTATTATATTATTTAATATCACTACTTAGTAGCGAGGTCTAGAATGCATATATATGTTTTTTTATATAGAGGCTTGAGCGTCACTGATTATGAAGAGTAAGAAAAGGTGCTTTTCTAATCATTCACATTCTAACCAGTTTCAATAGTGGTTAGTTGTATATTCCATTTATAAACTCGGAGATACATCCCGGAGATAAAATAAATATTTAAAACCATAAGAAACTGTATAGGAATTAATCCGTACAGAAACTTGAAATAAGGTCTCTAAAATTGACCTGATTATTGTCATTTATAAGATGGTTGCGATAAATCGTTGCATACGAACAGCCCAAGATTAATCGGTGTCAAGCAGGAGCCCAGTAGTGGAAAATCCACAGTAGTTGATGATGATTATGATTTTGTAGGCTTAGGAGTGTGGGTGAGAAATTATTTCACATTGATTTAATGAAAATGTTTTAATGCGGACAGGCCAAAGCGGCACTTATGTACGACGGAGTTCAGGTACTGGTTGACTCCATCTTCCGTTTAATGGCAAAGAAACCTGATATCGCGCGTGGCCTGAGTGTGGAGGGCAACATTACAAACAAAAAATTGGAGTGCAATCCTCACCCTAACGATAAAGCCTTCGAGGTCGGCGAAAAGATCTCAAGGTACATTAAAAAGGTAAGGTGATGTTTTAACATTCTGTCTCATACTGCGAAAGATTATCTCTATTGTATACTATAGATATTGTTATGATTGAAATAAGTACATATCTTCCTCCTCCTGCCTTTTCCCATTCTATGTGTGGTCGGCATAATTATTATTATTTGAAATAAGTACGTATGCTAATGCGAATTCCTAGTGGACGAGCTGAAGTACGACGAAACATTCTGTTCCCATACGACAATTTTTATTTTACATATAGCCACTTCCGATGTATTTTTTTTTAATTGTAATACGTTTCCGCTCAATAGAGTAGCCAGTAAAGAAAACATTAATATTTGTCAATACTAATTTCTAAAATCGTTCATTTTTATCAACATCTGATATTATATAATTAACTAAAGATATTTCCATTGCCACAACAAATCCACGAATAAAAAATAACACACTATAGTCGGCAAAGTCAGAAAACCTGGCCGAATGATATCACACGTATAAGAGAAGTGTCCTACCCTTCTGAGAAAACAAACATTTTGAAGGCAACACGCGAGTTCTTCATTTCGCCATGGTTATGAGGTAACATACCATACCATACTACGCAGGAAAATAAATGTTGCAACTCAATAATTTAAACAAAAACTTGTCGGAGCTTCGTCAAAACAATAAATAATTTAAACAATAACAGTAAATATCCTTTCCGGTCTTCGGCTTGTAATAAATCGTTTCATATCTTATCTGTAATTATTCGCTTCTGGTGAACAATCCAAATAATGAGTTCGACTGAAGGTGTGGTGCAGTAATAAAACGGTCACATTAATGCCTCTGGCTCAAGGGTTACGAATTCGACAGCCGCTCGGTACAAATGTTTGTATAACATATACCTAATCAATGGTAGGGGTGTAAGGGGTCCCGCGCAACAACTCACGACACCCAAGCCAACCTTACCTGCACATCCTGCTAATTAACAAACGAGGTTCTGGCTCCCACTAACTCGCATTAGGCCAGCGTGGTGGGAAATGTTCCAAATCCCCCTATATGAACCCCTACATACGGCAGTCTCTAATGCCCAGCGGTGCCAGAGGCCATGCTGACTGTATGTGGAGATCTTTGGGGCTATGTCCAGCTGTGGACGTTTATCGGCTGATGATGATGATGATGAATCAATAGTATAACAGGAATTCCTTTATTAATAGACATTAATTATCTCGCGATGCACCAACCGGTGTGGTCGCTGACCTTATGCCATGTCCTTAGTTAACATTAACCTTGTGATGTTGAATGCGATACTTAAAATAGATGTTTTGACAATAAAAATAATTATAATATATGTTTATAACTTTTAGTACGATTGGTTATTTTTTAAATCACTCAGTTATATATAAATCCGATCATGCCATAAGGATCCAGATACCGTATTGTTGTCTTAAAAGATCCACGTCCATCGATCTTTTTTTAATATGATGATAATTCTTTTGCTGTACAATGATGCTTGTATAATTATCTTTTGTTACAATATTAAAGAATGTCGTACATCTATCGGTTGATGATGATAATGATACAGCTTGTTAAATAAGGCCGTGGATGATGTCTAGCTCGCACGAACAAAAAAAGTGCCAGAAATAGATGTGCACTGCGACGGTCTTGCAAAATTTAAGACATTGGACACGAACTTTTCCTTATTTTTTTTTAGTAAACACGCTAATATAATTTAATCTTATGTCGTTAATTCATATATAATTTTTATGTTTACTATTTTAACGTGATTATTAGTTTTATATTTATTTTGTCTAATTATATAGAATAAATTAACGTAATTTTTAAATATTATTTCTATTTCAAACTGTTATGTAAGAACAGTTGGATATTTATCGCACGGCTATATGTTGTACACTATAGAAATGGTAACCTGCGTTGGTAATCCAATAAATATATAAACAAATAAATATGACTGATGTGATGTTTTTTTATGGCCGTAAATTGATAATGTGTCGATTGTAATTGACCTCGAAATTCTTACCACCATCCGTACATATTCAGTTATGTGATTCCAGGAAAAATACTCTAGATTTTTTATTATAATTATTAAGAAATTAAGTTTATTTGGGATGATCGTGTATAACATTAGGTGGTATAATAGTAAATGTTTAACAAATGTTTTATTTTATATGTAATTGTATTTCTTTTAAGTTAATTTTTTTTTATTTACCTCAATAAGTAGTTAATAATCAAAACAGTGATTTTGTTGAGTATAAAAAGCCTTTCGTAAATAACATATAAGTTTACAAATACGTATAAACCTTTTAGATGGTGCGGTACATTTTTGTCAAAATCAATTTTCAGTGGGCACGCCGCTTATAACTTAGGGGATTCAAATTAAACGGAATTGAAACACAGGTGTTGGATATGGGAGCCGTCCTTTATATTGAGTGTGCGGGTGCGACAGTAGTGGTGGTGGTGTCGGTGTCGGTGGCGGCGGGCAGAGGCAGAGATCGGTGCTATTAACGAGCTCTCACGCTACCTGACGTCCAATTACTATGCGGCGGGTACTCATGAAATCAGTCAGTTTCGCGGAGAGTTTCAAACTCTAATTATTTAAAAGTGCTACGCCACACACAAATAAAGTTTATGTGCATTTGAGTGACTGACAGTCACTCGATCGATAGTGTTTTATACTATAACTAGCTGTTATCCGGCCGCTTTTCTGGCCGTAATATATAATTAGACTTGAAATTTGAAACATTGATTGAGAGCGACCGCAACCGCAATAATAATACTATATGAAGATTGTAAAATCCGCTATTTGCGCCCTTAAACATTCTCGGCGTTGCACACAACACAACTGTCGCACGTCCGCTCTCGCCGACGGGTCTCGCGTTACTAACGGACTAACATTGTTCATGCGCACTGGATACAGTGTACCCACATACACTAATTTGTAGCGTACCCACTTACACTACATTCCTTAGATATTTAATAACTAATTAACTGAAGTACAAATAAATTTCACTTACAAGTAATAATTTTTTGGATTTACTAGGTGCTATAATCAGACATGAGTTGTACCATTCTTATTTCTATTCAAACATAATGTCGTAATTATTTTATATTACATCAAATCATACCTGCGTAATGGTCATAATTAAATCTGTTTATTAATCACTAATTCTATCATCACCTATTTTATCATCCACATCATATAAAGGTTTCTGCACGGTCAGCAACATGCCCAGCGATACCTCTGGTGTTACTGGCGGTCATAGGCTGCGGTTACCGCTAAACATCACGCGAGCCGCAAGCCTGTTTACCACCTAAAAAAATATCCTTGTCTTCCTTATCTTTCTTTGGTATTGCTGTCCACTAACCTTCTATCTACATAAATAATATTCCTCCGTAGCACTTGATCCGTCTAATCATTCCTGACTGAAATATCATCCTCTTTAGACTTCATAACGGTGTGAGACGTGGGATTATAGTTCATGCTAAGTTTATCTTCATTATCATTTAATGTTGGATTTGTGGCACCTCTCTGTTCGTCTCCGTACTCCTTTCCTTTATCTTTCTGAATCATATCTTTTTGCAAAGGGCAATCACATGAGCAAGTATTTTTCGCTACGTATCTATCGGGACCTCAACCGATATAGTTTTAACTTTGCGAACTGATGAAGGATCTATGAAATTCAAAAAATAAATACCCTGCAACAATCTACAAATTATACCGTTTCGCATAGTCATGTTCCCTTGTTGATACGTTCACTAGTTTTCACGTGATTAGCGCACAAAGGAAACCCATTTTCATTACATATATAGTTTTAGAATCGATTTTAATTATTGAAAGTAAATAATGTTTATCAGGTATATTGTTGTTTGTATCGCGTTTGTTGCTTGTGTTGGATAACGTGCCGTAAAAGAATGTTCATGCAATGCCACCAATAAAGATGGATAAATATCTCAAAAGCCACAACCAATCCAACACAGAAACCACGACCGCGACCACTCCGCCACGAGTACGAGTATAACTGATGTGAATTGCAGAAGTTATCTCAATAGCTCTTTTGTATAACTTCCAACACAGTCTCTATTAATCGTTTATATTATTGTTGTTCAAGCGAATGTTCTTTTCTTTATTGTATAAATATGTATACACCGCTTAAAAATACTTTGTCAATGTTTTGTTATTGTATTTGCACATATTTAAATAAGTGTGTTTGAATGTATTTTTATGTAATAAAATTACCGTAAAATCAAAAAGAAGAGTAGATACTATATTGTTTGCTTCAGGCGGAAATAGAAGGATTGTCCGGCTTTATCAAGTTTAATGATCAAGGACGTAGACGCAATTTCACCCTCCAAGTAGTGGAAATGACCGTCAAAGGAGATTTTGTTAAGGTACGAAACAAATAACGCAAATAATACATCAATACTATCGTTAACACGAATTGTAGTTTAATTTATTAATGTTGTAGTAGAATCTTAAATATTATTATTCGTGTTGTTAAGCTTTCGACCAACATCTGAAGTGAAGACCACTCTGTCATGAGTGATACCGATAAAGAAGAACAATCTTAAATATTATGTATATACGAAAAGTTTCATAAAACGTGTATTATTATTTTGTTATGCAAATGCATTTAAAAATCATTTTAATGTGGCTACAACATAGTTCATTTACTCATTAACCAGATCGGAACTTGGTACGACTACAGAGGTTTAATTACGAAGGTCAGAAAGCCAAAAACCAACCCACTTGGGTATTACAGTCGTAACCATACATACATAGTGACCACTATCGAAGAAGCACCCTATGTTATGCGCTCGGACTTGCAACCATCGGTGACATACCCATTCAAAGGTTTTTGCGTTGAACTTGCACAACTGATCCTGGACTTGATGGAAATTAAATGTGAGTGTTTCTTTCCGCTTATCTATTCCACAATCAAAATCGTAAGTCCCGTAAATTGGGAATTTGATCTAACATTACGTTTACGTATATCTGAAAATGACAAATGTAGACTCTTCTAGAAACTCTAACTAAAAACATGAACAAAACACATAAACATATTATTTTGTGGTCCTTTATCACATTTCATCACAATAGGTTTTTCGGCATAATAATTATTAACCACATCATAAAATAATCATATATTTTGCAGACGAATTGCGACTGGTTAAAGACAACAAATACGGTAGGGAGAACCCTAAGGTCGTTGGCGGTTGGGATGGAATGATAGGGGAAATTTTAAGGAAGGTACGTACCGTCTCCTGTTCATCTAATTTCGTAGAGTGTTTTCAATGGAGCACAAAACGCACTATGTACACAACCTAACCTAATTCTTTGTAAGGGTTACCGAGGACTGAATAGACTTTTGAGGTTCCGTAGGATAAAATATAGCCCATTTCACAATTCCCTAAAGATGTGATCGTTGTCGAAACATTTGGTGACATACAAAGAGTTTTTCGAGTGATACAATTATCGTTGATTATCTTACAGCATCACATTTTACAAACCATTCTGTTGAAGGCCTTCTCTATATCTTCCTCCGCATCCTCGAATCGTATTCCTCATGTTCAATACTGACAAGACAACAAATATTTGCTACTAATGCTGAAATCTTGGATTCCAAAAACTGTATATTGTGTTTAATTTGTTTAATATGATTACAATCACAAACGCAGACACATTTATGTTTCTGCTCATTTCTTTTCAGTAGAAAGTCGGTTTTATTCATAAAAGACCATTAAACTGTATTATACTAGACCTTTCTATAAAACAGGAAAAAAACTTTATTTTTTTGTTAGAGCTTAGTTATTATTAAGGATGTGAGTGAAAGCGTTAAAGTTTGTATACACTCACGCCGTATCTCACGGTAAACGGTTTCCCTTTTCATTGGCAGTCGGCGGGTGTAAATCCCACTCGCCGTTCCTCCGCCGGAAGTATCCACTAGTGTTATATTTTGGGCGATTGGATCGTAAAAATTTATCACATAAGTTTATACCCCCTGTATATTTAATACTTACTCCATTTTGTAAGAACCTTACCCATTTGCGACCTCTACTGTGTTTCGAACTTAACAAAAAGTTTCGATTGGTCCTCACCCAAACAATTCTGTATCATCATTATTAAGTACATATACATATAAGAAGCATAATTTTTTTTTATGAAAAGTATGCATTAAATTTTCGTCTATGTATGTTAAGGAAACGGATTTAGTGATTGCACCGCTTACTGTAACGCTGGAAAGAGAGCGTGTGGTCGATTTTAGCAAACCATTTCTGGCATTCGATATAAAACCGGATAAAGTGGAAGTTCCCAACATAAACACCATCTTCAGTTTCCTGCATCCGTTGTCAAAGGAGATATGGGTAAGATAATCCATGTATTTGCTTTGGTCTACATTAGTATTTAAGTACCATAATATCTTGCGCCCAGTTGTGACATAACAGACTTCTTGATATCCGCCAACCTCATAGACAATTGACTTCACTCTTAAATGTCCGGTCCGAAATAATATCACCGTTTTCTCGAGATCTTTGATTTTCTTCCCATTGAATTATAGTTATGACAGTTATCAGTATAGTTTACAAGAATGTAATTACATTTTCAGATTTGCATATTGTTTAGTATTATAGCCGTGAGCATAGTGCTTTTCCTGGTTTCCCGTTTCTCACCTAGCGAATGGCGTATGATATCATTTACTGAGGCCACACAATCACCGGAACCGGACGATGTGGATACAAACAAGGTATAACTTGCTGTGTTTACTTAGTTACATTGCTGTCAAATATAGCACACGATAGTGCTAAATATTCTCCTAATTTTTTTTAATAAAAAATTTATCTGTACCTATATTAAACTTATGAATATGTAAGAATCATTTATACTGTGTGTGTGCCACTCTCATATATACTCGTATTGTGTATATTAAAAAAACATCTTTACTAAAAAAATATTTCACAAATACAAATATTACATCAATGTCCTTAATTCCAGATGACGGTATTAAACAAATTCAGCTTTTGGAACTCCTTATGGTATTCGCTCGGATCCTTTATGCAGCAAGGCAGTGATATTTCACCGAGGTTAGTTAATATCTTGCTCATTCATTTGGTAAATTAAAATAAATTAACAAATACTAACAGTGAAGTATTTATTTGCCCCTCTGTATTAATAACCGCATGACCTTGGGTGTGAACTGGAGATAATATTCTAGGTCTCTGCCTGGGCGCATTGTTGGTATGGTTTGGTGGTTCTTCGCTTTGCTGGTGATATGTGTGTACACAGCTAACCTTGCTTCGTATTTCACCTTGGCACGTATATCTGAGCCGACGCAGCTCTACAGCAAAATCACTGCATGCCCAGAGGTAAGCTTATTAATTAAACTCCCTGTTAGTTCTCTAATGAAACATTACAGAGCAAGCATATAATATAAAGAATTGTGCAGCAAGAATATCCAAGCCTGGACTACATAGCGAACATTAATAAGCATCAGTTTTACTCCAAATGAGTGTATTTAAGCTGTTCTTCACATATCACTGTTACTTCAAGGACGTCGTAGCCGGCCACAACTATGACGACGATGGGAACCTTAAACACTCCACTGACGAATTCGGATGGGTGTCCTTCCTACTTGACCGCGCCGCTATGACTTTAGCATTGAAGCTTAAGGAGAAACCGTGTGAGTTGCTGGTAACGGTCACCAGATCAGGAGTTAGGGAATTCGCTGTTGCTTTCCCGAAAAAATCCAAATTGAGGTTCGTAAATTTTTAATTTCGTGCTATGCCTTTGCGACATCTGCTAAGCGATCTGATGTTTATAAATATTGTTCAATGTGGTCAAAAGCGACGCGGTGTTCTGATCTGATAAAACGATGTTTCCTTAAATCAATAAGTTTTTTTAGGGAGGGCGTGAACCTCGCTCTGCAGACTCTTAAGAATGAAGGTGAACTTCAGAGACTACTTCGTAAATGGTTTTTGCACACCGAATGTGAAGCCGGCGAACAGGTATGCCGATGCCGGTTCATGTTACAAAAATATGTAACCAAGATGTAAATAACGCTATGCTACTTGTTTAAGACTGTAAGCGGAATCGAACTCACCCTGAGCCAGGTGGCAGGTCTGTTCTACGTACTGATGGCGGGTCTACTGTTGGCATTGTGCGTGGCATTGTTCGAATTCTTCTGCCACGGACGCTCCGAAGCAGCTCGCGTTAATATACCGCTGTGCGATGCCTTCAAAGCCAAAGCAAGGTTGCCGCCCAGCCCCGAAATCAAAACTACCCACCGCGTGCAACAGCGCGAACAGGAGCGCATGGGATGGAACAGCGGACCATATTCCGGCGTATGTATAAACACCGTTACCTTTAAGTTAAGTAAAACATGATCACCACGGAATATCTCAGAAAAAATTCTGATGATGTGTTAAGACTCCATATGCGGCGCCATTGCATATGACAACGCTTACGAGTCCATTTATGAAGGCTTTTGTTTGTTCAGTACTACACGTCGGCCAACCAGATCGGTCAGGAGGAGACAGCCCTGCAGGCCAGTTTCACGCAAGTCTGATCCACAGCCCGGGACGCTTGCACCATACGCCGTGCGTCCCGTGCTCGCCGCCTGTCGGACTCAATCGAGCTGTACCAGCTGTAAACGCTACAAGACCCAAGTCCGACATCAGTTAGCATCGACAACTTCAATGCTACAATTAGTTTCCCTGCGAACAAACGCAACGGGATTGTCGTTGGAAACCGCGGTCCACCTCTACATATACTCGGTGTGCATTCGCGGTTCCACGTTATCTAATCGATTTAGACGTGGTAATAGTTCTTTTCTTCTCACTGTCTGCGCAGCCCACGGGTTAGATCCCGATGGCGAGCTGCAGTCGGACCCGGATTATTCCGGATATTTAAAGTAGGATAATTGGGCGCCATTGCGCCGAGCGGTATTATCAGTCCGTAACTGGTTATCAGTGTACTATTCAATATGTAGCAGGGTTACGACCTATTGAATCTTGGTGTTAATAAAATAAGACAGTAAAGGATTTTTTTCTCTCCACTATTAATGGAATATACGTATATCACTTAGTTCTACAATATAAGATATTAAGCAATTAATCAATCATAATAGGTAGAATAAAGGTAACATATATTCATCATATTGATATCGAACCTATCTCCTTCCTTTCAACTAATTATCTAATATAATTTCATTAAGCATTCGGTTCTAAAATACTAGATAAATATCAGGGTCGTATATATTATTATAACGAGGATAGTTAAAATAAAACTTTTTTCAATTAGACTAAAAAAAAGGGTTCCCTAACTTGTCAGTTATTTTAAGGTATGACCGGTGTTCGTTTCTCTTCCGTTTATTTGTTCCGGCAATATATCCGGAGTGGTCGCGACAGTATCTCCAAACCTAACCAATAATCAACTCGAAAACTTCATCAGATAATAATCAATACTTTATACCTCCATATATAATGTTATCGAGTAATTTTGAGAGTTGCGTTTACTTCTTCACATCCGGTTTGAATTTATTTACTTTCAAATCGTTTCCGATGAAATCATCATCGACGACTTTAGAAGCTCCGTATTAACAAAACAAATTATTATAAAATGTTTCTTAAATTAACTTTGATCCGTATAAACGTTTCCAAATTTCGATCCACCTAACGGTGTCTAAGTAACCTGTCAGGCACCGCTTCGCATATGGATTATTAAAAATTTACTGACTACCTGAGGATATAAGCTTTTTATTTTAGACAATTTGTGACACTACAATACATTTTAGTGAATTATATAAAGGGAACCGGTGGAGGTAGACGATCCGCAGCAGATGCATGCAGAGCTAAAGTACGGGGGACCGACCCTAAATACCGAGAGATACCTCGCTAACACTGTATCCGACATTTGTTTTAATTCAATGGAAGATGGATCGCCAGATCAAATGCACTAAATGTTGAGCCTAATTGAAACAAGTTTTGTGTTAGTGGAATATCGTGGTACTGTTCTTTACTAAGAGTATAACGCCAAAGGCACTATATAAGTCAATCATATCAATAAAATTAATAACCTGTTTGGAACTTGACAAAGACCGTTTTTACTTCCGTTTCAATAAATATAACGTTTCCAATGAAATCTTTGAATCCGCTTGTTAATTAATTGTGCTGCCGTCCTGTAAAGCTTTCTATTGTAACATATTAGAGTTGTATTAATTTGTTATTATTAATGATATGCATTTAGTTGAAAGAGTTTTGTTTTTATTTTTATTGATTTCGTGTATTTCTTTTGTAATAAAATAATTAACCTGAAGCTTTATCGAGTGATGAACCATTAATGGTGAAATTCATAAATATATAAAGTGCCAAAAATTAATTGTATAAATTTAAAGGGGTGGTATGAAGCGCAAAAGGCATTATAATTTTTTTATAATAAATTATATAAGATGTACGGTCCGTTCCGTCCGTCGGTGTAAGGCTGAGTTTACTTTCGCCGATGCGAACGCGCTGCGAGAATTTTTTCAGTTTATTCAAACAAAAAAATGAAACGAGGCTTTCAGGAATTCACCTGTTACCATTCGAGGGCCGCTAACACCACCCGACCTAGAATAAATATTTAAAGAGAATGAAAATTCACAAACAATCAACTCGAAATGATAAAGCTAGTTTGCACTGAACAAAAGCGGCGAGTCTTGAATAAATTACTTTATCATGGGCTTTAGAAACTGAAACATCTCTTTAATTATTACATGTACCCACAATTCGCTTAGTTATATAAAATATAGCAAAAAAAAACAACGGTCTCATACTCTTCTCCAGCTGTTAACTCGTTATCAACTCTTATATTTAAACTGGTAATTGTTAAAGGTAATTTAACGTTTTTTATTGTGTTTTACTATGACTTTAGATATATTATACCCTATTATTAAGTTTGATATTATTCTTCAAATGACTGATTTACATGAACTCCTTTGTTGACTCAAAGTATCTAGATGTAAGACAACATCGTATATTTTATATGTTACCTACCTTGTCATGACTCTCCTGTCATAAGCTACATTTGAAATAAACAGTAGAGATAAATTAGCTACTCATAAAAGTAAGTACAGCAAGTGCTAGACGTTACCGTGGGTTCGATTTCAACCCCTCGAACGGTTGGTTCATCTTCGTCTACAGAACTAAACAATATCCGGAGCGTCATCCTTGCGAATTAGGCTTGTTCAGACCGTTTCTTCAATCTCTTATAGTAAATAGACGTGTTACGCGCAACTTGCGGTAGTATTAAGTTAAATGTATCCCAGTGTCACGATGAATGTTTGTTATAATAAATAAATAAAAATGAAATCGTGCCTTTCATTTCAACTAACATCCCCTCGCCCTGATGTGATCTCCATATACATTACATAGTGTACATCCACAATACACAGCGACGCTCGTCACATAACATTTAGCGAAATTACTTTTAAATAGTAATACTCGTATATATTCAAACACGAAATTGTTTACTTAGTAACATTTTAAATTGTAAACAACTGCTATATTTACGATATTTTTTAATAAAGATCATAAATAAAATATCAACAGAGTCAAATAAATAGTTAAAGTTTTAATATAGATACTGCAACTTATGCAATAACAACATTATAACTTGGAGACTCGGTCATTATAATCATGTGTACAAATGAAACAAGATAAAATTGTTATTTAATTTTCTTTATCTTACTGTATGACACCGGAAATGGTAAGGAATGGTACCCAACCATCATTGGGCCAGCGTGGTGGAAAGCGGACCAAATCCCTCCATCCCAGCGCAGGGCCAATTGATGTTGGTATCTTTGGGGGAGGCCTAAGTCGAACAGTGGATGTCTATTAACGGAGGATGATGATGATGATGACACCGGAAATGAATTTAAACGAAAGGACCAAAGCTCACCTGGTGGTAAATGATAGGCGTGCGTAGTTACGATGATATACACTGCTAATCAGATTGCGCTTGTCGCTATTGAAATATATGGTTAGTATGGTTCCCGCAGTAATTTCACCACCTTCAACGCTCTGCAAACATTACTGTGTTCCGGCACAGTAATACTACTATTTATCGATATAAAATAGAAGCTCCGATAATACCTACCTAGACGGTCTCCTGCAACAGAGACGTTAAATCAGTCGGTGGTTAGCTAACCAAGCGGATTCGACCCCTTGTCCAAACTCTTTACCTACTTTATTATTTTATAATAATAGTATGATACACAACGATTGTAACTAGTAGATGTATTATATGTAGGTAACGCACTAAACTCGCATACGCATAGAGATCTGAATCCCCCCAAATATGTACTACAAACGACGGCCCAGTGCCCGGTGGTACCTACGGCCATGCATACTGTGAAGGACGTTGGCAATGCGCCGGAACCAGGGTTGCTAAGTTTTCCCGTGAGATAGCTCTGGCGCTAGCAACATAACGCACGCACATTGCGGACCGAGGAGAATGTACTAAAACTAGAGGACGAGTTGAGCAGAAGTCGCTCGTGTTTTTGATCTATCTGGGGTCCGAAGGGAGGTTACCGGAACATGCCGAGATTCGAACCCGCGACCTTCGGAACGAAAGCCGCACGCTCTAACCATTAGGCAAGATAGCTTTTGATCTTACTTACTTATCTTGAAAGTACTTGCCATCAACATAAACGACCAGTACACAACACACCATCGATTCGCTGATGACAACATGGTCATGGCTAAGGCCCTGGAAGCCATGGCGAACTGCTCGACGACCTCTGTAAACCATCTCGACGCATGGGCCTTACAATGAATATGGAGAAGGCAAACATTATGTCTAATGCCCATATTGCACCCACCCCAGTAATGGTTGGACAGTCCGCTAGCTAAGTTCAACTTCTAGAAAGAAGTTAATCGACGAATACAACTCGGCTATGCTGCGTTTGGGAGGCTATGCAACATCTTCTCATCTTAGATACCACACTGTCTGTGGAACTGAGACGTGGCCCTTTTCTATCGAAGGACCATCAAAGATATAGACAGAAATAAAAATCGATAAATGACTCGATTTTTACCACATGACAAAAAGTAGCTCTGTTTACGAAGTATGCCTTCTTGTTTGTTACTATTTTTACCGATTGAGAAGTTAAAAGAAAAAAAAAAAACAACTAAAATATTTTTTCGCTTTATAGTCTTCTGTAAATGCACATATAAACAAATAAATTCTTTACCCTAGAAGGCATATTTTTTGTATAAAAAAAGTGTTCGTGATATGATTTATAGTGAAGTGAGTAGTGGGCAATCACTCGAGCCTGTTTCATGTTTTGTTGACGGCCGACAGAAGTGTACCGCCAGGTTTATAACACAGTTTTTTCAAACACACATTACGTTTTGATATAAATATACACAGTGGTGTAAGCGGTCCCGCACAACAGCTCACGAGATCCAAACCATCCTTACCTTCCCGTGGTGCACCCTGTTAACCAACAAACTAGGATCTTGCTCTCACCAACCCGCATTGGGCCAGCGTGGTTGAAAATCGCCTAAATCTCAGGACCGATCGATGTGGGGATCTTCAGGGTACACCTATGCCCTCGTACGTCTATCAACTGATGAAGATACACAGTGTATACACTGTTTTTGGCAAACAAATAAAACAAAGCAATCATTCGAGGCAACAAATCATTGATTTGCTTTTATATAATAAATAGCTTATACCATTGTTTAGGTCAGTTATAACTAGATACACAAGTAAGTCTGACTCATAAGCATCAAATAAAACAAGACGTAACAGAGACCGCATTAACACCGTGTAAACTTAAGTATGCATTGATCAAACGGCTGCTGTATATAAAACAAACGGAAACGCGTTAAAATTTTATCTACATACAACGAGATCGCGCCGAGCAGCATCGAGCAGCGCCGAGCAACACCGAGCAGCACCGAGCAGCGCCAAGCTGCACCGAGCAGCGCCGAGCAGCACCGAGCAGTACGGACTATAGTTTAAATTAAAAACAGAAAGTGCGACAAAGTGCGAGCGGCACCGTTGCAAAAACATCGTCAAGATAAATGAGATCATTCGCCAAATGTAACGGAAATATGCTGAAATCTTTTTTCGTCATTCGTGGAGGGAGCGGGTAGGGTCGGGGAGAGGCGGGGCGGGGCGGGTGAGACGAGTGTCAGCGTGGATTTTTTTTCTCCCCTCAAGATGTCATAAATCAGATGGCGGCAGCTGGTGTTGACCTACACAATTATTGCCATGTTTCCAGCTAAGAATTATTATTGCCCCAACTCTGGGGCGTCATTTTGAAATAAGATTTCCTTAGGCATTTTTCCCGCGGATGGCCGCTTTGTAACCTGAACTTTTAGAGAAATATGTAGCGAAATATTTTTAATAAAAATGATGGTGATCCCTGAGGCACGCGTTCCGCAAATACGCGGGATGTTACTAGTATTATCATTAAACGGCACCCATGCCATATAACAGCTGACGCTGTATATTGGTGGCGGATAACTTAAAAGAAACATTTATTTCTCCTTGAAACTAACAATCAGCATATTGCCCTGCTAATGTAAACAAATATTTTTTTTTATTCAATTAAGCGAGGAGACGAGGGGGACGTTCGCTTGATGGTAAGTGACACGCCTGCCTATAACAACGTGACGCGAGTTAAGACGATATACATTACATCGAATTGCGCTAGTCGCCTGAAACGTGAGATGTTGTGTCTCGTTACTCCAGTAATTACCACTAGCCGCGATAATTACATTTATGTATTATATAAAACAAATTAAATAAATACTTATTTTATCCAAATGAAAACTTTAACTTACATATTTCTTTAGGTACTACGACTACATAAGGGCATTAACTTAGACCAATTTACTTCACCGACGTTATGTAATATGTGGAAGTCAATTGGAAAGAGGGTAACGGCATTAAGGGTAGATGACTCCGAAGATAAGGGTAGGTCATTTGCGGGCCGTGATTTATATCATCTGATGCCGCAGCCTCCGCCTGTCTCGGGCGTTAGGATTTATTAATTGTAATTTTGAATACTATTTGCATTAGCAAATTCATTAGAAACTATATACACGTTATTGTAAATAAAAATAAACATGAAATAGTACAAAAGTTGTTATTAATTGAAAACAATGGCATAAGGTCGAAAAAGTTTTCACCAACTTATCCTTCACAACTTCAATTCCAAGGTGATGCTCAACGATGACGATCGCAAACATATACAAGGTAACAAACACTCCAATTCTTTGCCATATAAAATCACCAGAGAGTGTGAGAATCAGACAGTACAGGAACAACGCAAAGGTACGGCGGGACTGCGACATTACTTCAGAACGCGTTCTCATATTTGTGGTGGATGCAGGCAGAGCAAGGTTGCCGGAGTCAGCCACCACTTCCGAACACACACTGTTAATAGAAACTGCACCATATTTATTTTTCGAGATTTTTTTCATTACAAACCATATAACATTATTGCGTTTTGTTTTTCATCTACTATGGCACAAAATCGCATAATGTGATAATGGCAATCAAACAGCAGAAGATGATAATACATGCTCGCTCAGAACTCTATGACTATGTATGCAAGATGAGAGTAAGTTAACAATACAGTGGCAGTAATTTGCGAAGCATGTTACACTTGCTTCTCTGGCGCAACTACCCAAAGTGGGTCTTGGCCTCCGACAGAAGAGAACGCCAGCGTCGTCTGTCTCCATTCACAACACAAGCTTGTTTCACAACCACCACCAAAACTCTACTTATGCTTTTTTTATTCAACGAACAGACGAGACCAGTGAAAAGTTCACCTGATGGCAAGCCTGCCCATAACAACGTGACGCTAATTAATGTGGTATTCATAGCACCACATTGCGCTCGTCGCCTTCTATGGAATCGTGGACTATAGTGTATATATACTATTAGTGTAAGCAAGATATATCTCATTTTCTTATTATCGACAATTTCTCATATCTTTTGCTCGGCTTCTGTTCTTTGTGTAGCAAGCACACTTTTGACAATCTATTATAAGATGCAAGCAGATTCGTTCTTATCTCTGTCATATACACAAGATGGATTACTTTTTTTTTTAATTTAAATGGTCCATGAAACCGCCGTGTCCTATAATTTCTTGCACCAAGTTAAGAAATAATGTTATTTTTCTAAGAGATATAGGATGTTAAATCCCGTTACCCCCATTAATTACAGTTACAGTTACACTAGCTGCAGCGCCCTTCAAACCGAAACACAGTAATGTTTGTACAGTACTGTTTGTCGGCTGCAATAGGCGCTGTGGTGGTACCTACTTAGATGGTTTATAGCAATAGAAACCTACCCAATGTGTGAGCCGAGGCGCCGGAGAGGTTATCAAGGCGGCCATTGTACTGTTCGACGATACCATCGATAGCATCCAATGCCCCGATCTCACGTCTGGAAACATTTCTGTCGCCAGACTGAGAACCAGGGCTTGGGAGATAGAGTTTTATTTTTTTTTTTGTTTTACGTGGGGGAAATGCCTACGTCTTATGTCGGATTTGCACCGACTAAAACCCCCACGATGTTCTGCCTCATCGCCATGATGGCAGGGTCACGGGAACGTATGCACTCAACTGCGACCCTGCCGGCGCGGGCCGCTTGCGCAGGCCCACCTCGGGAGGGAGGGATGAACCCTCCCTGTCCAGGGCGCGCCGGAACATGCAATGCGTCCCCTTCTCGACCTCATGCGTGTGCGGGCAAGTGGTTCCCCCAAACCTGTCGCCCAGAGGCCATGGGAGCCACTGGAGAAAACCTCTCTCGACTCCCGGTGGCGGAGAGATGTTAGGCCCGCCGCTACCTGTCAACGGCCGCGGAGGATAGGGAAAACGGCGCATCTCAATACCGGCACTCCTCTTCCCCCGCGGCCACACCGCCGCCGCATCGCCGGTGCGACACTGCAGCCGGCCGCTAGGGCAGCACACAGCCGCTCCTGCGGCCTTCGGCCGCTCCGGTGAGCTCCAGTTACCCCAACCGGTGCTCGAACCTGGAGCGACCGCTTCGGCCAGCCCTTAGCTGCGGGCCGGCCGGGTGGGTTCCACTTGGCTTCACCGTGTACCGGACCACGGTTACTAAGCCTCTCCGCCACGACAAAGCGAGAACCCGTTGGAGGGGTGGGAGATAGGGTTGGTATCCGTCTACCTGGAGCCAGATAAGCCCGTCGGACCATACCTGGACCGAATCAGCTGGGTCGTGAGGAGGTTTTTTTTTTTTTTTTGTATCGTTCCCTCTGCGTGTTTTGGGTCAGGGCCTTTGATTTCCAGTTCATTCATTTACCATCACTTTTATATCTGTTTCCTTAATTACCTTCTCTCATACTTTCCTCTTTTATTCTATACTTATGTACATGTACTTCTTGTCTCTATCATTCTACATACCAATTCCTTCTTTCATCCTTCCTCTCTTGAAGTGAAGACGCCACGCGTGCATTTCTGAGGAGGAGGTAGTGGGGGGGAAACCTGAAAGAAAAGCATCCCCTGGAGCATATCATATATATTCTTCTTTCTTCTTATTATTATGCTACTATTCTTATTCTTACTATTTATTATCACATTTATTTATTTTTCTTATTCTACAGTTATTTATTTATTTACATACATTATTT